>LPNX011181180.1:988183-1088972 GCA_001517045.1 Pseudotsuga menziesii | reverse complement strand
AAAAATCAATACAAGGGGGACATGGTTATATATATATAACCATGTCCCCCTTGTCTTGATTTTTCGGGGTTGTCGTGTCCCATGTTGGATACTCGTATTTTTGTGTTCTTCGTGTCAGGTGACTTAAGTTGCATGGAAGGATGACTCCTTTCTATGTTTTGTGACATGAGCCTCTTGTTGAGGCCCTCTCTAGTTGGTTTTCTATTGAACCAACATTTTTTGTAAAACTTCTCCATATGGTTGTAACAAACATAAATAAGATAATAAGTTAAATAATTAAATAATTAAAATTTAGGTTAATTAAGTCATTATGAAAGGAGGCATCTCCTCATCATGAATTTCCAAGCCATACTTAAGGCCAAGACATCATTGTAATATTCATCTTCTAATATATTATAATATTTATCATTCAAAATGATAGTCGGATTCGACTAGTATCAGACCAACCGGATTTGGTTGCTCCATTTGGTATCAGAGCGGATTTTCTCCTACACTTTGAGCTTGGACTCTGCTCATCCTTTCCTCATCAATTCCTACTTGAGCTCGGACTCGTATCCTCCATTCCCGATTTGCTCGGCTTCTTACTCACACACATATCTCTCTGTCACGCTCCACCTCACCACTATACGTGCCCACTCCCACAATCCACGCACTCCACATCTCATTCATGGCTCGTGTTGCTCGCTCGACACTCCTCCACCTGTGCTCTCCTCCTTTCTCTCACCGTCATCATGCCTGCGCATCACTACTCAGCCAGCCCGCACGACATCCCTCCCGAGAGACTTCGTTCCTCCCACATCTCCTCGCTTCGTTCCTTCCCTTATTCCACAACCTTCGCTCCTCCCACACCTACCCACTTTGTGCCTCCCCTTCTTCCATAGCCTTTGCTCCGCTCTGACACGCTCCCAATCAGTGCACCCTCCCATCCTCTCCACAGACGCCCTCAACCATCACCTCACTACCCACCACACCACCTCCTCCACTGCACCACGCTCTTCCCTTTTGCGCATCCTCCACCCACCCTTCTGTGCATCCCCCCCCCCCCCCCCACCCCTCCCCCCCCCCCCCCCTCTGCGCATCCTCCCCCCCGCCTCCACCTCCACGCACCACCTCCTCCTTGTTGCCACCACCATCCTCCTTCCTCGCCCTCGTCCTCGTCCTCCTTCCTCGCCCTCGCCCTAGCCCTGCTACTCATCGACACGTCGTCACTCCCTCCACATCCACAACCTGCAACCAAAAAAATAAACAATATATTATAACATAAGAAAAAAATATAATATAATATTGTAATATATTTTTTAAAAAATCAAATATTATATTTATTATAATATTTGTTTATAAAAAAAAGCAATATACAAAATATTATATAGTTTATGAAAAATAAAAATAATATTAATATTAATATTAATTAATTAATAAATTAATATATTATTATTCAAAATTTCACCTTAAAATACCAAAATAGTGTTCTACAACATCCATGGCATCTTATAGTAAGAGTGACGAATTCATAGGTCTCCTTGAGGAAATCCTTAAGGACGTGGATGAAATAAAGAAAACTATGGATGAAACATTTAAAGTAAATGTAGATGGAGGTGAAAATCATGTAGAAGAAGCCACCCAAGTTGATGAAAAAAAGGATGATCCTGACCAAGATTATGATAAGAGACAAGCCGATGTTGCTAACAATAAAGATGATCAATGCTGCGACAAAAATGTCACAATCACAAACACACGAAGGACAAATATCATCACAAAGACAGCTATAAAGAACATTAATGAAAGCAACTATAATATCTATCAGACGCAAGATAAGACCGGTGTTCTTATGAGAATTATAAGCATAGGGAGCCCATTCAAGGGAACTGACACAAAATGTGTCGGGGATAACAACACGAAAATAGTTAAGGTCGTAATGTATGCTAAGCATGTCCAATTGACGACAAACATAGTTAAAAGAAGCAATCAAACAAGTAGAAAAAGCGTAAACAAAACTTCACCAAGTTCATACTTATTGCAAATACCAAGACATAATAATCAAAATGAGGCAATGGTCGTAATCAAAATCACACATCTCAAGTCATCAGTGCGACATAGATCCAGAATAAAAGATGACATTAGGAAATACTCGAGCTTTGAGGACAAAGCTCCCTTAAAGGGAGTGGCAATGTAACAAACATAAATAAGATAATAAGTTAAATAATTAAATAATTAATAATTAAGTTAATTAAGTCATTATGAAAGGAGGCGTCTCCTCATCATGAATTTCCAAGCCATACTTAAGGCCAAGACATCATTGTAATATTCATCATCTAATAATTATAATATTTATCATTCAAAATGATAGTCAGATTCGACTAGTATCAGACCAACCGGATTCGGTTGCTCCAATGGCATACCTCACCACAATTACAAAAAGTGATGTTGTTTTGGCTCTTGTTGGTATCTTCAACACATTGCTTTGACATATTTTCTTTGTTGATCTAGGTTTTCCCTTAACATTGGCAACAAAGAATTGTTTTGAACTCTTTCTCTCATTGTGGCTTTCGAGTTGTTTCTTCTATCTATTGTGTTGTAAGAGCTTCTTCCATAGCTCATCAAAATTTAGGTCAACACTTGTAGAGGTGATATTTAGGGTTCAATAAAGTGCTCATAATCATGTGCTATGGTTTTTAGTGTGATTACCATCATGTCCTCTTCTTCCATCTTGTAGTCAGTGGCCTCCAATTGTTATGGGATATCCTTGGTCTTAAGTAAGTGATTTTGTAATGATGCAGTCTCATCCATCATGAGCGAGAACTACATGTTCTTCAAGAAGAAGGCTTTCATTTGTTTGAAGTCTCATGTAGATCTTTCAAATGCTTCCAAATATTTGCCAAAGTCTTCCTTGTTTGGACATCAGGAAACATTGCATCTGCCATTGACAAATTAAGCAACATTACTACTTTGTCTCACTCATTAGATTTGTCTCGATCTTGACCCACAACTATTAGGAAACTATCTTTCCCTAGGACAATATCAACCAAGCACCTCTACTAAAAAATGACAAAAATGCGTTGCTTCTATATATTGTAGTTCTTTCCAGAGAACCTTTGGTTGGCTTCCAACATGATGTTGGGTAAAGAGGCCATACATACAAGTCAAATACGCAGGAAAATATACGAAAACATAGTAAAATACTGAAAACTACCTATTCTTCCTTCCCTCAAACCACAATTTTGGAGTAAAAAAAAATAGATATTGGCTTTAAACACTTGTAGCAGACACATATTGTTGAAAAGCACATAGTTTGATAAATTTTCTCATATCAACCTGATCAAACAAATTTGCTCTCAAACAATTGAAAAAAATACACAAATCTGGATAGATTTGCTCTCAAACAACAAAAAAACAAGTAGATTTGCTAAAATCCAACACCAAAACAATTAATTTTCCTTGGATCTATTGGAAAACACTAATTCAACAACTAAAACTCCATATCTGCAAATTTGAGCAACAATATGGGAAAAAAAAACTTAAATCTCCAACTAATTTTTCTGTAATAGCAAAAAGACCAAGAAATTTTCTTAATTTTGTTGTGGAATAGGTCGTACAAATCAAAATTAATTTTAATTGCTGATCCTTAAAGTCAATTACGACTATGGTGCCTACAACTGCAGTTCCATACAATTCGTATAGGTCTACACACGTATAAATTGAAGTTTTTATGACAAAATTACAAAAATCTCATTTATGTGTTTTGTCAAACACTTAACAACTCTGAGGTTTTAATTCTTATGAATACTTTCATATTTAAAGACTAAAAACACACATGCCAAGTACAATGAATATACAAATTCTGAACATTAACCATCATACATAGTGATTTAGGTCAAACTAACCAAGGAAAAACCCATACTGGAAAAACCCTTGACATAGATTTTTATTAAATAAGAGCAAGTCTACGAATTTCTTACAACTAAGAAATTTTACTTTTCCACCTAGAGAATCAAAACAATATTAACAAGATCACTTATCTCAACCCTCAAACTGATGCCTCGATTTTTGTGCTACTGAACAGTTGTACGACATGCCCACGCGTGCCAATTTACTGTTGGTGTATGCCCCAATCAAACTGATAATTATTATGCTCAAAATTGGATCAAACTTTGTGCCACATGTGCCAGTTTTCTATAGCAATGAATGAACATACAAACTGTCAAAAAAATTGGGAATTCGTGTCAATTTAAAAATGCTCCAATCTGCAAATTTGTACCATCATCTAATGTTGTCCTTCTTGTGCAATAAACACTGCCAGCCTTGGAAAATGTGCCAGGAACATTTCTATCCTCGAAAATTGAGTCAGTCAAACACTGTTGAAATCTCTTGGTAATCGTGCCCCAAATCCTCACTTGGAAAATGCTCTTTTGAATATCTTTCTCAATCCTCGGTGTGTGTGTTATCTTTGTCCCATGACTTCTTTTTATATCATGAATCCCCTAACTACCTTTTAATCAACTCATCAATTAATGAGATTAACTTGATTTAAAGGTTCATATTAAATGCACAATAAAACGCTTTTTGTTCTTATTAAATGTGCATTTAATGCATTTTTAAGAATTTATACAAAAATTATAATATAAAAAGTTCACTTTATTTACATAACATCACTTTTTACATAAATAAACACTAGGGACAACACTCCCCCCCCCCCCCACATGAAAAACACATCCAAAAACTCATGAGGAAAACCTCATTACTATTGTCCCCCCCATGACAAACACACCCAAAAACTAATGAGGAAAACCTCCAGAGTTATGATTTTCTAACACTCCCTCTTAATGAGGGAGGTCCTCCTGACACTGTCTATATCTCCTCTTGTGTCCTTGTTTCCTCTTGCAGCTCCCTCCTGCTTTGGAAAATGGACCAGAGACAAGTGTCTGAAACCAAATCGAAACTTTGACCTTTGAGACTTTGCTCTTGTCTCCTTTACCTGCGCATGTACATCGTATTGGATGAGCCTCTTGCCAGTACTCTGAAGAGACTCACTCTTTTCATTTGGAAGCATCAATTGGCCACCTGCAACTTCTGGTCCATCCTTGGACTCTATCTCATACAACTAGCTGCTTGATATTGGATATACAACATTGCCCTGTAGCACATAGAGCTTGTCTCTCTCGTCTCTGAGAAGAATAGTAGTGTCAACTAGATTTCCCAATCGATAGAGGAATACATGTCCAGATTTGACCATTATCCCAAATCCGTAATCCTCCAGGGATGAAACTAAGAGTTTGTTGACTCTAATCCCTGGGATAAATAGGACCGCATATACCTCTAGAAACTCTCCAAGCTCCAGTTAGAACCGCACTGGTCCAACTCCTCGCACTGTTGCTTGAGGTCTCTCTATATTAGTCTCCACAAAGTGTCCAGGACCTAGCTCAATAATACTTTGAAAAACACCATACAAACTGGTCATGTGCCTAATTGGCCCATTGTCAATTATCCATGTATCATGATAGCTCAAATTTCCCATGCTGGAATCGAAGGATGCCAAAGAGAACTCCTACTCAAACTTAGCAGCATACTCCTCCATTGAGGAAGATGCTGCTACATCCCTCTTCTCTTTCTTCTGTGGACAGTTTGATGCATATTGTCCAAATTGGTTGCATAAGAAACACCTGATCTTGCTCAAGTCCTTTTTTTTGTTCTTGGTCTTGGTGGTGAGTGCAATTTTCTCCTCTATGTCAACACCGGTTTGACCACTCTTAGATCCCTCCCATATCTCCTCTTGGGTGAAATCATCCCACAACCTACTCCAGCTAGGTAGCTTCTCCCTTTCCACTATGCGCTTGACAAACACATCCCAGTTTTTAGTGAATCCCTTCAGGGCTATCCTCACCAAATCCGGTCCGGGACTACTTCGCCTACAACAGCTAACTTGTCTTTCACCTAAGAAACATGACTTAGCTAGGAAGTCACTTTTTCATCTTTCACCATTTTAACATTATGCAGTTTGTCCTTAAGTGCCATTTTGCGGTTTTCATTCTTGGCTTCAAACAACTGGTTTAAGGTGTCCCGCATCTCTTTGGCTGTCTTCTTCTTAGCTAAATGAGGAATCAAATGATCTTTAACCACATATAATATCACCCTCTGATCCCTAGTTTCGAGCACCTCATGCTCTTAAAGCTCATCTTTGCCAGTGGGTTTGGTCACAATATTGTTGGAAAAATTCCAAATATTCCATTCGATAGCAATTATCCTCACCTTCCATGGCAAGTAGTTGGACACCCCTTCCAACCTACCCTCATACCTAATGCTCATCATATCAATCAAAACCTACTCAAAATCAACAAGAACTTCTAGTGGACTTCCACAAATTTCTGCCCTACTTTGAAATCACTATTTGAATTTTCTGCCATACTTTGAAATCATTGCTTGAATTTTCTGCCTAAGGTCTAGATCTAATACCATGAAGATTTTATGACAAAATTACAAAAATATCATTTATGTGTTTTGTCAAACACTTAACATCTATGAGATTTTAATGCTAATGAATACTTTCATACATTCCAAGTACTTCGAATATACAAATTTTGAACGTTAACTATCATACACAGTGATTTAGGTCAAACTGACTAGGGAAAAACCCATACTAGGAATGCCCTTGAGAGAGATTTTTATTAAATAAGACCAAGTCTGAAAATTTCTTACAACTGAGAAATTTTACTTTTCCACTTAGAGAATGAAAACAATATTAGTAAGATCACTTATCTCGGGCCTCAAACTAATGCCTCAATTTTTGTGCTATTAAATAGTTGTACAGCCTTCCCACACATGTTAATCTGCTATTGTTGTATGACCCAGTCAGACTGATAATTATTATGTCCAGAATTGCCTCAAACTGTGTGCCACATGTGCCAGTCTGCTACATTAATGAATGAAGGTACAAACTATTAAATTTTTGGAAATTCTTGCCAGTTTAAAAATGCTCCAATCTGCAAATTCGTACCAACATTTAATGTTGTCCTTCCTCTGCAAGAAATTCTACCAACCTTCTTGGGAAATGTGCCAAGAATAATTATGTCCTCCTTGGAAATCGGTCCAGTCAAACAATGCTGAAATCTTTTGGAAATTGTGCCCTCAATCCTCGCTTGGAAAATGCTCTTTTCAATCTCTCTCTCAAACCTTGGTGTGTGTGTTCTCTTTGTCCCATTACTACTATTTTATATCATGAATCCCCTAGCTACCTTTTAACCAACTTATGAATGGATGAGATTAACTTGATTTAAAGGGTTCGTATTAAATGCACAATAAAACACTTTTTATCTTTATTAAATGTGCATTTAATGCACTTTTAGGACTTTATACAAAAATCATAATATAAAATGGTCACTTTATTTACATAACATCGCTTTTTACATAAATAAACATTAGGGACAACATTTTGTCTCCCCATGACAAACACATAAAAAAACTCATGAGGAAGACCTCCAAAGTGGTATCAGAGCTGGATAGTAGGCAAAAAATATAGATAGTGATTTCATAGTAGGGCATAAATTTGTGACAATCCACTAGAAGTTCTTGTTGATTGTGAGCAGGGTTTGATTGATATGATGAGCATCAGGCATGAGGAGAGGTTTAATGGGGTGTCCAACTACTTTCCATGGAAGGTGAGGATAATTGTTGTCCTTAATGAATGGGAAGATTTGGAAATTTTCCAACACCACTGTGACCAAACCCACTGACAAAGATGAGCTTGAAGAGCATGAGGTGCTTGAAGCTAGGGCTCAAAGCATTATATTAGATGTGGTTAAAGATCGTTTGATCGCTCATTTGACTGAGAAGAAGACAGCCAAAGATATGTGGGACACCTTAAACCAACTATTTGAAGCAAAAAATGAAAACTGCAAAATAGCACTTAGGGACAAACTGCATAATGTTAAAATGATAAAAGATGAAAATGTGACTTCCTACCTAACTCGTGTTGCTTAGGTGAAAGATGAGTTTGCTACTATAGGAGAGGTAGTCCTAGATTCAAAGTTTCTAAGGACATCCTTGAAGGGCTTCACTAAAAACTGGGATGTGTTTGTCAATTGCATTGTGGGAAGGAAGAGGCTACTTAGTTGGAGTAGTTTGTGGGATGATTTCACCCAGGAAGAGATCCAAGAAGGATCTCAGAGTGGTTAGACAGGTGTTGACATAGAGGAGAATGTTGCACTCACCACCAAGTCCAAGTACAAGAAAAAGTACTGGAGCATGATCAGGCGTTTCTCATGCAACCGGTTTGGACACTATGCATCAAACTATCCAGAGAAGAAAGAGAAGAAGAGGGATGTAGTAGCATCCTACCTCAATGGAGGAGTATGCTGCTAAGTTTGAGCAGGAGTTCTCTTTGGCATCCTTTCATTCTAGCATGGGCAGTTCGAGCTTTCATGATACATGGATAGTTGACAGTGCATCAACTAGGCACATGACTTGTTTTATGGTGTTTTTCAGAGTATTACTGAGTTGGGTCCTGGATACTTTATGGAGACTGATATAGAGATTCCTCAAGCAGCAGTGTGGGGAGTTAAAATGATGTGGTTCTAGTTCGATCTTGGAGAATTTTTGTAGGTAGATGATTCCCAAGGATTAGAGTCAGCATACGTTTAGTTTCATCCCTAGAGGATGATAGATTTGGGATGATGGTCAGATCTGAACATGTATTCCTCTATCGAGTGGGAAGTCCAATTGAGACTATTATTATTCTTGGAGACAGGAGGGATAGGCATGTGCTGTAGGGCGAGGTTGTATATCCAATATTAGGTGGCTAGTTGTCTGAGACAAAATCCGAAAATGGAGCAAAAGCTACATGTGGCTAGTTGATGCTTCTAGATGAACAGAGTGAGTCTCTTTAGAGTACTGGAAAGAGGCTCAACCAATACGATGTACATGAGAAAGTACAAGAGATAAGAGCAGAGTCTCAAAGTTCAAAGTTCTAATTTGGTTTTAGACAGTTATCTTCAGACCATATTCCAGAGCAGGAAGGAGCTGCAACAAGAAACAGGGACCCAGACGGAGGAGATACAGACAGTGTTAGGAGGACCTCCCTCGTTACAAGGGAGTGTTAGAAAATCATAACTATGGAGGTCTTCCTCATGTGTTTTTGGGTGTGTTTGTCATGGGGGGGACAAAATGTTGTACCTAGTTTTTATTTATGTAAAAAGTGATGAAATGTAAATAAAGTGACATTTTTATATTATGATTTTTGTATAAGGTCTTAAATGTGCATTAAATGCACATTTAATAAAAAATAAAGTGTTTTATTGTGCATTTAATATGAACCTTTAGATCAAATTACTTTCATTTATTGATGAGTTGGTTGAAAGGTAGTTAGGGGATTCATGATATTAAAAGAAGTAATGGGACAAAGAGAACACACACACCAGGGAACGAGAGTGAGGGAAATCAAATTGATGAAGAGCAATTTCCAAGTAAGAGAACTATGGCATGATTTCCAAGAGTTAGTAGTCCATTGAGTGGCTCGATTTTCAAGAGTGCTAAGGCATATTTCTGGCATGATTTCCAAGAAGACTGACAACATTAAGTGCATAGAGTTGTAGAACATTTATTGTTGGTACTTTTCAGACAGTGGCATTCCAAGAAAAGTATGAGAACTATGTACTCGCATTAATTTCTGGAACGTGCAGGGTGAAGTTTGAGGTAGTATGGAACGAGTTTCAAGGATTTTTCTGAGCATTAATTTTCAGTCAGATTGGATTTTACAACAACCGAATTCTGGCATGTGAGGGGGTTGTACTGCTCCACAAATTTTGAGGTGAACTGCTGCTAAATAGGTACAACAGGTTGGCTTAGTTTGTGGTCTATTTTTTATTCTGATTTTCTCAGAGATTTTGTAACAAATTTCAGTTGCTCTCAATAAAATTTCTCTCAAGGGTTTTCCCAGTAAGGGTTTTTCCCTGGTCAATTTGACCTAAATCATTGTGTATCATGGTTAATGTTCAGAATTTGTTTATTTGAACTCTAAAGTGCTTGAAATATGTGTTTTAACCCTTTAAATCTAAAAGTGTTTATGAGTTCAAAACCTATGAGATGCTAAGTGTTTGATAAAACACATAGAAGAGCCTTATTGTAATTTTGTCATAAAATCTTCACCTCTTTAGAACTGAGTGCAACTGACATTTTCTTTCAGCTAAACCATGACAGTATTGTTGAGCCCAAACTGAAACAACAATCAGATGTACCATTCCGGTCCGACACCACCTGCCCAATCTAAATTTGTATAACCCATAGTTACATATATTGTTGATATATCGACAATATCATGATATATTGCAAGACGAAGGGGTTGGTGATATATTGCTGTGAAAAAATCACAATATTTTTCAACATTTTAATGTGTCACGACACATTCAACAAACCACGATATATTCGATAAATGTCGCGAGTTGATGGAAAATGTTGGCATGCTAAAGAAAAATACGCCGATTTGAAAGAAAAAGAGGTCACGGCTCATTTTTTTGTTCATTTGGCATTGTTGAGGAAGCAATCCACGGGGGTTTTAGGCGATTTTCAACAAGAGAAGAAGGGAAAAACGATTTTTCCATTGCCATTAGCGGATTGTTTGTGGAGTGGGGTTCCATCTTGGCATCTACTACATTTTTGTTTCTTTTCAAGTATGTATTAATTTGTTTTTCTTTGTTTTTGCTTGAGATTTGTTGGTTAATGTAGATTTAGTGTAGGGTTTAGGACCTAGTTTGGTTGGCCGATAGTATTTTAGGTTGGCCACCCTCCATTCCTTTGAATGTTTTAATAATTTCATTGTTTTCAAAATTTCAAAGATCCAAGCATCCATTAAACATTTTATTCATTTTTTTTTGTGGCATAGATTTAATCTCCATTATCAACTTCAAGTTTCAAGTTTCAACTAAATAGTAACACAATTCCAAAGCCATTGGATCCAATGTGGGATTATGGGTATCCAATTGACCCTAATAATCGACAAAGGTTGAATTGCAAACTATGTGGGAAGGATATTTGTGGTGGAATTAGCAGCTTGAAATACCACCTTGCCAAAGTTTCTGGGCATGAAGTGGATGTTTGTCCTGTTGTTACCCTTGAAGTGATGCGTATTGAAAACCAATCCCTTCTTGATATGGCTAGGAAGAGGGATGAGAAGGAGGAATTGAAAAATGAACTTGCATCTAGAACACAATCACGAACCATGGGAGCCACAAGTGCCTCGAGGGTGGGTGTTGGTGACCGTGAGATGCATTCCTTCTCCTCCTCTACACGACCCTCAAATCCCACTATGCCTTCTTAGACCTCACCTTACTTTGCATTGAGGCAACCTTATGTTCGAACCATAATCAAAAAAAGGGAGAAGGAAGAGGCTGATAGAATTGTGACGAAATGTTTTCTATGGGGTGACATGCTATCATGCCATGTTTCAAGCTGCTAGTAATATTGGTCCAAATTATAGGGGGGCTTCCTATAATGATTTGAGAGGGAGAATCCTTGATGAGAAATTTAATTGCACCCAAATATTAAATGAGCTCAAACAGTCACGGGAGACCACCGGTTGCAGTGTTATGTCAGATGGATGGACTGATGGGAGGGGCAGATTCATTATCAATTTCTTGGTTAATTGTCCCAGAGGAACAATGTTTTTCAATTCTATCGACGCATATCCTTATGTTAAATATGCACACTTATTGTGTGATTTGTTGGATAAGTTTATCCAAGAGATAGGTCCACAATATGTTGTCCAAGTCATTACGAACAACGCTGCCAATTATGTTGCTACTGGGAGGATGCTTATGGATAGGTACGCAAGCTTGTATTGGACTCCTTGTGCCACCCATTGCATTGATTTGATGTTAGAGGATATGGGAAAACTTCCTTGGATCAAGGAAGTCATTGGTTCAGCTTGGAGTGTGACAAAATATATATACAATCATACATATGTTCTTTCACTCATGAGATGCTTCACGGGGAACAAGGAGATGATGCAGCCTACAATCACAGGATTCACCACTTGCTTCATTTCTATTCAGTCTATGCATAAGGTTATGATAGAGTTGCAGTGGATGTTTCTTTCTAATGAGTGGGCTTCTTGAATTTATAGCACCAAACAAGATGGGCAAGCCATAACTCGAATGGTGCAATTTGATTAGACTTTTGGGCAGGAGTGGAGGAGGTATGTGCCATCAGTGAACCTTTGGAAAAGGTTCTTCATTTGGTTGATGGTAACAAGGCCGAAATTGGCTACTTGTATGAGGCCATGGATAGGGCCAAGGAAGCTATCCATTGCTACTATGAGGACAAGGGGGAGGTGGCACTACTACATTTCGACCAAAAATCCGACGGCCGTCATGTCAGATTTTCGACACTTCTCTGTCGCATGTACGACACTTTGATTTTTTTTGAACCGTCAGAAACCTGTCGTCGGTTAGCCGACACCTAGGTAACCGTCGCTTAAGCGACACCTAAGCAACCGTCGGTTAAATGGGTTCACTATCTCTGTGGTCTGCTCTTCACTCCAGTAGTCACCAATCTTTGCCATTTTTTGTCGATCATCATTTGAGATGTTGAATTCTTTAGTTTTGACTTTACCATCTAGCCATTCTGGTGCTTTGGCTTCATTGATTGGTCGACTTCCTTCTTTGAACTGTGAGAATGTGGGAGGGAAGTCGGCTGCAGTCATTCTGTCGGTATCTTATTTGTCGGTTGTTTCTACTTTCAGGATTGTACAAATAGGTTTGGTCATTTCGACATGGTTGGATTTCCATCTAAATATTTTTCCTTCTATGTTTTCTAACTGTAGTCGTCGACTGTGGTTTTGTCCTTGTTTGTATATTGTTACTTTTAAGTGTCTATTGGTTAGCCTTTAAGGGTTTTTTTTCGGTCGGCTAGAGAAATTCTTTAATCTATTTTGCTATTTCAACCAAGTTTTCATTTTGTGGTATAAAGTTGAAATCTTTAATGAAATTTTCCCTGATTTCATGCCGTAAGAATGTTAAACCTCTAGCTTCTTCCATCTTATACCATTTGTTTGGTAAGTCGACAAGGGTTGATGGGAATAGGTGTGGCCATGCTCGTTCATCCTTGTATCCAAGTGTTCTCCACTCTTTTTCACAGGTTTTAATATGATCTTCTAGGTTTTGTCCTTGAGTGAATACATGTATCTGAGCTTGTTGGGTTAACTTCTTTCCTCCAAACCTTTCGACAAAGTAAGTCGAAGCTGTTGTCCAGGTCTGTAGTATTGTCTGATGGGTATCCCACCATCGAGTAGCTTGTCCTGTAAAAGTTTCTACTAGGCTTTGAAGTCAGCCATGTTCACCAATATTTTTAGAAACTTGTTGGACATGCATGACTTGTGATTCCCTTTCCTTGTATCTTGGTAGTTCTGTAGTATTTACATTAGTAGGTTGTAAGGTAGGGTATTCCCTAATTTTCTTCTCAAATATTTTTGGGACAATGGACACTATGAAGCACTGTTGGGTGGAATTTTTATGCACTTTTTGTATAGTCCAGCACCCTCTTGCTTGTGTTTCATAGTTCTCGATCTCCCAATCATATAATTTGGCGTCTGAATTATAACCGACTGAGTCTTGGTTACCTAAATGAACTTCTCCATGGATATTTGGTTCTGTATAATCTGCATTGTTTTGAATATGGTAGAGTTGTTGGATGTCGACTTCTTCATCGATAGGTTCAGTCCAAGGTTCCCCTCGAGATGGATGAATGGGTACAATGACCTTTTGTCCATTTCCTTTTAATTTGATTCACTCCTTATCCAGGGATATCGATGCTTTCATCTTTCTACCCCAAGGTTGACTAACGCTGGGAAGGAACTGGATCCTTCCTTTAGGTCAATGATTTTGAAGTCTACCTTGGTCGAGATTTCTTTTATAGTCATGTCGACGTTTTTCCAAACTCCAATAGGCTCAATTAGGTCATGGTCGGCTAATTTCAGGTATATGCCTGACTCATAGAGTCGAGGTCTGCCCATTTGTTCCTAAGTGTCACAAGTCATGACGTTTACTTGTGATCCAAAGTCGAGCACTACTTGTCGGATGTGGTATCCTTTGATTTCCAGGTCGACAAGTGGGTCGGAATCACCTTTGTCTTTTTTATTTAAGCTGCAGATGTTATTTGTTTGTTTTTCAGAGTTGGTACATTTTATTTCATATAGCAAATTGATGAACTGAGATACTGAGTTGTCTTTTTGTACGAGCTAGATTAATTTGTTTATAGTGTTATGTCGAATGTCGTAAATGTGTTCTTGTCAATATGCAAGTTCTTTGAATACATTGGTTTCTTCTTTGTATGTTTTTTTTTCTTTCAGTGGATCAAGATAGACATTTTTCTCTTTTATTTTACTGATTCTTGGGTTGCCAGCTCTTGTTTTTGTTCCTTGTCGAGTTACAATATGCAATTTTTGTGTGTTTATTACATCATTTTTTTGCACATAGGACAAGACATTAACATTTTTCTTTGTATTTATTTTTTCCAACATGGTAGGGAAATCCTCTAGTGAGTGATCCCCTAATCCACAGTGAGTACAAAATTTGAGGTCAGTTCTGTCTTTATATGGGCAGTATGCATATCGATTTCCCTCTTTATAACATGTAAAGCACTGGATGGGTCGGCGTGGTTGGTTGTCATGATTCTCAGGGAATCGACCTCTTCCTCTGTAGCTTGCACATCGATTTTCGTACCGATGCTTGTATCGTCGACCGTCATATCTCTGACCATTCTGATCGTTTGCTAAATTGTTTTGCTTGTTAGTTTGTGAAACTGCATTGGTTTGGTAGACTGCATGATAATTTTTTCGGTTCTTCAGGTTCAAATGGCAGTCAGCCGTATTGTGATTTTTGGTTTCGTAGATTGCACACCAGGATGCCTTGTCGTTCTTCATGTTGAACGAGCAGTCTTTTGTCGCGTGGTCCCCGTGTTCCTGGCAGATGTCGTAAAAATATTTTTCCTGCACAAATCGAACATCCTGTCGGCTGTATTCCTGTCGACAGTTGTCTTTGGAGTGGCCAGCCGTCAAGCATTTGGTGCACCAAATCTCTTGATTCTTGAGGTTTAACTCCTTTAAATACTTCTGTACACTCTTGAGTTTTTCTTCCAATCTATGGTCTGTGGGGTAAGCGGGTATGTCCTCGTCCATCTCCACTTGAAGAGCTTTTGTTAGCGCATCTTCATAAGATATGAATGTTTCCAGACTGATGTGTCAGTGCACTTTCTGAGATAACCCTGCAAGAAACCACTGGATTAGTAACTATTCATCTATAACATAGTCCAGCTAGCTCAGAAGGTATTTCCAACGCTTATCATAGTCACGGACAGTTTCCTCTGGCTTCTGTGATGTAGTTTTTAGTTTTCTCGCTTCCAAGTGTCTAGCATCTGGAGTTTTAAAAATTGATAGAAATTACGCCTTGATCTCAGCTTTGGTTGCTATAGGTTGTCTTTTCAAAAAGGTCATATACCACGTCAATGCCCTTTTTCTCAAGGCACCAATGAACTGTACCATTTGTCTATCTTCGTTTGTAACTTGGTTGGCCTCCCAATTCGACTCGCAGAGGAACCAGTGTCATCTGGGGTCCTCATCCCCCTCATATATAGGAATGTGAGCTGATCCGTGACCCATGTTGGAATCACTATCACTGCTCTCAGGAGGTAGCGGCGGTGGAGGTGGGGGTGGTGGGGGGGGGGGGGGGGGTGAGGGTGGTGGGGTTATTGGTTTATTCGTCTCACTAGTCGACGGAACTTCCGTTCCCGTCAGTTGTCGATTCTTCGTCAACTGGTAGTCAGTTAATGTCTACTTCTGCTGTCGATGGCTCACTACAACTATTTGTCCACAGCTCTAAGTGTTCTGTGTCTTCTAAAGCTGTATTTGGCGTGGGGGGTGCTCCTTCATGTGTTGGTAAGAGTAAGTGGATACTTCGTTTGGAGGGTGCCGCTTGAAAGGTAACCCAATTCCCTTCCTCTGGTTGACGTATAATGAGGTGTCGTCAAGTGTATGCTTCGTCGTCTAGTCAACTCCATATACTAAAGTCATCGGCTCGTAGTTGGAGGTCCTCTTCAACAATAGTCTGTATTCGAGTACACGGATTCAACGGAGAGAGGGTTGTTCCGTCATGGGGAGCTCTTAATTGGAGAGCTTCTTGCTGCTCTATCCACAATTCTTCCTCCGTAGGGGACGCCTCTTGTTCCATGCCTTCTTTATGTCAATCATGACCTGAATCTAGAGGATTCTCTTCCTGGTTGGTCGCCCTAGGACTTCTTCCTCTATGCAACTCTAATGCTCTTTCTCTTCTTGCTTCCCTCCTCTGTTGTATCTCTTCCCTCTCTATTTTTTGAATGTCCGAAATACCTTCATGTGATACTATTCTCTTGATTTCCCTTTTGGTCGACTTCTCATTACTGGTGGATGGTATCTATTTCTAGTCGACTAAAATACACTCTACTCTACCTCCACATATGACCAACTACCTCCCCATAGCCTACCCGACACTTTTAGAAAGCCCGGATAGTTCGGTCTATTTGCTTAGGAAGTATTCCCACTCCCTTTCTGCAATAAATTTTTCCCACTTCCTTTGCTTCTTCACCCAGTTAGAGTTTGATGGCAGTTCGTGAAGTGATGGACGAGGTTCGACAATATGTCCTACTCCCTTCTCGATCAGGAATTTGAACAGCAAGGTCGGAAAGGAACACAGAAATTGCTCGGTGAGATCTGTGTAAAATTTCTCCTTGATTGTTTCCACCGAAGTTCCATCTTTGACTACTTGCTCCTCATAGAAGTTGTCAGCGATTTTCTCGAACCACTCCGACAAGTTTCTTCTACCTCCTCGGATCATTTTTTCCAGCAACTGTTGTTCTTTAGTCCCTTCCGGCTTTCTCATCCAGGATTTTCTTCAGAAGTTGGGGCACTGATTCTACAAAATTTTCATGTGTTTCTACGAAGAATATTTCTTTTACTTGTGCGATTGTTAATCAGTTCCTTCATGTGTAATTCTGCAAATAATTTGCAACTTTACATTCCCACCAGTCCTTAATCTCCTGCTCTGGTATCATCTGTTTGCATACATTTCAGATATGTACTACCAACAATGGAACCAATGTTGTAATCTCACAGATCACATAAGGTTACCAATAATACACACTAAAATATACATATAAAATAGAGACAAGAGATAAGAACAAACAGGTGAATTAACATATTATATTACATGAATGAGTCCATACAACACAGAGAACTGAACTGAGTTCTCATCTGGCTCAACAACCTACTACATATGATTACAAAATAGTTACAAAATAACTACCTGTCGGTTTGGTGAACTGACGCGACCTTAGGTGGCCGACCTAATCTCTTAGTTTAGTTGGTCGACCGACTTAGTCGGCTGATCGACTTAGTCGGCTGATCAACTAAGTCGGCTATCGTTTAAGTCGACTTATCGACTTGCTCCTTCTAGAGGTTTGCAGGCAAGTAAACTCCACTTCAAAGGCACTAAGGATTTTCTCATGGCAATACATATCTCTCGGTAGAGTAACCCCAACACCATCGACAGGTAAAAAGGAAAGCCACGAATACTGGGGAGAAACATCTAAATGGATAATAAGGGGCTTTTACTTAGAGTGAAAAACTTCCTCCCACAACCTGAAATCGAAAACGACAATCCATGAAACCTCTATTCTAACCTGTCCAATGACCATAATCCCCCCACTCTTGCTTTAGTGAAACGAAGGAGTGGCGCAGACGACGAAATGCTCGTCTACCCACAATCCTCCTACTGCAAACTACTGTCAGGGAAACACTCATGGCGAGGGCTTGGCGGAAAATAGCTCGGGGCAGGTAGAAACAACCGGTGGCCCTGGCTAACCAGAGGAAAAATGAGCAAGGCTTCATCATTTGAGGGGAATCCAATAAAATAATTTGACCTTGAGGTCTAAATACTTACCGCGCAATGGAAAAACCTAACCTTGCCAAGCTATCACAACCTTTCATAAAGCATCAAAACAAGCATAAGGTTGAGATCCTACCTGGCTGTTGAAACGATCTGGAATAGGTGCGGTCCCAACTGTGTTATAGCTGATTTTACCACTCCAGGTGAATGAACTTTGTATGGCCTTCCCTTGTCCCTCTGCAGACTCCTTAAACCCCTTGGACCATTTTTTGTCCTTTGATGTTTCCTGGACCATCCCTAAAAACATGTGAAAAATGATATACGCGACTTTTAAACCCTTAATTGTGTATATACGGCGGTTTAGCCCCTAAAACCGTGTACATCGGGATGTGTGCATAATCCAAATCCTTTTGGAGTTTTCCTTGACATGGATCTGACTCACTTGACTCCTGGCCTTCCCTATGCCTTGCGATCACTCAGATTCGACCTTTCATTACCCCTTTGAAAAGCTATATAAGGAACTCTATGGTACATTGAAGGCATATGAGAGAATTGAGAGCAAAGAAACTATAGTCCACTGTTGCCAAAACTTATGCTTGAGTCTGCATCTCTTTGTCCCTTGGAGCACTTTTGTGTTCTTCCTGAGCTTTCCTTTTGCTTGTGAGCTTGCTATTGATAGATGGAGGATTGAGGTGGTGGAGGCCCAAGTGGGGGATTCCGTTTCTCTGATTCGCAGACGTGCCGACAGAGGTTATATCCATTGTAATCTCTGATTTTATATTAATAGAAATATATTTTCCTGTCCAATAATGTATGTTTGAATGAATATTTTATCCATGGATGTTTTCAAATGCTTATACATTGTTGATTATATATGCTAGAATATATCTAACACCAATATATATAGTATGCTTGTATTGTTTACTTGTTGTTGAGTAAGTAATCTATCAATTCAAGCTGAGGTTGGAAAGCTCAATGGGGATCTACTTCAACCGTATGGAATAAGGTACAAGGTCTGATCCTTTAGTGTTAGATATTTAATTTCTATTGCATATTGGAAAGGATTGATTTCTGGAGTCCAGCTATATATTGTGGTACCCCAAGCCATAGGAATTTCTCTCTGTAACAGAATTGGTGACTTCACTGGGGAGTTCCTAGTAGTTGTTCTTTGGGGGTTTTCTATCAGCATTCAATGACTTTGAATTGCTCTTTCTCTCTTGTTTCTGTGTCGGGTTTGGGGGCATGTTTTCCTGGTAGTGTCTGATTGGTGTGGCGTTTGTCTCAGCTTGTCTATTTTCCTTGATTTTTATGCACCTTTCTTCATGTACATGAGTTTTTAACTCACAGTCGCGTATACACGCGGGTTTCTCTGCAATTTCCACGTATACACGCGGGTTTACTGCAAACAATTGCGTATACCCTTAGTTTTGCCTTTTAGTGGAAGTTAAATGGTTGCAGGGTGAGTTGTGATGATTGCTGAGTCTCCTTTGATACTGCTTGAGTCTGTATACACCTCTGTTTCTGACTGGAGACGTTTTTTTTAGGGTAAATTTTTTTTAAGAAGGTTCTTGTCATGGCATTTTTTTGATTTTTTGTTTGGGATTAGTGCATTAGATTTCTTTTACCTTAGTGCTTTGCTTGAGTGCTGCTTGAGTGTGCTTGCAGAGTCTGGGGGTTGTAGAATCATTCTTTTGCTTTTTGTATCTCATTTTATTTCAAAAAATCCAAAAATATTTGCTTATCATCATGCATTGCATTTTGCATTTTGCATAGTACTTGCACTAGATTTGCTTTGGAGTATTAGTCAGGATTTCATATAGGAAGGCTTGCATTCATCATTTGAAGAAAAATTGTGCATTTCACGTAGTAGCATACCCTTTTTTCATGGACACAATGCATTTGCATTGATTGTTGGGTGTGCATTTTACTTCATGTTGTGTCATAACACCATTAGTTGCACGACCATATCCCTCTTTTGAGTAATAAAGCCAATTAAAATCAACGCTTAATTAAAATGAAATACACTCTTTTATTTTATAGGGCACACCAACAAGATTAGGTTTTAGGGTCTTGGAATAGTTCATTGTGAGTAAATTCTCCAAGACCACTAAACAACAACATGTATGTGTCTGTCCAGGTGAGTGTGTGAAATCCTTGGTATAACCAGTGTTTCTTAGGATCCTCCTCTCAAAAGGGAGTTAAGCACGAGGTAGTGTGAGCGGTTATTGATTGGGATGACCCCTAGTCATAACTGAGTAGCACCGGAGATATTTCCAGGATTGTATTCGTGTCTGGGGGCTCTTTCAAGAGTTTCGGGCTTTGCTACCGTGCCCATACGTTCAATCCCGCCTACGAATGTCTGCCTGAGAATTGATAATATTGAGGTGACCTTAGTGGCCTTACCTAAGATATCGAGGGGGTACTTTGCAGGGGTTATTTTGCGAGTGTCCCAGTCAGGTTGGGGTCGGACAACACAGTCGCTTTACACGTTGAAGATGAGGGCCACAATAATTGGTTAGGTACCTCCACTTGTTGTGTATGTGAGTCTCAAGCCTCTCCTAGGCGAGACATACCTGCTTCATTCAGGAGCTCACTTATCCTACCCTTGATTGCTTGCATTTGGATTTACATTTTATTGGTGATTGCTCTGTGCACGATAGCTTGCCTAGGGTTTGTGTAGATAGAGAGTCTTTTATATTTTTTGAGTCATTGTGGATTCGGGTGCGTCTCCTCACCATTCTCATCGTTTAGCAAGACTTCTGCATTCTACATCTCCTCCTCCTTTGGTAGAGATACATAGATAGTCCAGGAGGACTACTTCGCACATTGATTCACAAACCATGGGAGACCATATAGAAGGTATTCCTGAACCACCTTCTCCCATTTAGGTGGAAGATGGGGAGTTTACTCCTACCTATGATCCTTCACCCAACTTGATTGAGTTAGGTCCTGTGATTTTCGAGATAGGAACCTTTCATGATAGACCTACTCACTCTAGAGTTGATTCCCCATTGACGCATCGCCGATATGGAATGCCGGAGGATGATGAGACTCATTTTGAACCCGCGAGCACTAGTTATGGTAGTTATGGTATGTCTAGTTTTCCTACACATGATTTGGCATTTCATGTCGAATCTGAGTTCGAGCCTAACACTATTCCTTCAGGCACTCTCATTCCTTACCATGCAGAGAGGTTTGGAAGCACTAGTCACATTGCACCTTCCATCCCGGTGGTGGAAGTTACATCACATATTCCTCCTAGGTCTAGGGTTAGTGATCCTATTAGGATACCAGATCTGAGATGAGTGACTATAGGGAATAGTACATACTTGATTACACAGATCCCTCTGTCCTCTATCCCTAGTTCTTCAAATGTTCACCCTCCACCTCATTCACGTGGTCCTTCGGGCCGAAATGTTGCTACGAGTTATGTCCATACTGCGGTTACTAGACCGGTTTTGTCTCAACTTCATGTACCTCCCGTTGTTTTGGGAGGTCATGCTCATACTTCTAGAGGTCACATTCCTACTTCTGAAATGTATATTCCTACTTTCGGAGCATATGTTCCTACTTCCGAAATGTATATTCCTACATCCTGAGCGTATGTTCCTACTTACGGAGTGTCTCATGGGACATCTCATGCGATGACTTATGGACCCTATTATGGGACACAGTATGGACAGGGTTCTTCACCTTATGGGGGTGGGTATCAACAACCTGCTTACTCTCCAAATTACGGCTTTGTAGCTCCTAATAGTCAAGGCCCACCACACTATGGTGCTTCCATGCCACCCTATACGGGTCAAACGGGAGGAGGGCACTATGGACAAGGCCATGGTGGTAATCAGACCTATGTGAATTAGAACTATCAGGGAGCGGTCCATCGACCTCATCATCCTAGGCTCCCTTTCCTCGCGACGCTGAATCTTCCTGACTTGTCGAGATTGACGAACGATCCTGTAGCTCATGACCCGGCTTGGCCGGCTGTCCCTACTAAGCTTCCCTTGGACATACCTAAGTTCGAGGGTAAACCGGGAGAGGATCCAAGTGAAAATGTTACTACCTTTCACCTATGGTGCTCTTCGAATTCCTTACATTAGAGGACATTTGGGGTCTAAAATGGGCCTCCTAAGGAAAATAATAAAAAAAGCCACATCACACTACAAATATGCCATGCCAGATTAAATCTAACGAAAGTCAACATAAATCGTCTCATTAATGGTAGTTGACAACTATATTGAGCTAATGTTGAGTTAAGAGATATTGATTAAAAATATTAATGAAATATTTAGATTCTTGTGCACACATAATAAATGATAGGAAACTTTTGAATTATATATATATATATATATATATATATATATATATTTTAAATGAATAGACCACTACTTTTTTTATATTTAATAAATGTAAAACTCAAATATATTCATTTATAATGAAAAATATAATTATAATAGTATTAAAAAAATAAAAAAAATCTCTATTATTTTTTAATATAAATTTTATATTAATTCATATAAAAAATATTACATCACATAAAATAAAAAACAATAAACTATGTATATTCATATTATTTTTTATATTAATATAAAAAAAATTGTGGTTTAATGGATAGGTACGTAAGAGAGAAAAAAAGTAAAATCAAATTTTATTATAATTTTAGTAACATTAAAAATAGTTTTTATTTTTTATTTTGTTAGTATTTAAATGTTTTATTTATTTTTTGATGTAATAATTAAATATATTTATTTTTTAAATATTATTTAATAATATTAAAAATACTAAATATCTTTTATTTAGTATTTCAAGATAAGTCTATTTAAAATTAAATATTATTTAGTTTTCTTTTTTTTTTAAATTGATTAATAAATGTTTTTAGTATTTCAAAATGCTTCCACTACAATTTTAATTAATGCAAAGGTCATGTTTTAGAGGAGTTGGAAGTAGTGATCAAATAAAATACTCTATATTTATTAGTTAAAATTTATTTATCTTATTTCGAGGTGATCTTTTCAAGAACTTAACCAAGGTGAGGTTGATATGGAGTTAGCTATTGTCAAATAAAAATATGACACATAAGCATTATGTGTCCAACTCAACCATAATGGTTGACCAAAGATATTGAAATTCTATTGGTTTAAAAATTCAACTCGATCCAGCTCATCCATGGCACAGTTTTTTGTAAGGCCCATTTTAGACCATAAATTTCCTCTAATGCACCAGGACTCCATCTATTTAAGGTTATTTCAATGCACCCTTACAGGGCATGCCGCGAAATGGTATATAGAGCTACCTAGGGGGGCATTCGCTTTGTTCGATGACCTAGCGATGACTTTTCTTAACCACTTCCAGCTGCTAGTGCGTTATGACGTTGGTACTGAGCTCTTGTCGACATGTCAGCAAGATAAAGCCACACATATCTCGGATCATATCCAATATTGGCGTAGACGGAAGAGGTTAATTAAAGCCTTTATATCGCCAGAATTCCTCCTCGAATGGTTCCTTCAGTCGTTATATCCATATATAGCAAAGGATGTTTCTACATCCGGAGTGCAGAATGAGGAACAAGTGATTTTTAGGGTGCAGGAACTGGACTTGATTTATGCTCAGTCCAGTTTGTTATATGAGATTATTCCCAATGCTTCGCGTTCTAATTTCGACCCCAAAGTCAAACCTAGACCACATGCCGATGGAATTGTTGGTTGTGCAAGTGCTAAACCTATGGATTTGGTTGCAAAACAAGTGAGTCAGTTGTCTATCAACCAATCTGCTTTGGGACAAGCCACGACTTCATCTCAACCCACCCAAATGGCGAGTGTACTTTCGGTGCAATCGTCGGACCAAAAGGGTAACCAACAGCCCGAACGGAATAGAAAGAAGGGTAAGAATAATCGTAAGGGTGGGAATAAGAATGAGAATGCTAATAATAATGAAAATAATGCCCGTAATGTTGGGGGGGACAAGTAAGCTAAACGTAAGGTTAAGTTCCCTTGCAAGTTATGTAAGGACGATCACCTCACTTACTTGTGCCCTCGTATCGATGAAGCATCGAGATTCTTGGCATAGGGCCCTGCTGTGCTAACTAACCCTTTACCTCACAATCAAAATATGAACTCGAGGACCCATGATTAGTTTGGTGGTGATCAAGATCCACCGGAGGGTAGTGGCCATGGTTGCATTAACATGGTACGTGCTACGAAAGTTGTGACCCGTACGAAGGTCTATGGTTCGTCAAAACCTAGCCCAGGAAAGGAACCTGATCCACCAGGGTCTACTTTACGTATTGAGAATCCCGTGGATAAACCTGAAGCTGCACCTCGGATTCCTAAGGGAGTCCTTAAGTGTTTGGGGCACAATCATAATGCCCGAGCCGCCCAGAACTATTCAGTTGTCGAGGATTTGGGCCACACTCCTTGTGCGATGTCTGCATTGGAAGTGCTTCAAAGTTGTCCTTCGCAAAGGAAGGATTTACTTTCTTCCCTTGGTGTGAATGATGATGATTCTCCCTCCATGTTTAAATTTGAAACCGTAGGACTTCAGCCTCGCTTGCCTTACTATGTGTCTCTTTTGATTCACGTAGAATGTCTTAATATGACCGTCAAGCGCACTGTGATTGAAAAAGGTGCTGCCACTTCTGTGATGTCTTTATCATGTTCAAAGGGTTTAGGTTCCCCTGAGCTGTCTAAATCAGTGACCATGTTATCTGTGTTTGATGGGAGATCGTTTAGGCCGCATGGCATTCTCCCTTCCCTTAAGGTCCATTTGGGAGGGAAGGTCGTTGCAATAGAGGTTGAGGTGGTTGATGCGCCCCTTGACTACGCAACTTTTAAACCATTAATCGTGTATATATGCGGGTTTGACCCCTAAAACCGCATACATCGGGATGTGTGCATAATCCAAATCCTTTTGGAGTTTTCCTTGACATGGATCCGACTCACTTGACTCCTGGCCTTCCATATTCCTTTGAGATCGCTCGGATTCAACCTTTCATTACCCCTTTGAAAAGCTATATAAGGAACTCTATGGTACATTGAAGGCATATGAGAGAATTGAGAGCAAAGAAACTATAGTCCATTATTGTCGAAACTTATGCTTGAGTCTGTGTCCCTTTGTCCCTTGGAGCACTTTTGTGTTCTTCCCAAGCTTTCCTTTTGCTTGTGAGCTTGCTATCGAGAGATGGAGGATTGAGGTGGTGGAGGCCCAAGTGGGGGATTCAGTTTCTACGATTCGCAGACGTGCTGACAAAGGTTGTATCCATTGTAATCTATGATTTTATATTAATAGAAATATCTTTTCCTGTCCAATAATGTATGTTTGAATGAATATTTTATCCATGGATGTTTTCAAATTCTTATACATTGTTGATTATATATGCTAGAATATATATAACACCAATATATATAGTATGCTTGTATTATTTACTTGTTGTTGAGGAAGTAATCTATCAATTCAAGCTGAAGTTGGAAAGCTCAACAGGGATCTACTTCAACCATCTGGAATAAGGTACGAGGTCTGATCCTTTAGTGTTAGATATTTAATTTCTATTGCATATTGAAAATGATTGATTTCTGGAGTCAAGCTGTCTGTTGTGGTACCCCAAGCCATAGTAATTTCTCTCTGTAACAACTGACTAGATCCGCTCAACAATTGACAGCTTCGTACAGGAAAATGCATACTCAAAAAAACAACAATAATCGTAACGCACTCCCCTACGGGCTTAAAAGGTTTAATAAAACAAGCGTCGATAGGTAATAAATAAGCCTCGGGTGAAAAAACTCGTTGGCGCCAAAAGGCAATGCATTGGAAATGACCTTAAGAGGGGAAACGATGGCTCCAGATGGAATATCGGAAAGGATCCGATGCTCTTCGGGTGGAAGATCGAAAAGGATCCGATGCTCTCCGGGTGGCTACGGACTTATCCTGTCGAGACGGGGTAATGACTTGAAGAATTCATCGGTAAGGTAACCAACTATCCATCTGCACCGACATCGGGAGATTCTTCGGAAAGGTTATCGGTTGCACATCTGATTACACATTTGAAGCCTCGACAAAGGACTCTACAAGAAATTTTTCGGAAGACTTAGGGACAAGAAACCGCAATGGCGGGTGGTTAGGAACAAATGCCTCTTCCATGGACACCAAAAAATAAACCAACAAGCCAATCTAGTGTATTGGAAAGGATACTGACAACCACCTAGAGAGAATTGAAAACTTTCATTTGATACTACTGATACGACATACAAGAGCTCGGCCGATGACTCAGCAAACTATCGCGATCCTTCCGAAGAGCGCTGAAGAAGAAAAAGTTTGGCAAACCAGAAAACAAACCTTTCACTACGCTGGATAAACTCCATGATTTTATCCGATGCATCGGGTGAAAGAAAATTTTTGCTTTTAACAAAAAATAGCTTGCAAATAAAAACTAAGTTAAGAAGAAACTATTAGCTTATAAAGATAAACTTTTAAGGCTTGAAAGCTAGAATTTCAAAGAGGGGGGCCCTAAAACATAAAAAAAAATTGGGGGGGGGGGGGGTAGTTGTTGTAGCAGCAACAACGGGAACAATCTACTATAGCATTTAAAACTTCTCCCATTTCGTTTCAGCAAAACATAGAATAAAAAATATGGAACACACAACCAAGAATATAATAATGTGCACCCACAAATCTTTGTTGTTTAATAAATGTGCTAACATTTTTTCCAAATCATGAACACTCGAAAAAAGGGTGATTAAACCATAGGAACAACAACCTAGGAATGTTAACTCAACTAATAAGGGTCCAACTAAGTATGTAATAATGAGTGCCAACTAAGTTGTTTTGTGATACCCCATGACATTATTCATTTTTATATTTTTGAGAATTATTTATGTAAAGAGTTATTAAAAAACTCATAGTGGCATTTGCATAACAAACTATTTTTTTATATTTAAATAAGATAAAAGGGTACTATTTTAATCTTAGATATATTAACCCCTGCTTAACATAACATCCACCTTCAATTAAATTTTTCTCCACTTCATGAAGAAAATATCATAAAATGATAACATCCCCTTGTTTAATCAAATTGTATCCAATTAACATCTATTTCATAAAGAAATAACATTCACTTCCATTAATCAAATGACATCCACTCTTAAGAAATGACATCCATTTCATTAACACATTCACTTCATAAAATATGTCATCTACTTCATCCACTTTATGAAATATAGCATCTATTTCATAATGAAATAACATATAGCATATATTTCATTTTCTTGATGAAATATAACTTCCATTTTATAATGAAATAAGATATAACATTTACTTAATTTTTTTCATCAAAAGGTTGTGTCTAGATGTAAAGGGAAAAAGAAACCTTTATTATTATTATTATAAAGAATGAGATACTTCATTGTATAACTACATAATCTATAACATGCATTGTAAATGTTATTTATCCCATATCCTTATACTTATTAAATCTATAAATTCATTTAGGTTCAACATATTTCCCAATGCATTCTTATATGATGTATATGATGAAAGAAATATGAATACCACAATGTAACACCCTCATTTTCACTAAATAGATTTTGACCAACCATGGTAAAACATGTACCACATATCAAATAATTTCAACCACTTGTTATCGTTCACTTTATAACAATTAATATCCAAAATCATTACAAAATTAGTCATTTCCTATATACATAAAATATAATATGCTTTAATGAAATATATAAGATATTTTCTTAGAAAATATCAACATAATATACATAGATAAAATCTATAGTGACGGGAAGAAATACCAATACCTCCTATTTGGAATAATCAAGGTATGGCCAAAATTACATAATCCATGTATCATAGTCAAAGTCTACTCTCAAGATGACTTTGACTACTCTCAAGATGCAAGTGTAACAAAGTAAAATTTAAATATGGTTTAATGTGGTTAGGGTTAGGGTTTGGGAGGGCTAAAGGAGGGTTTGTTGTACAAAGATGTTGGGGGCTTGTTGCAGCTGCAACATTTTCCCAAAATTCAAAAAAATTTGGGACCCTCCTTTTATGTCTTTTTGCTCAGCTCCTTGGTTTTGTTTGATGTTTGCGCAAAGATTTACTTTTATGCCAGCCATGTTTTACCGTTTGAATTGATTTTGCCTTGCTATTAGAAGTGTTTTAGAATTTTGAGTCGGGAGTCTTGTTATCTGCACGCCCGCCGTTGCGGAAAAGAATAGCACATCAAGTCCAATTCAAGTGATTTTGGTCTCCGTTGCGTTTTTCTTTATCGACAGTTGTATTAAGATCCCGTCGGAACATTTGTCCCTACATTTTTTGCCATTGTGGAGGATATATCGCGAATTTCCTCGATGGTTGTATGATCCTCTTCCGATCCCCACAATTTTGATTCGCAAATCCTTTGATTTCAGCTTTCGTTGTTGCAGCTTTGGAAAGCACTATCTTTCCGATGTAGTTTGATTTCGTTTTCTGCTTGGTCGATATTTTTTTCACTTGAGTCATGTTTTTTTTTACTCTAATTTTTGCTGGTCTGTGGAACTTGGTTTCTTTTATGGTTTCGTCGTTGCGGCTCTGCAGCCATATATTGATCCAAAGCTTTAGTCTCGCGTGCTCTGATGTAGAGTTTATTTGTTTCTCTTTCCAACTCCATTGCAGGTGTCCTCACTGTTTCATCATCCACCTTTGCAGAGGCGATACTGACAGGATCGCCGATCCTGTAGCCGTTCTGCCTCCCGATGGTTTTATTTTTCCCACCGATTATGGTTAACCGAGGTGTATATATTGGGGCCTGGGTGTTTTTATTATTTTATTGTTATTTTGGTGATTTCCTCGTGTTGTCATTATCGCTCGAGCAGACCAACGCATTCACTGTTGGTACCTTCGCTCCTAGGTGGCTCTGCCGTGGAGGTTTACAGGATTTTCTCCACCAGTCGCACAACACAGTGCCAGGTAGGCCCATATGCTTGTTTTACCTTCCCGTTCGATTGGTCAAACTGTTTTTGTTGTCCTTGGTCAGTTCGTTGCCTCTACGGTTAGTGGTTACCTAGTTTTTCCATTTTCGCATGTATATATATATTCTAGGTAGATGGTCTGGCAGCCCGATAGGGGGTCTTCGTGGTTTTGTGTGATGATTTCTTCCACATCCATCATGGGTTTGCAGCCCACACTCAACTTCTAGGGAAACCGGTGCAGACGGCTGTTACGTTATCCGTACTAGAATCCTCCAGTCTGCGAGTGGCCGTCCGGGGAGAACGTTTCATTGGTTTTCTTCCAAGATGTCGAGATTTTGTTTCCACATTTTGGTCACCTTGTTTTGTGAACCAGGGTTGCGATGTTGAAGTTACTCCCCTCTTAGGATGATACTGTTCAAACTCAAGTACGAACCCTGGACCAATTTAGGGAGTCAGAATTCAATCTATGCGGTTTTTGATGTGAGTAGCAGTTTCCTCTTATGTTTTCTTTGAGCTTACAATGAGTTAAGCGCACTGTCACAGTACAGTATCCTTCTCTTGGGATTAGGCCTCATATTTTCCTTGGAAAGATTTAGTTCATAGCGCCGAGAGGGTGTTTTTTGAGACAGTTTTCTGCTTTAGCATTAGCAGGGGGATATTCGTCGTTTTAGAAAGGCCATGATATTCTAAGATGATTATGCAAATCTTGGTCATGAGCTGGTTTTAGCCTTTTGGGTAGATTATTTTTATGCGAGAACATTTGGTTTCTGAGCATTGTTTGTTTATTTTTCATAGTTGCACTCATGTTTAGCATAGACGAGGTAAAATGCTTATACAGTTTGTCTCCATTTTTGAATGTTATCTGGGAATGACCCAACATAACCTAAAATATTTTGTGTATGACAGGGAAATTCTTCAAAATATGAGATGTCTAAACGGCAGAAGAAGAAGGCTCCCGTAGTAGAAGAGGAACCCGAAGTCGAGATTATCACCAGAGTTGAGTACACCTACAAGGATACCAAATGCATAGTTGGTATAGAACCTGAATATAAATGGGGGGAAATCTACAGATTAATAACACACCGGGAGGTACCTAACACCATTTTTTAGGAGGAAACCATTTATGCAAATATAGAGAGATCTGCATTGATGAGAGTTGCTACCAGACCTGATATTTTTCCATGCTCAGAGGTGATTGGGTGGATTCTGCCCAAGGTAGATGCAACCACCATGATTTTAGAAAATGTTGACAAACAAGGTTATGCTACTTATAGCCCTGGGTATGTAGCACTGGCCTACCACTTACAAGAAGCACAAGTATACTTGACTGAAGACTGGCTAAAGGCAATTAAGATGGACCTATTCAAGACACTGAAGAGAATGCTGGTGCCTGGAAAGAACTTCAGAACTAGGCCATCTGGGGAATATGATACTGCCACCCTAAGAATCCCTTACAAGTTCATTTCCCTGATGTTGAACAGGATTTTTGGAAGGGCCCATGGTAAAAGATTTAAGTTGGAGTGGGTGCATATCATCTTCTATGTTGCAACACATGGGACAGTGTTCAACTGGGCAAACATTGTGTCCAACAGCCTCTCAACCTGCATTGCTTCAGCATTAGGAGGGGTGTCCCAGAGGAGATCAGAGTTCTATATGAGCTCTATAATGATTGATTGCATACTATGCACTCAACCCTTCCCAAACCTAAGGTGTATCTGGGACCGAGAGAGAACACCAGTCTACTAAGCCTACAAGCCACTGTGGGCACACAAGTACCACAGTCACTATAGAGAAGTGTGTGAGCACTTCATCATGCCATTATATACATTGATTTTCTTGAAAGAGTGCAACTGCATGTCGGAGGAGGTATTGCAGGTGATTGAGGAATATGCAGACTACTACTTATGGGAGGATGGATTGTATTTCAGAATGTATGGATGCTCTAGAGCACCCTCACTACTGCCAAAATACGCCACTAACTATATAGTCCACAAAGAGGTAGTTAGGCAGGTATTTTTAGATGGCATAGGGAGTTTTTTATTTGAACATAAGAAATCGGCTTACCCTCCTTTACCATTCAGGTTGGGAAGCTATAAATTCACAAGGGTGAAGAAAGCTGAGGAATTTGTGGAGGAACTAGGGAAATTCCATTTTGGGGAAATAAATTTCCACAGGAACGATTCCTGGAACAAAGTGGTAGAGCACTGCAGGGAGGAAAATGTACATTTTGAATACACAAGTAATTGCGATACAGAGGAATCCATTTTCCATAGTGCAGAAAACATAAATGTTTTGAGAAGAAGATTTAAAAAGAAAATTACCCCTAAAGGCGGGAAAGGACAGGATGAGTAAGAGAAGGCAGAGAAGGAAGAGGCTATAAAAAGAGATGAAGATGCTAGGAGACTAGCACAGGAAGCCAAAAGCTAGCTCAAAGGTGAGGAGGAAGAAAAGAGAAGAGCTGAACAAGAAGTAGCTAGAAAGGCAGAATAAGCTACCCAGAGTGAAGAAGAAGAAAAGAAAAGAAAGATGGATGAAGAACTGAAGAAGTAGGAAGAAAAAAGGATAAAGCTGACAGGGACAGTGACAGAGCAATCAGCTTCCAATCCTGTAGAAAGTCAGGCTCAGGACTTGGGGAACCCTGATATTCAAGATCATGAGGCAGCTGCTGGTAGCACAACAGGGCAAGCTATTTTCTCTACCCTAAGGATAATCCCTTTCGAGCAGAAGAAAGGGGAGGAGGTACCGGATTTCAACACTATTTTTTATGATAGGGAAAGGAAAAGAATAGTAAAGAGGACTGAGAGAAAGGTCCAGACTGGGGGGCAGTAAGGTAAAATGATAAATGATACAACTGTAGTATATGGGATAGACAAGGACCCCAGATTCACCATCAGAGCTGGGGCTGCATTGATCCATGCTTCCGAGGACAATTTGGATCGAATATTGACTGATCTTGAACAGTCAAAGAAGTCTGTTGCCCAGCTAAAGGACACCCTGAGAAGAGAGAGAGAGGAAAGCAACAGCTTGAAAAGAAAGTTTGAAGACATACAACATGAAATAAAGTATTCAAAATCCGAGCTCCAGTTCCTCCAAGTTGAGAAGAGATCTATGGAGGTTGCCCAAGGAAACTTGGAGCAATTATAGTAGGAATGTCAAGGATTAAGGACAGAAAAGGAGCAGCTGCTAGGAAAGATAGGAGAATTGGAGCTACAGAAGGCTACCTTGGAGGAATCTGAAAGGAAATCTCAGGGGCAGACTGCAGAACTAAGAGAAGAGGTTGCCTCATTAACAATAGCTCTAGATGAGTCCAGGGAACAACAAGCCAATCTTCAGCCTTTCAAGGAGCATGTTTTAGCACAGAGGAACAAGATGCACCAGCTGCAAGTAGCCATAGAGGAGGAAAGGTGCAAGGTTTTGCAGGTAGACAATCGACTAGAAGAGATTTTGGAAACCTCTTCATATTTTGTAGATAGATCGCAGGACATCTTAGAAGTCCTGACAGGAAGGATGGCGAGATTGGAAATGAATGAAGAAACCCCTGTAGATCTACCATCCAAAGATCAAAAAGCCCTAAGGCAAGACTATGATTTACTGGATTTTTCTATAAACACAACCGAAGAATTCAAGAAGGCTATCAAGAAGACAAAGGGGGCTTGTGCAGAGTTCTTCAGGAGAATTTTGATTACTTATAATCACTGCCAGGTTGAGGATGAACAGAGAATGGATACCTTTCCAGAACATAGCCTGTTTTTGGAGATGTTGCAAAGAAGATATCAAGAAGACGAACAAAGGATACAGCACATCAAAGCCATAGACGAGCAAATCCTGAGGAATGAAGTAGCTCATTCCGCAGTTAGTGTGCAATTGTTAGAGGACCAACTTTGCCTGAGCGCAGCCAGAATAGAAGTAATAAGAAATCAAGTTGCTAAATTCGAAATAAATATCCGTTTCTTAGAACCTTCTGAGTTCGAAAGCATTGCCTCAAAGGCTTCAGCGTGGAAGAAGTTCTTGAATAGTCAAGCGGGACCCTCCTCATGAGCACCTTATTTGGTTTATTCTAATATATTGTATAAGCACTTAATGAAAGAAAAGTGTGGAAAGTGAAGAGTTGGGGAAGCCCAAGGGTCATTCGTGGGCAGCCCAACAGTTTTGTTCTTTTTGTATAAATATAGAAGATCTAGATAAGAGGGGGGACTTTTTCCCAGTTAGATTGGTGAAGACATATTGTAAGAAGAACTATTTCCTTTTGCAATATATAATTACATTTTTCCTGTTGGAGAAAGCTTGGTGGAATGTTCAAATGTTGTGCTTTGGATTTGTTGAAGAGGAACTATTTCATTTTCAACTTTGTTTCCATTAACTGTGAGATCATTCTAACTCTTTGAACCTATGTTCTTGTATGAGCGTTCTCTGGTTTATTTTATGAAAATTTCCACTACTAGTAATGAATGTTGTTCATAAACAATTGGCTATCTAGTTGTTCAAATATCTTTAATTGTTCATGTGTTTTGAAAGAAGTATCAGCTATCTGTGATTTTTCATAATGCATGCACAAGATACATTACTCATTAATAAAATGATAATCTTGCTCCCTAGGGATAGGTTAAGTAGTTAGTTTTAATTTCTTGCTGTGTGTGATTCCGATGCAAGAGAGTCTAAGACGAGAAGTAAGAACCTGCGCATCACATTGTGACCACTCCTTACATTCTTAATCAATCTGCATTTTAGATAGGCACTTGCATATCATACTTAAAACTAAAACACAAAAATATACACGGTGGACTGGGCCGCAACCGGTAAAACCTTTATTTTTGTTACTTGACCTACGGTAGCCGGACCGCAAACTAGATGGATTCCCTACACCAAACAGTCACAGGCTAGTTGGGAATGTTGACTGGGGAGAATCCCTTACTGTTGTTGCCTGCGAATTTCCAGGCCTCAACAGTTTCTAGCACTAGAAGGAGGGCTTCCAATGCATGGCTTGCTGGGGAAATCCATTTCCTCGAAATAGCTCCACCAGTGATAGTTTTGAAAGCAATTTTCCTGACCCAAATACTGAAGAGAATAGAGAACATTTGTTTGCTATGGAAAACCAAGTGGTAAATGATCTGAGAAGACACACACGGGCTTATGTAAAGAGTATTGGGGGATTTCCCATTATCCCTGATTTACCCCGAAGAGAATACAAGAAGAAAGACCGACCCATCTTGGAAGATTCAGTGTTGGTTGGAGATTGGGAAGAGTTAGTAGAAGTAGCATTACAGGAGGTTGTTCAGCCTTTGAATCAAGTAGGTCCAAACACACCTTATGGTTCACCTGTTAATACTCCTATTCATTCACCTTCTCATTCTCCACTCAGACTCATGGCAAGTGTAAATGCAAACCAACCTAACCCACCAAATCCACCACCAGCTTGGAAAGCCAGATCACCTTTGAACCTAACACCTCCGTTGCATGACTTACCTCAAGATTTTGAGAAGTTGCTGCCTAAGTTTGATCCAAATGAGAAGGTTGTAGTAGATGACCATTTGCAAAGTTTCTATTTGAAAATAGAAGGATTAAGGGCTGGGGAACATGAGGATGTTGTTTGTAGAATTTTTCCTCACACCCTTAAAGGAGCAGCAGCATCATGGTACTTTGGTTTTCCTGCAAACTCTATCCCAAATTGGGATACCTTTGAAAGGATTTTTAGAAGTGAGTATGCAGCCCAAAAGACGCATACAACACTAATGAAAGGCTTAGGCGCTTTAAAAAAAGAAAGGAAAGAAAAGGTACACAATTTCACTCAAAGATTTTCTGCTTACCTCAAGAACTTCTCTGCAACTGATAAGCCTTCTGATAAAGTTCTGATTGAGTATTATACCTTAGCTTTAGGTCCAGACTTGGCTATGTTCGCAAAAGCTCAAGTTAAGCCTACGTTAGTAGAGACTTATGAACAAGCAGAAAGGGTAGAGGCTGAAAAGGAAAGTATAGAAGATTATCCCGAGCAATCTGGAGAAAAAACTTTTAGGAAAAGAGCCTTATTGCTGTCTAAACCTAAAGAGGAGCAATCACATGATTTTGAGGGGATGTTAAAGATGATGCAAAAGCTTTCCATCAGAATAATATATTTGCAGAAAGAAAAAGAAGCTCAGAAAGTTTATAATCCTTACTACAAAAAAAGGGAAGATAACAACCAATTCAAGACCCCTTCGCACGGTGCAGCATAAATGAATCTGACAAAGGTCGGGATGGATAATTTCTGCACTTTTCACCAACAACCCCATTCTAAAAAGAATTGTCCTCAATGTTTAAATTCAATGACATTGGTAATGAATCATCTCTTGGATTCTAAATTGACTAAGGACAGTGATGAGGAGGAGAAAGGTAATAAGACCATAGAAAAACAAGAAAATGATACCATGTTTTTATGGGATTGTGTCTCGCTGTTTGATACAGCAAAAGGTACTCTTAAACCTGAGAATATACCAATGACAACAAAAGACCTAAATTTGGTAAAGAAAGATAATTCAATAATCTCAAAAATTAAGAAGTTGCAAGAGAATGTTAGGAAGAAGCCAAAGAACAATGTTGAGAGAAAAGTACCCGAAATTACCATTATCATCCAAGATCCGGAGCAAATCAACAATCCTGTTAAGCCTATCGAAGACCATGTAGGTGTTAACAAAGAAAATATTGAAGAGCCAGATGAAGAGATACCCACCGAAAACCAACCTGTGGAGGAAGATGTCGAATCAATTGGGGAAGGGAAAGCTAGAACTCCACCTTTCCTTTTGACTCTGGAAATTTTGAATCATAAGGTGCATAATTGTCTGGTATATTCTGGATCATCAGTGACTGTTATTCCACTTGCAGTTTGCAAAAAAATTAATGGGCAGCCAAAACTTACTGCTTGGGAAGTTACTCAATTAGTCATAACTAGTGTCAAAGTAGTGGGGGAGATGGAGAATGTTCTCATTTGTTTATCAGCAAATAACAAGATATGTCAATTTATTGATATTGTGGTGGCTGACACACCGGATGGGTATGGACTTATTCTGAACTAAGACTGGTCCGCAAGGTTAAAGGGGTATTTAGCTTCAGATTGGTCACCTTTATGGTTGCCTCATAAAGGGGTCCCAAATCGGATCAAAATTTTAAGGGAACCTTACATGAAACAAACTATCACTAAGTTGGAAGAAGTAAATGAATCTGCTAATTCTGTTTTGGGCAATTATCTAACGAAACTTGAACTAAGGTATCATGCATCAGAAGAGGCCAGCAATATGACTGACACTCAGCTTGATCTCCTTAAATGTTCATAGGCTGATGGGAGTGATTGTAAATCGGTAGACATAGTTTCGGTTTCAAAAATAGAAAAATTAGATCACGGTTAGGTATCTCATTTCTGCAATCAAGCCTAGCCCCTCGATTCATAGGTTGATAGATCTTTAGGGGTGGGCACAGAACTAATCAGGTAGTGGTTGGTTCTCGAATTTTATTTTGATCTTTTAATTTGATGACTTTGTACATAAATAATTTGATGCAGTTTTACTTTGGTTTATCGCTTTTGTTTCTGGTCATTTTGGTTTTTTTTTGAGTAAAAGAGGAAAATTTTTGGTTACATGGAAACTAATAGGGTTCTCGATTAACTGAAATCTTTTGGATAAGACTGTACGTTTTATTTTGAAATGATAGAATTTTTTCTAGTAAGTAGTTTTCCTAAATGGCTATGCACTCGTTGAAGTCCTGCTTAACCCCTGAAAATAACTCAAAATTAAGAGGTATGGAATACTATTTCGAGGCTCCATCCATTTCACATCTAAGACATCCTAGGGGGTGATAGCAAAGGACCCATGGAAAGGAAGAAAGGTAAACAGTCTATTATATATAAATGATCCCATGCCATGATTTTAAAAGCCTAAAGGCTGTTAAGAGTCAAAACTCCTAAAAAAGAAACAATACATATCAAAGCAAAGTATCAGAAACATGAATATAAATTTGCCAAAAGTTCTTCTCCGTCTGTGAGCTGAAAATTAAATTCTTCTCTCACACAAAAGGACACTATGGATAGAAGATCCTGAATAAAATTCAGAAAGAAAGGCAGATGGGGGACTCAAAAGAACAAAAGTTCAAAAGGGCACAAAGTGCAATTGGCATGGGAATGAGGAACGAATGAATAGTTCTGTTTACCATATGTTACGATCCTATGGTGGCCAAGCTAGAAACTACCCAAAGACAAAGGTAAAATAAAACTCACCTACTAAGCCTCAAAAGAGTTATCTGGACTTTAGAATATTTTGGGTGTTCCCATTCCCAAAGATTGGACTGTCATCAATGATTTAAATGCATGTGTTGCCATCTTAGGAATACAAGCATCTAGAAGAATTCAACTTATGAGCTAAATGATTAAACAGTCTTTTACTGGGAAGAAGTTGATTCAGAAATCTGGGGTTCACCAGGTAGTCGCCAATTGTTGCAGCTACAACATTTTCCTAAAATTTGAAAAATTTTGGGACCCACCTTTTATGTCTTTTTGCTCAACTCCTTGGTTTTGTTCGATGTTTGCGCAAAGATTTACTTTTATGCCAGCCATGTTTTATCGTTTGAATTGATTTTTCCTTGCTATCGGAAGTGTTTTAGACTTTTGAGTCGGGAGTCTTTTTATCTGCACACCCGCCGTTGCGGAAAAGAACAGGACATCAAGTTCAATTCAAGTGATTTTGGTCTTCGTTGCATTTTTCTTTATTGGCAGTTGTATTAAGATCCCATCGGAACATTTGTCCCTACGTTTTTCGCCGTTGAGGAGGATGTATCGCAAATTTCCCCAATGGTTGTATGATCCTCTTCCAATCCCCACCATTTTGATTTGCAGATCTTTTGATTTCAGCTTTCGTCGTTGCGGCTTTGGAAAGCACTATCTTTCCGATGTAGTTTGATTTTGTTTTCCGCTTGGCTGATATTTTTGTCACTTGAGTCATGTTTGTTTTTACTTCGATTTTTGCTGGTCTGTGGAACTTGGTTTCTTTTATGGTTTCGCCGTTGCAGCTCTCCAACCATCTATTGATCCAAAGCTTTAGTCTCGCGTGCTCCGATGTAGAGTTTATTTGTTTCTCCCACCAATGCCATTGCAGGTGTCCTAACTGTTTCATCATCTGCCGTTGCGGAGGTGATACTGACAAGATCGTCGATCCCATAGCCGTTCCGCCTCCCGATGGTTTTATTTTTCCCGCCGATTATGGTTGACCGAGGCGTATATATTGGGGCCGGGGTGTTTTTATTATTTTATTGTTATTTTGGAGATTTCCTCGTGTTGTCGTTATCGCTCGAGCAGACCAACGCATTCGCTGTCGGTACCTTCGCTCATAGGTGGCTCCGCCGTTGAGGTTTATGGGTTTTTCTCCACCATTCATGCAGCACAGTGTCAGGTAGGCCCTTATGCTAGTTTTACCTTCCCGTTCGATTGGTCAAACTGTTTTTGTTGTCCTTGGTCAGTTCGTTGCCTCTGCGATTAGTGGTTACCTAGTTTTTCCATCTCCGCATGTATATATATTCTAGGTAGATGGTTTAGCGGCCTGGTGGGGGGTGTTTGTGGTTTTGCATGATGATTTCTTCCACGGCCGTCATGGGTTTGCAGCCCGCACTCGAATGCTGGGGAGACCAGTGCAGACGTTCGTTACGCTATCCGCACCAGTATCCTCTAGTCTACGAATGGTCGTCCGGGGAGAGTATTTCATTGGTTTTCTTCCGAGATGCTGAGGTTTTGTTTCCACATTTTGGTCGCCCTCGTTTTGTGAACCAGGGTCGCGATGTTGAAGTTACTCCCCGCTTAGGATGAGACTGTTCAAACTCGAGTACGAACCCCAGACCAATTTAGGGATTCAAAATGCAATCTATGCGGATTTTGATGCAAGTAGCAATTTCCTCTTATGTTTTCTTTGAGCTTACAATGAGTTAAGCGCACTGTCATAGTACAGTATCCTTCTCTTGGGATTAGGCCTCATATTTTCCTTGGAAAGATTTAGTTCATAGTGACGACAGGGGGGTTTTTGAGACAGTTTTCTACTTTAGCATTAGGAGGGGGATATTTGTCGTTTTAGAAAGGCCATGATATTCTAAGATGATTCTGCAAATGTTGGTCATGAGCTGGTTTTATCCTTTTCGGTAGATTATTTTTATGCAAGAGCATTTGGTTTCTAAGCATTATTTGTTTATTTTTCATAGTTGCACTCATGTTTAGCATAGACGAGGTAAAATGCTTATACAGTTTGTCTCCATTTTTGAATGTTATCTGGGAATGACCCAACAGAACCTAAAATATTTTGTGTATGACAAGGAAATTATTTAGAATTCGAGACGTCTAAACGGCAGAAGAACAAGGCTCCCATAGTAGAAGAGGAACCCATAGTCAAGATTATTACTAGAGTTGAGTACACCTACGAGGATACCAAATGCATAGTTGGTATAGAACCTGAATATAAATGGGGGGGAATCTACAAATTAATAACACACCGGGAGGTACCTGACACCGGTTTTGAGGAGGAAACCATTTATGCAAATATAGAGAGATCTGCATTGATGAGAGTTGCTACCAGACCTGAGCTTTTTCCATGCTCAGAGGTGATTGGGTGGATTCTTCCCAGGGAAGATGTAACCACCATGATTTTAGAAAATGTTGACAAACAAGGTTATGCTACTTATAGCCCTGGGTATGTAGCACTGGCCTACCACTTACCAGAAGCACAATTATACTTGACTGAAGACTGGCTAAAGGAAATTAACATGGACCTAGTCGAGACACTGAAGAGAATGCTGGTGCCTGGAAAGAACTTCAGAACTAGGCCATCCGGGGAATATGATATTGCCACCCTAAGAACCCCTTACAAGTTCATTGCCCTAATGTTGAACAAGATTTTCAGAAGGGCCCACGGTAAAATCTTTAAGTTGGAGTGGGTGCTTATCATATTCTATGTTGCAACACATGGGACAGTGTTCAACTGGGAAAACATTGTGTCCAACAGCCTCTCATCCTGCATTGCTTCAACATTAGTAGGGGTGTCCCAGAAGAGATCAGAGTTCTATATGAGCTCTATACTGATTGATTGCATACTATGCACTCAACCCTTCCCAAAACTAAGGTGTATCTGGGACCGAGAGAGAACACTAGTCTACTCAGCTTACAAGCCACTGTGGGCATACAAGTACCACAGCCAGTATAGAGAAGTGTGTGAGCACTTCATCATGCCATTATATACATTGATTTTCTTGAAAGATTGCAACTGCATGTCGGAGGAGGCATTGCAGGTGATTGAGGAATATGCAGACTACTACTTAACGAAGGATGGATTGTATTTCAAAATGTATGGATGCTCCAGAGCACCCTCACTACTGCCAAAATATGCCACTGACTATATAGTCCACAAAGAGGCAGTTAGGCAGGTCTTTTTAGATGGCATAGGGAGTTTTTTATTCGAACATAAGAAAGCGGCTTACCCTCCTTTACCATTCAGGTTGGGAAGCTATAAATTCACAAGGGTGAAGAAAGCTGAGGAATTTGTGGAGGAATGGGGAAATTCCATTTTGGGGAAATAAATTTCCACGGGAACGATTCTTGGAACAAAGTGGCAGAGCACTGCAAGGAGGCAAATGTACATTTCGAATACACAAGTCACTAGGATAGAGAGGAATCCATTTTTCGCAGTGCATAAAACATAACTATTTTGAGAAGAAGATTTAAAAAGAAAATTACCCCTAAAGGGGAGAAAGGACAGGATGAGCAAGAGAAGGCAGAGAAGGAAGAGGCTAGAAAAAGAGATGAAGATGCTAGGAGACTAGCACAGGAAGCCGAAAGCTGGCTCAAAGGTGAGGAGGAAGAAAAGAGAAGAGTTGAACAAGAAACAACTAGAAAGGTAGAAGAAGCTGCCCAAAGTGAAGAGGAAGAAAAGAAAAGAAAGATGGATGAAGAACTGAAGAAGCATGAAGCAGAAAGGCTAAATCTGATAGGGGCAGTGACAGAGCAATAAGCTTTCGATCCTATAGACAGTCAGGCTCAGGAATTGGGGAACCTTGATATTTAAGATCTTGAGGCAGCGGCTGGCAGCACAACAGGACAGGCTATGGTCCCTACCCTAAGGCTAATCCCTTTCAAGCAGAAGAAAGGGGAGGAGGTACCGGATTTCAACACTATTTTTTATGATAGGGAAAGGAAAAGAATAGTGAAGAGGACTAAGAGAAAGGTCGAGACTGGGGGTTAGTCAGGTAAAATGATAAATGATAGAACTGTAGTATATGGGATAGACAAGGACCCCAGATTCACCATCAGAGCTGGGGCTACATTGATCCATGCTTCTGAGGACAATGTGGATCAGATATTGACTGATCTTGAATAGTCAAAGACGTCTGCTGCCCAGCTAAAGGACCCCCTAAGAAGAGAGAGAGAGGAAAGCAGTATCTTGAAAATAATGTTTGAAGACATACAACATGAAATAAAGTCTTCAAAAGCCGAGCTCCAGTTCCTCCAAGTTGAGAAGAGATCTATGGAGGTTGCCCAAGGAAATCTGGAGCAATTGCAGCAGGAATGTCAAGGATTAAGGATAGAAAAGGAGCAACTGCTAGGAAAGATAGGGGAATTGGAACTACAGAAGGCTACCTTGAAGGAATCTGAAAGGCAATCTCAGGGGCAGACTGCAGAACTAAGAGAACAGGTTGCCTCATTAACAGTAGCTCTAGAAGAGGCTAGGGAACAACAAACCAATATTCAGCCTTTCAAGGAGTATGTTTTAGCACAAAGGAGCAAGATGCACCATCTGCAAGTATCCATAGAGGAAGAAAGGTGCAAGTTCTTGTAGGTAGACAATCGGTTGGAAGATATTTTGGAAACCTCTTCATATTTTGTAGACAGATTGCAAGACATCTTAGAAGTCCTGACAGGAAGGATGGCGAGATTGGAAACGAATGAAGAAACCCCTGTAGATCTACCATCAAAAGATCAACAAGCCCTAAGGCAAGACTATGATTTACTGGAGTTTTCCATAAACACAGCCAAAGAATTCAAGAAGGCTGTCAAGAAGACAAAGGGGGCTTGTGCAGAGTTCTTCAAGAGACTTTTGATTACTTATAATCGCTGCGAGGTTGAGGCTGAACAGAGAATGGATACCTTTCCAGAACACAGCCTATTTTTGGAGATGTTGCAAAGAAGATATCAAGAAGATGAACAAAGGATACATCACATCAAAGCCACAGACGAGCAAACTCTGAGGAATGAAGTAGCTCATTCCACAATTAGTGTGTAGTTGTTGGAGGACCAACTTCGCCTGAGCGCAACTAGAATAGAAGTAATAAGAAATCAGGTTGCTAAATTCAAAACAAATATCCATTTCTTAGAACCTTCCAAGTTCGAAAGCATTGCCTCAGAGGCTTCAACATGGAAGAAGTTCTTGAATAGTCAAGCGGGACCCTCCTCATGAGCACTTTATTTGTTTTATTGTAATATATTGTATAAGCACTTAATGAAAGAAAATTGTGGAAGGTGAAGAGTTGGGGAAGCCCAAGGGTCATTTGTGGGAAGCCCAACAATTTTGTTCCTTTTGTATAAATATAGAAGATTGAGATAAGAGGGGGGGATTTTTCCCAGTTAAATTGGTGAAGACATATTGTAAGAAGAACTATTTCCTTTTGCAATAGATAATTACAGTTTGCCTGTTGGAGAAAGCTTGGTGGAATGTTCAAATGTTGTGCTATGGATTTGTTGAAGATGAAATATTTCGTTTCCATCTTTGTGTCCATTAACTGTGAGATCATTCTAACTCTTTGAACCTATGTTCTTGTATGAGCGTTCTCTGGTTTATTTTATGAAAATTTCCACTATGATTAATGAATGTTGTTCATAAACAATTGGCTATCTGGTTGTTCAAATATCTTTAATTGTTCATGTGTTTTGAAATAAGTATCAGCTATCTGTGATTTTTCATAATGCATGCACAAGATACATTACTCATTAATAAAATGATAATCTTGCTCCCTAGGGATAGGTTAAGTAGTTAGTTTTAATTTCTTACAGTGTGTGATTCAGATGCAAGAGAGTCTAAGAGGAGAGGTAAGAACCTGCGCATCACATTGTGACCACTCCTTGCATTCTTAATCAATATGCATTTTAGATAGGCACTTGCATATCATACTTAAAACTAAAATGCAAAAATATACACGGTGGACCAAGCCGTAATCGGTAAAACCTTTATTTTTGTTACTTGACCTACGGTAGCCGGACCGCAAACCGAACGGATTCCCTACACCAAACAGTCACGGGCTAGTTGGGAACGTTGACTGGGGAGAATCCATTGCTGTTGTTGCCTGTGAATTTCTAGGCCTCAATAGGGCTATATGGGGTTTGAAACTAGACACCTAGCTGATGATATCGGTGTTTGTGCTGATTACGCAGTTGGATGTTTAACTGGTTTGGATTTTGCACTGATTACTTTGGTACTTTGGTTCAACAGCGTGGGGGTGATCACAGTTTGGGGGTCGGGTAGCTGGGGGAGGTTATATCTGTTGAAGTGGTTTGAGGGGTGGTTTTCTCCTTTACTATGCAGTATGTCGAGTGCGGGAAAGTTAATGGAGGGTTATGCCAAGGATTGGCCACGTGATCGACGCAAAGCCCGAGCATAGAAAGCATTACATAATCGTAAACGCTTTGTGGTTGACAAGGAAAACTTGATGGATAAAGTATCATCTCTAAGCACTGGGGCCTTGGTTGGACGGCTTGAGTACTGTCGTTTGGACAAGGATGGTTGGATCTGGTGGATTGCCAAAGAATGGAAACCTCTGTTGGATCACGCACCCACTATTAATAGGCTTTCAAACGGGTGGATAGTATTTTTGTTCCTCATGAAGTTGATGTTGTTAATGCCTTAAATGGGCTCTAGCTTATCGAGAGGGGCTCTTTGGTGCTTTGGCGGTGGTGGAGTGGATTTGATCCTTGTATATCTAAGGTCAGCAAGCGACATCTATGGGTACTATTGCCGAATCTTCCCCTTACACTCTGGACTCGGGAGTCTCTTATGGCGATTGTTAATATTTTGGGCAAATTTATTTCAGTGGATGAGGCACACTTACATGCTTTTGACAAATTCATGGCGAAAGTTCTGGTGGAAATCGATATTTCTAAAGGTCTGGAGGCATCATCCGGGACATTGAATGGGGTGATCGTATCGTTGAGCAGCATTTAGACTATCTGAATGTTCCATTCATATGTCATTTTTGTAGGGACACGAGGCACTTGAAAAATACTTGTCGACTGCTTTTTGAAGGAACCAGAGTATGCTCGATGCAGGTGCTTGGACCGGATGGTGATTGCTCTCCGTCGAGCTCCCTTCAGCCTAAACTACTGATTGTGAATGATATTAGGGCACCTTTTGTTTCAAACCGTTATAAGTTTGTCCCATGTCTGGACTCTGTTTATGTTGATCTGGATCAAGTAGATCTTGTGAACATTGATGCTTTCGTTTTTGCAGTTAATGTTGTATTGTGTGGAGTTGGACCTGAATCCCCATCAGATAAAACTGTTATGGAGGGCATGTTGGTGGGTGAAGCATCTGTGGTCGGTCTTGATACTTGTTTGAGGATCCTTGATGTCAATGGTTCCTCACTTGAGGACCATAGGCCTGAGGACTCGATGGTGGAGGGAGGAGTGGTAAATCTTTTTGTACCTCGTGTGCATGACTGTGATATCAATCCTGTTGGCTCTAGCTTGGATGACACAGATTTTCCTTCTTTACCATTGGGATTGGAGAATAGCCCGATTGTTTCTCCTCATTTTGCAGACCCTGATCTTAGGGTATCTCTTCCTATTTTTTTTAACTGCCCTCAAACTTCATTGTCTGCTCTGCCTTTATCTTCCATTAGACATGAAAATGTGACTATTCGGCACTCGCGGCAGGTGAAGGATAAGCAGGGATGTCGAGGGAAATCAAAATTTGGTGGGGAGGAACCTTATATCCCTCTTTCTATACACATCTAGGATGCTGCTCGGAAGGTTCAGATGTCAACCTGTTCAAATACTAATGGGGCACTTAGAGCAATGAATGCCGATGAAAATGGTTAGTGATGTGTTTGATATCTTTCAATGTAAGGGGTTTTGGAGGGTGCCCTAATCAGCTAGCTCTCCAATAGTTGCTTAGTATCTCTTTCTCCAAATATGTTTTTTTACAAGAGACTATGTGCATGGGTTCCCATGCTATGATGATTGTTGCTAAGATGTTCCTGGGATGGGATTTTTGTGCGTTAGATGAGGTCGAGCTCTCTGCAGGATTACTTACTACTTGGAAACCTAGTATGTTTAAGTGTAAGTATTTTGTGACAGAGGTGGGCATTCTTCTTGAAGCCATGACTAGGGACTCTACCTTTGACATGGTTTCAAAACACTTTTCGATTCAAAAAACGTACAACAAGCTTCTGTTTATAAAAGAAACCAACAAGTTTGCCATGCACGTTAAGGAAAGTTCCACAAGGAAGTAAATTGATATTTGTATGTTTCCTTCTCCTTGATATTTATATTGCATGATTAAAATTTCCATATAGTAGGAGACATATAGAACATAGATCATTGCATTAAATATTAGGACCATAGAATTAATTTTGTTTCATTGGTATGTTATTATGTTCTTAATGGGAATATACATCTGATCCTTGTATTAATAGGAATATAGAAAATTACCAAGTGTGCCTTAGAAGGAAAAAAATGAAAATAAACTTGTAAAAGGGATTTCTAAAAAAATTCTTATTAGGAAAATATCTTCTTTAGAAGTGTGTTGGAAAGGGATGTAAACTATTTGTTGTGTATATCATTAAAAATGATGATGATAAAACAAAACATAGATTGGAAGATTTTCTTCTTTTACATGAAATTAAATATGTTTTTTCCAGAAGAGACACTTGGATTTCCTCCAACGAGGGTTATTGAATTTACCCTTTATTTGGTACTGGGACCAATGCGTGCTTATAAGGCTCCATATAAAATGAATACACCTGAATCGGTGGAAATTGAAATTACAACTGCAAGAATTATTATATAAATAATATATAAGACCAAGTGTGTCCCCATGGGTAGCACCAATGTGGTTTGTACGAAAGATGGCACATTAAAACTTTGTATAGGTTACATACAATTGAATAAGACGAATATTAAAAATGAACAACAACATGAAGAAAAGTTTGAAGTTGGTCCTACAAACCTTAAAAGAGCATAAACCTTATGCAAAGTTTAGTAAATGTGATTTTCTTTAAAGTTAAAATCCAATTCTTAGGTCATATAATATCTAAGGAAGGAATTTATGTAAACCCAGATAAAATCAAGGCAATCATAGGATTGGCCAATTCCTAAGGATATAATCGGGACTTGAGGGGTTCTCCATAATTTCTTACTCAATAAATTCACTTCAAAAGAAAGGAGCCAAATTTGTATTCTCTAATAAGTGTTAATAGATTTTTGATAAACTTAACACTTGCTTACAACTGTAGCTATTCTAAGAATAGTGGATCTATACAAGGACTATGTTGCATGTAGGAATTCATGCTTAGAAGGATTAGGTGGCGTGTTATTACAAGAGGATTGTGTAATCAGTTATGAATCAAGAAAAATTAAAGAATATGAAATAAATTATGCAACACATGACTTGTAACTAGCTTCTATAATACATGCATTAAGAATGTGGAGACATTACTTAATAGGAAGATAAATCACTTTAATGTATGATAACATAAGCTTAAAATATTTAATTGCTCAACAAAGTTTAAATGCTCTCCAAGTAAGGTGGTTATCCTTCTTGAGCGAATATGATTTTGAAATTAAACACATTAAAGATAGAAAACAAAGTGGTGGATGCCCTGAGTAGGAATGGCATTCCACATTGGTCAGTTGCATTCAATAGTTATAAGACAAATCTTAAAGATTTAATCAAATAAGAAGCTAAAAATGATGTAGAATAATTAAAAGTTAAAGAAAAAATGGAAATGGATGTTAATCGAAATGATTCCTCAATTTATTCTATAAGCTCAAAAGACTTTCCAATCTATCTATATATATATATTATCAATTTCTAAAGAATTTACACAACTAATATTGAATGAGTTAGCTTAATAATAGTAGTTGTTGATGAATTAAGTAAAGTTGCACGCTTCATACCTGTGAAATCTACCTTTAAAGAAATAAACATAGTTGATATTATTATGAAAGAGATTTTTTTTTATTACATTGAATTCTGAAAGTTGTGATTTCTAATAGAGATGCAAAATTTACTGGTAATTTTTTGAAGTCCAGGTTTAAAGGCTCGAATACTTAGCTAAATTTCAGTACTGCTTTGGCATCATCAAACATATGGGCCGTGTTAGTGCCAGAAATTGTTCTCAAGCTACTAAAGAACAAGGCAACACAATCTCATAAAACAAAATATAAAATTAAGTAAAACAAGTTTATTTTAGGGTTTTGGTTGTGCAGTTTGTAAACAAGAGCGTAAAAAGTTCACAAGGCTAAGACAAACACTAAATCATGAAACAATGAAGGACTGAGATGCATAATATATGAAACATAAACCAGAAACAGTAAGCACAACACTGAATTTCATCCACAGTTAACAAGCATTTCATGAATAATAACCTCAAACAAGAAATGAATATATCAACGGAGTGATTAAACCAATCAAAATTGAAACCAACATATAAGATAAACAGGGCTTATAGTTTGCATATATACCATAATCAGTCATTCAAAATACATAAGAGTTTCTGACACTTAGCTCTGTAAACAGTAGCTTGATAGCCTCCCCTTGTACAAAAATTCAAACCCCCAGTCTTTCTTCAGTCTTACTTTTATCTTAGTTACCCAAAAATAATTTCATAACTGAAAAAACTGCTTTAGGTCATACTACCGAATTACTCAATAAAAATAGATTCATACATATTAAACTAACTTTTTCAAAGACTAACTATTAACCACTATTTTAAAGCATTTTACAAATCCTTAGCAGCCTCTCCCAAAAGAGTTATCCCTTCCAAAGCTTGAGTATTCTTTCTTGTTTTCTGATGATCAGCTTCCAGGTCTTCGACTCATTTTGAAAGCTCCTGATTTTGTTATGTTAGGTCTTGAATAGTTTGCTTCAATTCTGCATATAGACTTTGTGTCTGTCTTTTCCTTTTCAAATATTCCTTAGAAACTGCAATTAACTCTTGATAATGGCTATTTACCTCCTCTAAATCCTCTCTCAATCTTCTGTTAGCAGCTACTAACCCCTCATTTGTTTCATGCAGGTATTCTATCTGATATTTGTATTGTTTAATACTTCTCTGGAAATTCTCATTCTCTGAATCAATGCACTTCCCTTATGAAATTGGATGCATTTCTTCTGGCATCCAAGAGATCTTCAATTTCTTAAAAATCTCTTCATCCTCCTCTAGCTGCTTTGTCATAGCTACAGGAACCCATGGAAATTCATTAACTTCAAAACTACATTGGGCTAATGGTTCTGCAACCTTTTCTTTCTCTGCACAAAAACTTATTATGACTGAATTCTGCTTGTTTGAATCATCTTGATGATGGTATAAGACTATTTTCTTTCGAACTTCCTTAAATATTTCTGAAATTTTGGTTTCAGTGAAGGCTAACTTATCTTTTGAAATAATCTGTTTCTTACCCTTCATCTCCTTTACATTTAAATCTTCATTCTCTTCTAACTCTTCTTGGGATGAAGAGTCTTCTATCACTGTAATTTTCTTCTGAGCTAATTTAGGGTTTAGCAATTTTTTCATATTCAATCTGAGTTTATTCTTGGGTCTGGTCTTAGGCCTCCAACCTGCCCCAATCTCTCCTAGCATTCTCAAAGTTTTTCTTTGATGTTTGATAGAGGCTAGCTGAACTACCTTTCTTTTTATCCCTCATGACATTACCCCTTCTTCAGACTGTTTCTGTAAATCTTGTTCAATGTCAACCCTAGCTTCATAAAACAATGGATTTTCCTTATCTTCTGACTGTACTCCCATAGGAATTTGCTCCTGTTCTATCAAACATTCATTTATTACCTAGTTTACTTCTTCATGCTCCAAACCCTTCATTTCTCCCTTTGATATTTCATCTTCCTCAATATTAGTCTGTTGTTCATCTTCAACATTTTCATCCTTTTGGGTCACAAAATTTCCTGGTACATTATCTTCTTCTATCTCGACTATGACCTTTTTCCTCAATTTCTTGACTAAATTATGTCCTTTATTCAGCTGCCTTTTCTGAGCTTGGTCTTCTTTCTCAGATTCAAACTCAAACAAAAATAGAAAATAATCCCATGTTTTTTCCTTCTTTTGGAGCACAATACTTATGATTAGCTTTATTAGACCATGATGAAATATAGACTGTTTAGTATGGTCTTGATGCTCCTTTACCCTGCTGGACATATTTTGCATACTTTTAAGGAAAAAGAAAGGAAGGTTCATCTTTCCTTCATGATTAAGATGCTGCAAAAACCTGAAATGATACTTAAATACAAATGCATATCTCCCTTCACAAGTTACATAACTTTGCAGAATTTTTATTGGTTCTCTCCAGTCTGGTTTGAACTTTTGGATATGCACTCCTTTACACTAGTCTGCAACAACATTTGGAAGCAATTAATTATGTGAATCAAAGGTAAAAGGTACCTTCTTGAACCAATTTTCACCTTCATCAGGGATCCCTGTAGCCTCTGCTATTAGTTCTCTAGTCAGCTCAATCTTTAGGGTGTCAAAAGTAACAATATCTTTATTTAATCCCTGAGCAAACTTATATGAAACCTCGGTGTGATGTCCATCAATATTCTTAAAATAGTTTAACCATCCTGCTTCTGAAAATAACCTTGCACAGTCAGGGAAAGATTGAACCCAAGACATATATGAGGGTTCATCTCTGTTTGTTTTCCCACTCCTCTTCATTTTGGATAATTGAACTTAAAAATTGCTTCCTTCAGTAAAGAACTTAACTCTATTCAAATCTTGGAAATTTTAAACAGTCAATCATATGTTAAGAAAACTAAAACCCTTGAGCTGAATTTTATGTATAAAACTGATAAGTCTTTCAACTCTATTGACAAGGAAAATTCGACATTGAGCAAAAATTGAGTTTATATACTAGCATCCTTAGTTATACTCCATAACTAAACTTCTATCAATGTGAACCCGAATACATGGAATATGATAGTCATTCGCCTCATACCTGTCTGAATAATGGATTCAGTTGTTGGAAATATGCTTTCATGTCTTCCCAGGTGTCCAATTTCATTCTTAAGTCTTTCTCTGATCGCCACGACAGTGCTAGAACAATTACCCTACAAAGCCCTAAATTTCCGACTTTCTTCAATCTTCGATCACAAACTGCCAGAAATTTTCCACAACTTCTATGGTCTTCATGCGTTTCAGGAGATGTGTAGCTAGTGGCGAATTTTCCTCATCGTGCATGATTATTAAGGTTCCACTACTCTGTATCTCATAATTTCCAAACCACTGCAACTCACCCAAATGATTCCTTGCTTGAACTCATAACACCTGTCACAATGATTACTCTGGCCGAAAAATATGTATCAAATTCATTGACATGTGTGAAAGACCTCTCCTATGCACGAATTTTGCAAATTTCGAGCCAAATTCATGATTTTTCAGATTGCGCGATTTTCTTGTAGCACGTGTGTTTACCTTTTCTGAGCTTGCACTACAAGAATACCTGTTTTAATAATTTCAAATCAACACTCACAGCAAATGGTTAAACTTTGGTTAAATGGCTTTAAATAAAACCTTATGATATTTTTTGGAACCTTTAAGTCATATAAACATCCTAGAAGCCCCTAAAAACTATAAATTTCACTAAATAAAACTAAAATTGAAAAAACCTATGAAATCAATTATAAATATAAGCATAAAATCAAAGAAAAATTTAAAGGAACCTAAAGTCCAAACTCAAAAATGAACAAAAAACTATGTTTTAAAAAACAAGCAAATGCTTTAAAATGAGAAACAAAAATAGGCTATAACATGCCGCAACTAAAAGAAATAATCAACTGTTAGAATACATGTTGAAAATGTATGTTATGGAAAAACTAGGATTGTTCTAGACCTGACATGTTAAAGGAGATGGAACAGATGATGAAAGAATCGCAACAAAACTTAAAAGTTTCCCAGGATCGATAGAAGAGTAAAATAGACTTAAAAAGAACTCCAATGGAGTTCAACATCGGTGATCATGTATACCTTAAGGTAAAGTCGAAAAAGTATGCTTTGAGTTTGGGAACATGCTCCAAGCTGGAACCCATGTATTGTGGACCTTTCGAAGTGTTAGCTAAGATAGTTTAGTATCCTATCGGCTTGCACTTCCCCCTAATAGAAAAGTGCATGATGTATTTCTTGTTTCATTATTGAAAACATATATACATGATGCTACCCATATAATTGACTGGAATGTGATTCAAGTAGAACCCAAGGGCAAGTTCCAAACCGAGCCTTTCTGCATCCTAGACAGGAGGGAACATATGCTACGAAATTGAGTCATCGTTCAAATAAAAGTGCCATGGAGGCACTTTGGCCCTGAAGAGGCAACTTAGGAAATGGATGATAAAATGTGAGAAGCATATCCGACCATGTTCTGGAATGAGAAAGAGAGCTCAGAATAAAAATAACACTGAGGACGATGTTAAGAATAAGAGGGGGATAAATGTGATACCCCCATGACATTATTTTTTTTATATTTTTAATAATTATTTATGTAAAGAGTTATTAAAAAACTCAAAGTGACATTTGCACAACAAACTATTTTTTTAAATATAAATAAAATAAAATGACGCTTGGAGAGTTCAACTACATGAGGGGGCACCACCATGGCACAAGAAAACATGTGTAAGCAAGCTAGAGAGATCTTTATGAATCAAATCCAATCTAAAACTCAACAACGAGACAATATCCTAAATCATAGGGATTTATGGATTGATTGGAGATTTCATTGGGATGGCATAAGACCTAGGCAAAACTCCATAAGAGTGCACTGAGATAACATGGGACGCCATGTTGTGCACAGAGGAACTAGTTGAATGTTATCTCGTTTCTTAAGTCCATCTACTTGTTACGGACTCTGGAAGAAAGTGCCACGAGGAAGTGATTGCTTGCATTCTTATGCATGGCAGTAATCCAACTTAAGGGTGGAGTGGAGCAAACAACCGACTTTTTTCTCCAATGTTTGGGAGGAGCCGACTCTTCATCATTATTCTAAGTATATTTGCGTCATTATCTTCAAGTAGGTAACCTTAACCTTGCTTATACTTGTTTGTGTTTCTTTTATTGATTAGAAATTTATGAAGTATATTTTGGAGTCGTTACATGTTTTATAAATGTGACTTTCATTGTTATATGAAATTTAGATATTTGCTACACTGCATGATAAGCAAGGTTTGATCAGTGCCTTTCATAAGTATGAACATATGTCTTTTTGGCATGATATTGAGAGAGTGTATTTAACAAAAGAGTAAAAATACAACCATCCATCCAAATCGATATACCCAAGATAGAAATCATCAAACGAAAAAATCAAGATTGACCCCCCCAAAAAAGAAAAAAAGTCCCAAAATTTGCTCAATATCCAACAACTAGTTTAGTCCTCCATGAGCTCTTTTGGAATTTGTTGAACCGTAATCCTATTGCATATATTGTTACAAATAGGAGCAATGACCAATGCAGTACTTCCGAAGATTGGGATTCCTTTTATAAAATTGTATACTCTTCAATGGGGGGGGGAACATGTCCAACACCGAGACAAAGTTGGGGCAATAATGATTGGACTTCAAGAAGTAGTCTAAGTCCTTGACATTCTGGAAAATAGAGAAAACTCCATGTGAAAGGGTAAGGCTATTTATACTGTATAAAAACCAGGAAATCAAATGAATTTAGGGCCATGGTGAAGAGGAATTTGATGCAAAAGATATTTACAGTGTTACCTGTAAAGTATCTCTTAACATTGAATAAAATAAATTGAACAAAAATGTTTTACTTCAAGACATGTTTGGGAATGTTGAAACAACAGCTAGGTGTCTATATTTTTTAGCAAATAAGTATCACTCTCCCTCTATCCTCAAACCATAGGACATGTTTGAGAATGTTGAAACAATAGCTAAGTCTCTATATTTTTTAGAAAAGAAATAACACTCTCCCTTTATCCCCAAACCATAAGAATACATGATTGCATTCTATACAAGGGGAGATAGAAGTAAATAGAAAAAGGAAGCAAACTCCATGGGTGCACAAATCTGTGATAAAGACATGTGTACCCTCCCAAAAAAGTGTGTGACCTACCTCAATTAGAAGTTGCGGCTAGTCAAATCTGTGATAAAAGAATGTATGACGTGTATCCTCCCCAAAAATGTGTGTGACCTACCTCAATTAGAAGTTGCATCTAGTCCTAGGCCTACTACAGGGTATATAAAATATCATACGCAAAATGCAACATCTTTCATGAACTTTCTTAGAAAATACCATTTAACATATTTGTTAGTCATTAATATTGAATGAGGATTCCTGAGTCAAAAGAGTAAATGGTGTGCAGTTGTACTTGGGAAGTGAGGTTGTTCCTCTCAAATAGATTCGAGAAGGTATGGAGTTAAAAATTGGTTGGTAGTTTTTGTTGCTACTTGAGATGGTTACAACATTCTAGGTTAGCAAGTTCAAATTTTAGTGGTGGAATTATTTTGCTTACAACTGATTCAAGTAAGATTGTGGAGAATATTGTGGGCCTCACTCGATATTCTACTGGTTTAGCTTGTGAAAACTGCAATTAAATGTTTTATTATCCCTAAAATCAAAGGAAGTGACTTAAAAAGAACTTCAATAGAGTTCAACATTGGTGATCATGTATACCTAAAGGTAAAGTCGAAAAAGTGTGCTTTGAGTTTGGGAACATGCTCCAAGCTGGAACCCATGTATTGTGGACCTTTCGAAGTGTTAGCTAAGATAGTTTAGTATCATATCGGCTTGCGCTTCCCCCTAATATAAAAGTGCACAATTTATTTCTTGTTTCATTATTGAAAACATATATACATGATGCTACCCATATAATTGACTGGAATGTGATTCAAGTAGAACCCGAGGGTGAGTTCTAGACTGAATCTTTCTACATCCTAGACAGGAGGGAACATATGCTACGAAATCGAGTCATCGTTCAAATAAAAGTGTAATGGAAGCACTTTGGCCCTGAAGAGCACTTTGGCCCTGAAGAGGAAACTAAGGAAATGGATGATAAAATGTGAGAAGCATATCCGACCATGTTCTGGAATGAGAAAGAGAGCTCAGAATAAAAATAACATCGAGGACGGTGTTAAGAATAAGAGGGGGATAAATGTGATACCCCCATGACATTATTTTTTTATATTTTTGATAATTATTTATGTAAAGAGTTATTAAAAAACTCAAAGTGACATTTGCACAACAAACATTTTTTTAAATATAAATAAAATAAAATGACGCTTGGAGAATTCAACTACATGAGGGGGCACCACCATGGCACAAGAAAACATGTGTAAGCAAGCTAGAGAGATCTTTATGAATCAAATCCAATCTAAAACTCAACACCGAGACAATATCCTAAATCATAGGGATTTATGGATTGATTGGAGATTTTATTGGGATGGCATAAGACCTAGGAAAAACTCTATAAGAGTGCACTGAGATAGCATGGGACGCCATGTTGTGCACAGAGGAACTAGTTGAATGTTCTCTCTTTTCATAATTCCATCTACTTGTTACGTACTCTGGAAGAGAGTGCCACGAGGAAGTGATTGCTTGCATTCTTATGCATGGCGGTGATCCAAATCAAGGGTGGAGTGGAGCAAACAACCGAGTTTTTTTCTCCAATGGTTGGGAGGAGCCGACTCTTCATCATTATTCCGAGTATATTTGCGTCATTATCTTCAAGTAGGTAACCTTAACCTCTCTTATACTTGTTTGTGTTTCTTTTATTGATTAGAAATTTATGGAGTATATTTTGGAGTCGTTACATGTTTTATAAATGTGACTTTCGTAGTTATATGAAATTTAGATATTTGCTACACTGCATGATAAGCAAGGTTTGATCAGTGCCTTTCATAAGTATGAACATATGTCTTTTTGGCATGATATTGAGAGAGTGTATTTAACAAAAGAGTAAAAATACAACCATCCATCCAAATCGATATACCCAAGATAGAAATCATCAAACGAAAAAATCAAGACTGACCCCCCAAAAAAGAAAAAAAGTCCCAAAATTTGCTCAATATCCAACAACTAGTTTAGTCCTCCATGAGCTCTTTTGGAATTTGTTGAACCGTAATCCGATTGCATCTATTGTTACAAATAGGAGCAATGACCAATGCAGTACTTCCGAAGATTGGGATTCCTTTTATAAAATTGTATACTCTACAATGGGGGAGGAAACATGTCCAACACCGAGACAAAGTTGGTGCAATGATGATTGGACTTCAATAAGTAGTCTAAGTCCTTGACATTCTGGAAAATAGAGAAAACTCCATGTGAAAGGCTAAGGCTATTTCTACTGTATAAAAGGCAAGAAATCAAATGAATTTAGGGCCATGGTGAAGAGGAATTTGATGCAAAAGATATTTACAGTGTTACCTGTAAATTATCTCTTAACGTTGAATAAAAAAAATTGAGCAAAAATGTTTTACTTCAAAACATGTTTGGGAATGTTGAAACAATAGCTAGGTGTCTATATTTTTTAGCAAAGAAGTATCACTCTCCCTCTATCCCCAAACCATAGGACATGTTTGGGAATGTTGAAACAACAGCTAAGTGTCTATATTTTTTAGCAAAGAAATAACACTCTCCCTCTATCCCCAAACCATAAGAATACATGATTGCATTCTATACAAGGGGAGATAGAAGTAAATAGAAAAAGGAAGCAAACTCCATGGGTGCACAAATTTGTGATAAAGACATGTGTACACTCCCAAAAAAGTGTGTGACCTACCTCAATTAGAAGTTGCGGCTAGTCAAATCTGTGATAAAGGAATGTATGACGTGTACCCTCCCCAAAAATGTGTGTGACCTACCTCAATTAGAAGTTGCAGCTAGTCCTAGGCCTACTACAAGGGTATATAAAATACCATACGCAAAATGCAACATCTTTCATGAACTTTCTTAGAAAATACCATTTAACATATTTGTCAGTCATTAATATTGAATGAGGATTCCTGAGTGAAAAGAGTAAATGGTGTGCAGTTGTACTTGGGAAGCGAGGTTGTTCCTCTCAAATAGATTCGAGAAGGTATGGAGTTAAGAATTGGTTGGTAGTTTTTGTTGCTACTTGAGATGGTTACAACATTCTAGGTTAGCAAGTTCAAATTTTGGTGGTGGAATTATTTTGCTTACAAGTAAGATTGTGGAGAATATTGTGGGTCTTACTCGATATTCTACTGGTTTAGCTTGTGAAAACTGCAATTAAATGTTTTATTATCTCTAAAATCAAAGGAAGTGACTAGAGGGTTTCCATTATGTATTTCATTGGGGAAAAAATATGGAGAAGGCAATTTAATAATGTATATAAAACCATTTAGAAATTAATGTCAATTACAAATCTGATACATACAGTAGAAAATATCTAATATACATAGTATATCTACAGTGGTAGCAGAGAACCTCCCTCTTTCTTGGGGGGATCCAGCTCTTTGGAAACCCAGATATTAAAATCAAGCTTTCCCTAAACTTTGTTCAAATTTTGGAGATGGACTTATTTTTTCTACAACTTTTTCAAACCAGAAACATTGTTGAATGCATCAAACTATAAACAATGTTGAATGTTCAAGTTCAACACAACATTCAAGCAAGAGCCCACCAAGATTAGAGCAATTGAGATAAGAATTTGTAAATAGAATCACCTACCATATTCACTGAAACACCACACCGAGCATCTGAGTACAACATGACTGTGTATGTCAATCGATTGTGAGTTGAATGAAGTTGGTTGATAGCAGGGTATTTTTTAAGGATTTTAATATTATAGTTAATTATAATATTTTATGTAAATATAGGTAATATTAGACACCAAATAGCAAATTTATTTTTTTGAAAAAAACCCAAACAAATAGCCAATTGAAAAAATTTGGTCACTAAAAATTACCCTATTGATAGACCCATAAAAAATTGCTCCATCAACTATTGAATTATTGCTACAAGTATATATAATGACATGTGGAAATCTTAACCAGTCCACCACCATATCACCGTCGACCAACAGTTCATCAATTAAGAAGGCAGTCGATCTGCAAATGATTGTTAGCATTAACATGGTAGTCAATAGTTGAAAGAGTTTGTCAATCTTCTACTCAGGCCCCTCGAATTATACTCTGTCAATCTTCTACTCAGGCCCCTCGAATTATATTTGTTTTCTGGACTAATATTTGTGGACTAATATTTATTTTTGTAAGATTATGGATTAATGCCAAGGATTAGTTGTTCACGTGTCACCTTTTTGAAGTATCTTGATAATGCATCCCGTCAATTTCTTCTTCACATGTGCCCACCCACCCACTGATAGAGTGAAAGGGATACCAACTAGATTTGTTTATGTATCGATTAACAGTAGCCGACCAGAATGCCACTCAAATCCCGTAGGTCAAGACCAGAATAATTAATTATTTGATTAGCTTTTTTTTTTTCTTTTTTTCAGAGTAAATGTCCACGAGAAACCCAGCAATACTTCCCCACATTAGTGGATGGTAGAGGTAGTAAACCGCCGGCCTTCCTCACAGAATGCCTAACCTCAAAGGACTCAAGGCTCGAACCCGTGACTTCCCCCCGTACGGAGAGAGTGTGCGCATGTCTTACCAATTGAGCTAACCCTTGAGGCTAATTATTTGACTAGCTTATGGAATTGGTGCTTGTTGGTGTGTTTTAAGTGTTTTGATGCATTCTGAATTATTACCAGCAAATAATTATTATTAAGTTCTTTGATGCATCCTGAAATATAAAAAGAATTATAATTAAGTTTTTCTTATGCATCCTGAAATATTAATGGATCTTAATATGAAATTCTCAATCATACAAATGTATTCATATTTCTATATGCAAAAATAGAATTGTATTTATTTTTTTAATGCTTAGTTGACTAATAATTTCAATAACTTATTTATTTTATTTATTTTTTATGTTTAGCTAACTAATAATTTCAAGTTTTATTTATTTTTTATGCTTAGCTAATTAATAATTTCAAGTCCCACTAACGATGAGAAGAAACTCAGTGTTCATCGTCAAGTTGTTATTCCTCAGTTTAGGAGGACAAAATATATTGTAATACTATAAATACTATATAAATAGTACATTTTTATATATGCAAAGAAAGAATTGCAGAATGATTTATAAATACTATATTTCTATATATGCAAAAATAGAATTGTAGAATAGTTTATAGATATGGATTTATAAAAATAAAAAACAAGAAACGGATATCAATAAACTAACTGATATCAAAAACGAAATCAAGACTAACCATTCCCCATCCTAAATTAAGACTAACCATTCCTAATCCTAACATGAAAATGATAAATTAGTGCTTATAATTTTTCTTCTATGAAATATTTGCTCTGCAAATAAAATAACAAAAATAAATAAACATATTTTGCCGTGCAAATAAAACACCAAAAACAAACAAAGATGATATGTTACCAAAAATAAATAAAGATGATCTGTGTTTTACATTAAAAGTGAATGTGCAGGTTTATTCGACCTACCTCTCCTTTTATGAATGTATTTGTGTAAATAAGAGTCTAATAAACACTATGCCACTTTTTATGAACCAAAAAAAAAATTTATGAACAAAAAAAAAGGGGTGAAATGGGAAAGCCTACTCTTTATTTCTGATTTTTCCGATAGGGGCCCACCGTTTCACACCCTTAGTGTTACATGCACCAATATACATTATTCATTCTGGTGCAGTGGAGATAACAAATAGCTCAAGACATTTCCAACACAAGTAAACTTGATGACATGCATCACAATGAAATTAGATGGTAACACCTCTCTGTCTCTGACCTTCCAAGATGTCCCTACATAATCTCCGCATATACCTCAATCTGTGTCAAATTCGATCTTATCGTTGGCGGTGATCTTATCAGTGTCGTGGATTTTGTAGGATAGAACTCCATGCTGAAGAAGAAACCAATGGGAGTCGTTACCGGACTTCTACCCTTTGCAATAATTCACTCATTTATACAAGTTCCCTGCAACATGCTTGTCTAAGTTGAAACTTTAGGTGTCTCTTGGCATGAATTGAAAAGTTACGTGTAACTCACTCAAAGTACCTCACACTTTGTTTGCATGCATGTGATCATGTCGCTTAACATGGAGTTAGAGTTTGTTGGTTTGCATATTGGTTGACATTTGCATTGCCATACTTTGGACAAATGATACATTGTTCTCAATGTTAAATGATGAATATTTGTTCTTCTAGACTTGTACAGTAGTACAAGTGGATTTTATTTAATTATATTAAATAAAAATATTAGTTGTGAACAACTAAAATAATTCAAATTTATGTTTATAAAAGATGTAATGTTTTTTTTTAAATCCTTATATTTTTTCTTATTAAATCAGTATATTTTTTCTTTAATAAAAAAAATTCTAGGAAAAATATTTTAGTGAAGAGAAAATGTTTTTATACAATATGTGGATAGTTGTATAATTCTATTCCAATTGCATTTTCATATTAATTACTTCTATCCTTAATCTATTAATTTTTTAGTCCATTAAACTCAAACAAGAATGATAATTATTATTTTTCCCACTTTATTGTGCTTCAATGAATATTTATGATGCATAAATAAATTTTAGAATATTAAAATTTTGAAAAAATAAAATTAAAAAAATATTAAAAGGTTCAAGTTTGTTATTATTAATAAGGTTCAATTACAATATCACTAAAGAAATATTCATTTCTTTCATATATGTTTAATAATTTTTAAAAACAAGTTGTTTCAACAATGTTTTTATTGTTTGTTTTGAATTTAATAATTTTTCAATTCATTTAGTTTGTTTATACAAATAATTTAATTTTTTTATTAAATAAATATAATTTTTAGGTAAAGACTAGCTGCTTTGCCTTGTTTATAAATCATCGATTATATATATATATATATATATATATATATATATATATATATCTCAGTGAGCTTATTCACTTTGATATTAACTTCTGATTATAATATAAAACTGTTTTTCCATATGAAAAATTATATATATAAAATAAATTTTTTTTAAATAAATTTTAATATAAATTATATTTTTTTTTAAACATCAAAAATAAAAATGAGTTTTTTCTCACTCACTGCTTACTAGTGGGAAAGCAAGATGGAATCTCTACATAATTTCAAATTAAATGGTTCTGGGTGGAATTTGAATTTTCATTGTTTGCTTTTCTTCATTCTTTCTCTCCACTGGTTGGGCAGATACGGCTGTTTTGGCAAATTAAATGAATTTCAAATTACATAGATCTGGGCGGAATTTAAATTTTCGTGGGTTGCTTTTGTTCATAAATTTTCTCCCCTGGTGTATCTCGATTCTCTACGATGTTCAAAATTTTAGTATATATTTTTATTATGTTAATTAATTCAATTAAAAAAGAAAAAGAAGGTTCTAGCGTCTATCTAACACTGAGAAAAGACCCCAAAATAAAACAGCAACAGAAAAGGGAAGGGAACTATCTCTAAAATCATCTAGCTTAAATCGTTGGTTGTAATCCGCTTTGGAAATGATTCCGTTCCACCTCTTACCCCTAAAGTCCATGAAAACTCACACCTACTAAGTATGGTAAAATCTGATAAGTCAAAAAATTCTACACCATCCCATCCCATATATATATACATCGTTGCTCATTCACATTCTGCTCCTAAATGAGTTCTTTAATCTAAATCAATTGAATAGGAAAGCATTGAAGCAACTTGTCCATAATTTATAAACAAAGTTGCAAGTTGCTTTTCAGTTTCAGTCTCTTAAATTAAACTGATAAAGTAAACAATAATGTTAATGTTTTTTATTCTTTCTCATCTCCAAAATATTGGTAAAGTTGTATATCTAAATTATTTTTTAAAAATAATAAGTGGTTACTTCACATATTTTACCAATTAATACAAATTAGAATAGCTTATAAGTGTAATTTTGATAAAAATAATAATAATATATCAATTCATTAGATAAGTGAAATAAGTTCTCTTTTTTAACGCCCATGTTTGTCAAAAAATAAAAAAATGGCATGGAAGTAAAATTCAAGTAGACCTACATCTTGTTTGGACTGAAAAAATTTAAACAAGAATGACAAGACAAAATGTGGTTGTGAAGCTAGGAAGGGAAACAAAAGTAAGTTCAAATATTAAATTGTGATTCTATTCTTTTAGCATTTTAATGGAGCATAAAACTACTTGAAACCATATGTGGGGAAGAAAATAAACAAGAATATTGTGCAGTGAAAAACATAAAACATTTATAAATATCTAGAGTCTGAAGTCATCCACAACTGAATTAGATGAGGAAATTCAATATTGGAAGAGAAATACAATAAGCTAACATCAATCGAAGTAAATCACAAAGGTCCAAGTTCATTGGATGTAGCTTGGGTGGTTGGGAGGAATGAATGTTACCCTTCCCGCCTAGGTTCATTTCCTATACACTTGTTGAGCCCCTATATATTGACATTAACCAACCTCCTACATTCTTCGCAATAAAAAACAAAAGTTTTACCAAAACGCAGTGAGCAGTGATCTCCATGCCCTGAACCACATAAAAAAATCACAAAGGTCCAAATAAATAAACCCATATGCATATGAAATTGGATATGCATCATTATCAAGAAATGTCTATTTTACATCATGCAAAAATCTTTGACACGAATCATCGTTGATTGAAAAAGTTGTTAATGTTCAAAGATCTAAGGGGTTTTTTAACTATTATGTTTCCTAATTCCACTTTGATGAAAACCAAACAATGTAAAGTTAAATATACTACATCTTTATTTTTTTCATTCCTCCATAACATCTACTGAGTGCTTAAAAAAGAAATATTTGTCATTTATTCTCGAATTAAAAAATTCTCGAACATGTTAATGTTCAGAAAATGCCTATAATAATAGTGCATTTTATATGCTGTTGCTCATAATTGTTAACGGTAAGTTTGCATTATTTATCTTAATTGATTAAACTAATTGTTGGCATTGCATTTAGCCATTCTTAGCACAACATGACTTTGAAGAAGAAAAAGTTGTTGTAAGTCACGAAAGATGACTTTCCCTTTTCTAACCTATTTTTGAAATATTGAAATAACAATGCACATGTTACAAAGCAACTTCCAAACACCGATCTTTGTACATTAATGGATTTATCAATTAGTGTACAAATATAAATGATGTGTGTCAAAGGTTGACATGGAAGTTATTGGAAATCTAATTCTTTAAGGTTATGGTAAAAGGTTCATTATATTTTGTATCACATTCACTATAAGTAAAAATGAAGAACCGTAGTGAAGTCAAAGAGAACTCATAAAAGATGAAACTGAGAGTCATATCTTGTTGTATTTATGTGTATCTTGTTGTATTTATGTGTATTATCTTAATGGAAAAAATAATGCATCCTTATCTTCATTCTAAGCGTTCCTACAGTGTATCAGACCCATAGTTCTTAGGGCATGAAGAAAGCTATGATAACTTTTACATAGCCTGCTATCCGTGAGAGTTATTCCTCTCGTTGGTCGAATTCTCATGCATGGGAATTCTTCCTCCCTATCCAAAGCTAAATGCTCACCTCCTATCAGCCACATGTAGAACCACGACTTTGTAAGCTCTATGAAGAGCAGATCAAGGAGTTCAAAGAAATTTGTTGGACAAATAAACCATCAGTAATGTGGCTCAGATGTTTTGAAGCGTGTTTGATGTGTTTCACTTCATATTTTTAAGTTATGGAAACCATGTTTTTCATTGTTATGATTTTGGAACATTTATTTCTCTTTGAAATATTAGGAAATAGAATAGGCTAAACATTCAATGGTTTGCACCATTTTCTAGCAACTTTTCTAGTCGAAATCTAGATGAAATTCTTAGAATTGCATATATATGTTGTAGGAATTACATTGTCTGGATGCTCAAGGGTATTTGAGTCCTATGAATCCATTTCTACAACAAAAAATGAAATTTTAAGATTTAAAACTGTGACTTTAGTAAATATTTTATCACCGGATTCCAACAAAAATGACCAAAAAAGTTCAAAAGTAGATCATTTAGTCAACTGCCTAGGAAATCCATTCAACTTTGTCTTTGTGAAGTAAACGTACAAAAATTTTTCCAACCAATCAGTGTCATTTGTGTAAGTGGATGGAAATCAACTTCTAGATTTTGGCTACAGAATATGGAAAATGTTTGAATCCACATAGTTCAACCGATACATAAATTCTAGCCACTTTTTATATTAGATTCCCTCGTTCAGTATCAAATAGAACCATCTTTTGGTAAGCAATAGATTTCTATTGTAGTCATCTTTTGGTAAGCAATAGACAAGAAAATTTGATAATCATGGCATTGAGGTTTTCATGTTCTTCTTAGTGAAAATATATGATTTAGAATTGATTGAATTGATGACTACAAGTCGAATTCAAAATAAATTTATGTTATCCTTTTACATACTTTCTATGAGTTGAGGTTATTCTACTTATCTTTATCATGAAAAGGAGACTATTATTTCAATAACACCCAAATGAAGATGGAAGTAGAGGGGGGAGCATACATAAATGGTGAATTTTCTAGCGAGCTTAGGATCCATCGCAATGCACAAATATACTCAATGATTCAACCCTCCACTTCCCAAGTCTTTATGCTTACCTTCCAACTGGAATTATCCCACCAATCCATTAGAAAGTTGGGCGAACAGGTTTCTAGTTTGCACTGGGGGGTGAGTTGGTATGCAATATCCTATCACATCCATTCATATTGGGGAATAAAATATGATACATAAATGAGAAAATATATTGCCTTGTATTAAGGGGCCAAGGGAGCTTAATTATGTTATATGACAATACAAATATATAGGGTATATTTTATTAAATTTCGTGTAGAAGCAGTGAAGAGGAGGAAGAGGGAAAATCGGGGGACAAAGGAATGAGGTATTGAGTTTGATGGACAAGGGATACTAAATCGAGATGTAGGATGGTTGACGCTATTTCTCAACTGAAGGGTTTTCATGTTACTCATGTGCTTGGTTTCACTACCACACATGACCTCTTGATGGATTCTCTTCCATTTGAGTGGTGATATGGATTCCATAGAAATTTCTGAGCTATAGGTATTGATCTTGAGTACCTTGACATGGTTGGGGTAGGAAAATTGAGCCTTAATCCCTAAATGAATATCCTAGGTATCCAATGCAAAGGAGGACACCTCAAACTAGCACACATGGCCTTTGTGTGGGTATATGTATGGCATTAGGTGGTTTTCATTAGTAGGTAGAATTATTTTAAGGGTGGATGTGAAGATACAAGATGGAGGGGGGTGCGAGAGGGGTGAGAGTGGTGGGTTGTGGAAGGGAATGCAAAGTGAGGGTTGACGAGGAGGGAGCAGAAGGATCGAAGATACATATGGGATCACGATGACAACATTATTCAATTGGTCTTTTCTTATAAGAGTGTTTGTTATATTCCTTGTAATATACAATTATAACTTGCACCTTCAATAAACAACAACTACTACATATAACCTACAAGTATAAGTTGCATTCTTGATCAATGAAACTACACCTAAATACTTTTATGTTATTTAAATATGAAACAACTTGCTCATGAGTTATAACTTATTGTTAAGTGGATAACCACCCACTAACCACCATATCAAATATCTTAAATACCTAAACCATAACCAATGTCATAATCAACATATTTAAGATGCATTTAATTTAACATTTGTTCCTTAATGTTAAGTTCATTTAATATTCAGATTGCAAGATAACTAATCCTATTTAGATCACCATCAATACTTATTTTTCAAATCAACTTTCATTGAAATATTGAAAGCATAATAGTTAAAAGTGACTTGTGTTCCTTAGTACTTTCCCTATAGTATCTTTACATTTCCCAATTTGTTTGAAATACGAAAGAGCAATGAGGTTGCTAAGTAGTAGTTGTTAGGGAATTAGATTAGAGTTATGAGTTTGCTACAGACATAAAAAGTCCCAAAATGAGATGAAATTTTTTCCTTATACTTCTTATTACCAAAAGGATTACTTAGATCCAAGGCTAAAACCATCATACATACATTAAGTAAGAGGAAAACCAACTTGTTATTTTCATGAAACAGAAGAAATGTAAAAAAAGTTGTTTGCCACAAAATTGCTATGAATAATTGTCAAATTATGACTAATGAAGTATATCAACAACAAATGAGTTAACAAACTTCTTTTGAACTTAATTCCTTTTTTATGTTCTCCATATAGTTGTAAGTTCATACTTTAAGTCTATTTATAATGTATTATCAAATCCCTTTTTAAATCTCTTATAAATAAGTTAACTAGAATTAGGATCATGTTAGAGAGCTCAAATGTTAATGCTGAGTATACTCAACTCACTAATTCATCTCCAAGATGTTAATTCGGCACAATGATTATGAAATCAAAATACGATTGTTAAATTTGAAAATAATTATAAACCATCTTTATCAATGTAAACCAAAACAAAATTACGAAGTTATAAAGCCTCTCTCAAACTAACAATATTTGTTTTCCTATATATTACAAATTTTATTATTAAAGAAATGTAAATTTTATAAAATCCCTATAAATTGTTACACAATTAATATCTTTAACATTAAGTATTTAATATAATTTTGATTTTTCTAAATGACACTCAAATTTTTTATGGCTTATTATTGATTATCCAATTATATTTATGTGAAACTTTAACTTTAACTTTGGTCTATATATAACTATTAAATCAAAACATTTCTAAATTATGAGATTAAATTTGGGTTATAAATAATTATTAAATTAAACCTAGGTATGTAAAAGCAGGTGTAAGTAGCTTTGCTACTAATTTCACTTGTTTAAAGAGAAACTGCCATAAACAAGTTTAATTTCTTAATATTAATTTAGTAATCTAGCATTTACAAAATGTTTAAATGCTCCTTTTTAAGCATTCTATTTGATGCTTTCATTTTATGTTATAATCTTATTACATTTAGTTTTTAGTTTTCTCTCGTTTAAGCCTTAGTTTTAGTTTCTATGAAAATTCTCTTATATCGTTGTAATTTACTTTCGAAAAGGGGACATCAACTTGAAGAAGTCATAGCGGCATCGATGAGAACGTATAGAAGGCGAGGATTCAAAAATACAATATGGAAGATTTGGAGGCTTTCTAGATTGATGCCCATTCTCTCACATTTTTCTTTAGTTTATGTGTTTCTTGTATCATCGTCAAAGTTTTGGATCTCTAGGTGTTAAAGTTTGTTGTTAAAGTTTTTTAATGAAAAATTTCTCAATAATTTAGATTAATGTTTATCTGGATAAATGCATAGTCTTTTTTATAATTTATATACACTAATTTTAATATCAATAAAAATTGAGATTTTTTATCCTAAAAAAGAAAATCACATTATATTCTTATTAAAATTCTATATATTAAATAATAATAATAATAATAATTTACATTTAGATTAGATAGGTATAACCCAGAGGCCCTATCTCCGAGTAGGTCATCCATCCATGATACGAGTTATTGAAACTAGGAGAAAAAGTGTTACCGAGGAGTACAATTATCTTGTGCTTTACTTGACAATTTGAGAATCTAGAGGTGAAAAGGAAATACTTACGACATGATCCACAAATAAGGAGTTAATGCATTAGGTGACCTTTGAATTCATGTCTTCACATCGTACAATGGGCAATGAAGTTACCTGCCACAGGGGGAGGTCAATTGGTAGGCAATATTCTATCATGTGCATTCATATTGGGGAATAAACTATGATACATAAATGAGAAAATATATTGCCCTATATTAAGGGGCCAAGGGGATTTAATTATGTTATATGACAATATAAATATTTAGGGTATATTTTATTACATTTTTCCTGTAAAAATTCATTTAGTAAGGATGATTGGTTATACTACACCCATTCCCTTCTAGACTTAAATGCGCAATTTTAACTTTATTCCAAAATTACTATGATTATTCAATATATACTTAAAATTATAATCCCATAAAAATAATGGATTTTACATAGATTATAAATTTTATTTATTATGTCCCCGACAAGGGGATATATATAAACCGGTCACAACTATTATTTAGTGTAATTTGTAGTAACTTTAACAAAAACATGTAATTTACATTAAGGTTGTGTATTATTTTTTATTTATTTTTCTTAAATGTCTATTTTTTTAGATTATTATTGGTTTGGTGGAGATGACGTTGTCTTGGGTTCTTGTGCCCCAAGACCCGGAGGCGTCGCTGATATCAGCAATGTTATAATTATTATTGTAAACAATACCTCATTTATCACATATCTGTCATTCATGATTCAAATAATAGGCTGACAAAGATGACAATTAATATTCCAGATTTCCATGATTAGACAGATTAAACAACCACGAAACAAGTGTACAAAAACGGGCGCCCTCCATCTTAACTTCTTTATGTGGAACCCAATTATGATTGACAACAAACAAGTGGAGCATCCTCCACAATCCTTTGTCATTCCATCGATAGCACACATCTTTCGCTTCACTGAATTCAATTCACGAAATCTTTAGCATTTGTCTCTGCCTTCTCTTCCATGGTAGACACATGATACATGTATTTCACTTAGGAGGAAAACAAAGAAAATTCAGTCTTTTTTCGACTATGCAAAGGTTCATTACTTCACTTTTTGAATTTTTGAACCAAAGTTTTCTTACCTTCCCTCGCTCGAATAGAATAGAATTATCACTCTCTTACTTAGTATGTAGTTTTGAATTATCCCTTGCATGACGCCAAAATTTCATCACTGAAGTTCAGCCAAAAACATTAATTGCTTGCTTTACTTCACATGGTTTCTTACTCAGTATGCAGTTTTGAATTATTCCCTCCAAGACGCAAAAATTTCATCACCCAAGGTCAGCCAAAAATATTAATTTCTTGCTTTACTTCACATGGTTTGAGTTGGACATGTGTTCTCCCAATTAATTTTTCCATTTTTTTTTGTATTTATTTTCAAGGGTTTAGTAAGTTAAATCTCACGATTCACTTTCATTTTTTTTCTTTGTATTTATTTTCAAGGGTTTTCCATGGTTTGAGTTGGACGACGAAGACCTAGAGTTTTGACGATCGTACCTCGGGATTCACTTTCATTATTGGTGAATTCCTTTGCTTCAGTTGTTGATTATCACCTATTGATTGACAATCTGTTGAATCTGCTCCATGTTCGACTTCAACTTACATCTATTCACATGGCTTGGATTGTACTGGTTCTTTGGGATTGTTTATGAGGACCTTAGTTTCCTATCTATGGACTAAGTTGCGCAAGAATATGTTGTACCTATTTACACAGCTTCCAGATCTTTGAAGACTCATCATTATTGTATATTGTGGCTTCGATCCACCTTTGTAATATACGTGGTCTTGTACCCGTACTATATGATGTACTCAACCATTGTAAAGGAGCTAGTGTTCCAGTATATTGAACATAGCATCCTCAAATATGACTTTATATATGACATTATTATGTATTTGTTTCAGGTACTACCTCTGCTCCATTGGATTTTTGAGTTCTCCAAAGATAATGATTATAATGTATTTTGGCCATCACTTCCCTCTGACCTAACACATTAGGGGGCATCCGTTATCAACCCAAATGGCACTTCTCCGTCCGAGTGCTATGTTGGTACACAAAAGGACACATATGGATTGAAGGTTGCCTAAACACTATATATGGACATGACATGAGATGCATTCACTATCCAACCAACTTGCCATTTTACTTTTCTATATGTTGATTGTTGTACGCGACTATCTCCAAAGCATCCCGCATACTGTACGCGAGTATCTTCATTGCAACCCGCGTACAGATCTGTACGCGGGTTTCCCTTATAGCAACTCGTGTGTCATACACGGGTTTCCAGTATCAATAGTCGCATACACATCCATTCGACATTAAAAATAATAAAACACAGTTAATGGAGATTTGTTGAGCCTTAATCATTAACCAACTCAACTATCTCAAGCTCCTCAACCTTTGACACTGCTCTATTTCCCAAAGTATAAATAGAGGCCTTGGGGAGGGAATTAATCAATCAATCTTGGAGAGCAAAGTTATGCTAGTGGTATATCTTCAGAAGTCTTTGGAGCAGCAGAACTCAGAATCCTTTGGTTGCAAAGGAGTCCTTGTTTTAGGCGTTGGGTTGTACACTTATCTCATTCACTATTGTTAATAAAGAGAATTCTTCTTCCAACTTTGTGTTGAGTCTCTTTCATGTATCATGGTTTGGTGAATATTTTTGATTAAGCACTTTATATATTGTTTATCTAACCTGTCATATATACATGTATAAGATTGTAATTGGAGAATTTGCTCTTTGCAGGTGAAGGAGGTGCATCCCTGAAAGCTTTGGAGAGGAGCAGAGCAGGAGAAGACAAAGCTTGGATCAACCGTCGGTAATCGGGTGAGTTCAACATTTCTTCCTATTCCTTTTCGGTACTTTAAAGCTGATTGTTTGCAAGTTTTAGAAGTAAGTTGGTAACCCCAAACCCTAGGTTACAAGGGTGTTTATTCCTGTACAACATTGATGAATTAAGTAAAGTTGCACACTTCATACCTGTGAAATCTACCTTTAAAGAAATAAACATAGCTGATATTCTTATGAAAGAGATTTTTTTTATTACATCGAATTCCGAAAGTTTTGATTTCTTAGTACTGATTACCAACTTCAAACAAATGGGCCGCAACTGAAAGTACTAACCAATTGTTAAAATACATGTTGCAAATGTATGTTATGGACAAACTTGGATTCTTCTAGACCTGACATGTTAAGGAGATGGAACAGATGATGAAGGAAGTGCAACAAAACTTAACAGTTTCTAAGGATAGACAGAAGAGTTACAGAGACTTAAAAATAACTCCAAGAGAGTTCAACATTGGTGATCATGTATACCTAAAGGTAAAGTCGAAAAAGTGTGCTTTGAGTTTGGGAAGATGCTCCAAGCTGGAACCCGTGTATTGTGGACCTTTCGAAGTGTTCGCTAAGATAAGGCCAGTAGCCTATCATCTTGCACTTCCCCCTAATATAAAAGTACATGATGTATGTCTTGTTTCATTATTGAAAACATATATACATGATGTTACTCATATAATTGACTGGAATGTGATCCAGGTAGAACCCGAGGGCGAGTTCCAGACCGAACCTTTTTGCATCCTAGACATGAGGGAGCATATGCTATGAAATCGAGTCATTGTTCAAATAAAAGTGCAATGGAAGCACTTCAGCCCTAAAGAGGCAACTTAGGAAATGGATAATAAAATGTGAGAAGCATATCCGACCATGTTCTGGAATGAGCAAGAGAGCTCAGAATAAAAAGAACATCGAGGACAGTGTTTAAGAGGGGGATAAATGTGATATCCCCATGACATTATTTTTTTTATATGTTTGATAATTATTTATGTAAAGAGTTATTAAAAAACTCAAAGTGACATTTGCACAACGAACTATTTTTTTAAATATAAATAAAATAAAATGACACTTGGAGCGTTCAACTACATGAGGGGACACCACCATGGCACAAGAAAACATGTATAAGCAAGCTAGAGATATCTTTATGAATCAAATCCAATCTAAAACTCAACAACTAGACAAGGTCCTAAATCATAGGGATTTATGGATTGATTGGAGATTTGATTGGGATGGCATAAGACCTAGGAAAAACTCTATAAGAGTGCACTGAGATAGCATAAGATGCCATGTTGTGCACAAAGGAACTAGTTGAGTGTTCTATCTTTTCATAAGTCCATCTACTTGTTACAGACTCTGGAAGAGAGTGCCACGAGGAAGTGATTGCTTGCGTTCTAGTGCATGGCGATGATCCAGCTCAGGGGTGGAGTGGAGCAAACAATCGAGTTGTTTTCTCCAATGGTTCGGAGGAGATGACTCTCCAAGTGTTTCTCTTCATCATTATTCCAAGTATCTTTGCGTCATTATCTTCAATTAGGTGACCTTAACCTCCCTTATACTTGTTTGTGTTTATTTTATTGATTAGAAATTTATGTAGTATATTTTGGAGTCGTTACATGTTTTATAAATGTGACTTTCGCAGCTATATGAAATTTAGATATTTGCTACACTGCATGATAAGCAATGTTTGATCAGTGTCTTTCATAAGTATGAACATATGTCTGTTTGGCATGATATTGAGAGAGTGTATTTAAAAAAAGAGTAAAAATACAACCAAACATCCAAATCGATATACCCAAGATAGAAATCATCAAACGAAAACATCAAGACTAACCCTCAAAAAAAGAAAAAAAGTCCCAAAATTTGCTCAATATGCAACAACTAGATTAGTCCTCCATAAGCTCTTTTGGAAATTGTTGAACCATAACCCTATTGCATCTATTGTTACAAATAGGAGCAAAGACTAATGCAGTACTTCTAAAGATTGGGCTTCCATTTATAAAACGGTATATTCTTCAATGGGGGAGGAAACATGTGCAGCACCGAGACAAAGTTGGTGCAATGATGATTGGACTTCAATACATAGTCTAAGTCCTTGACATTCTGGAAAATAGAGAAAACTCCATGTGAAAGGCTAAGGCTATTTCTACTGTATAAAAGGCGGGAAATCAAATGAATTTAGGGCCATGGTGAAGAGGACTTTGATGTAAAATATATTTATAGTGTTACCTGTAAAGTCTCTATTAACGTAGAATAAATAAAATTGAGCAAAAATGTTTTACTTTAGGACATGTTTGGGAATGTTGAAACAACAACTAGGTGTCTATTTTTTAGCAAATAAATATCACTCTCCCTCAATCCCCAAACATTAAGAATACATGATTGCATTCTATATAGGGGGAGCTAGAAGTAAATAGAAAAAGGAAGCAAACTCCATGAGTGCACAAATCTGTGATAAAGGCATGTATGATGTGTAGCCTCCCAAAAAATGCTTGTGACCTACCTCAATTAGAAGTTGTAGATGGTCATAGGGCTACTAAAGAGGTATATAAAATACCATACTCAAAATGCAGCATCTTTCATGAATTTTCTTAGAAAATACCATTTAACATATTTGTCAGTCATTAATATTGAATGAGGATTCCTTAGTCAAAAGAGTAAATGGTGTGCATTTGTACTTGGGAAGCGAGGTTGTTCCTCTCAAATAGATTGGAGAAGGTATGGAGTTAAAAATTGGTTGGTAGATTTTGTTGCTACTTGAGATGGTTACAACATTCTAGGTTAGCAAGTTCAAATTTTGGTGGTGGAATTATTTTGCCTACAACTTATTCAAGTAAGATTGTGGAGAATATTGTGGGTCTCACTGGATATTCCAGTGGTTTAGTTTGTAAAAAGTGCAATTAAATGGTTTATTATGTATTTCATTGGGGAAAAAATATGGAGAAGGAAATTTAATAATGTATATAAAACCATTTAGAAATTAATGTCAATTACAAATATGATACATACAATAGAAAATATCTAATATACAGAGTATATCTAGAGTGGTAGCAGAGAACCTCCCTTTTTCTTTGGGGGATCCAGCTCTTTTAGAACCTAGATAATAAAATCAAGCATTCCCTATACTTTGTTCAAATTTTGGAGATGGCCTTATTTTTTCTACAACTTTTTCAACCCAGAAACATTGTTGAATGCATCAAACTAGAAACATTGTTGAATGCTCAAGTTCAACACAACATTCAAGCAAGAGCCCACCAAGATTAGAGCAATTGAGATGAAATTTGTAAATAGAATCACCTACCATATTCACTGAAACACCAGTCTGAGCATCTGAGTACAACATGACTGTGTATGTCAATCGTTTGTGACTTGAATGAAGTTGGTTGATAGCAAGGTATCTTTTAAGGATTCTAATATTATAGTTAAGTATAGTATTATAGGTTATTGTTCTGGATTGAAAAAAACATGTTTATAGATAGGTAGGCCAATATTAAATATGAAACATAAAATTAACACTGAAATGTATAAAGTTTGACGAATATTATGATAAAAAAACATATTTTATGTAAATATAGGCAATATTAGACACCAAATAGCGAATTTATTTTTTGAAAAAAACTCAAATTATTACTACATATGTAGAGATCTTAACCAGTCCACAACCATATCACCATCGACCAACAGTTCATCAAGGCAGTCTATCTGCAAATGATTGTTGGCATTAACATGGTAGTCAATAGTTGAAAGAGTCTGTCAATCTTCTACTCAGGCCCCTCGAATTATACTCTGTCAAACAGTTAAATTATTATATTTGTTTTCTGATATTAGTTCCCTGGACTAATATTTGTGGAGTGATAATATTGCGGACTAATATTTGTTTTTGTAAGATTATGGATTAACGCTAAGGATTAGTTGTTCACGTGTCACCTTTTTGAAGTATCTTGATAATGCAGCCCGTACATTTCTTCTTTCACATATTGTGCTAAAAGGAATTATAATTAGTTGTGCTAAAAAGAATTATAATTAAGTTCTTTGATGCATCTTCAAATATTGCAATTAAATGGATCTTAATATGAATTCTCAAATCATACAAATGTATTCATAAAAACTACATGAATTTATATAAACAATTTTTTAAATAAATTCTAATATGAATTCTTATTCATAAGAACTGCATGAATAGATTTAAATAATTTTTTTGTTAGCTATAAATGAATATTATCAATGTGATAATTACAAAAGGGCCATCATCACACAAAAATATTCTCTAACTTTCTCAACCTAACTGGGTTCGTTAATCTAAATCAATTGAATAGGAAAGCATTGAAGCAACCTGTCCATAATTTATAAACAAAGTTGCAAGTTGTTTTTCAGTTTCAGTCTTTTAAATTAAACTGATAAAGTAAACAATAATGTTAATGTTTTTTATTCTTTCCCATCTCCAAAATATTGGTAAAGTTGTATATCTAAATTATTTTTAAAAAATAATAAGCCTTTACTTCAGATATTTTACCAATTAATACAAATTAAAATAGCTTATAAGTGTAATTTTGAAAAAAATAATAGTAATAAATCAATTCATTAGATAAGTGAAATAAGTTCCCTTTTTTAACACCCATGTTTGTAAAAAAAAAATGGCATGGAAGTAAAATTCAAGCAGACCTACATCTTCTTGGACTGAAAAAATTTAAACAAGAATGACAAGACAAAATGTGGTTGTGAAGTTAGGAAGGGAAACAAAAGTAAGTTCAAATATTAAATTGTGATTCTATTTTTTTATCATTTCAATGGAGCATAAAACTACTTGAAACCATATGTGAGGAAGAAAATGAACAAGAATATTGTGCAGTTAGAAACATAAAACGTCTATAAATATCTAGAGTCTGAAGTCATTCACAACTGAATTAGATGAGGAAATTCAATATTGGAAGAAAAATACAATAAGCTAACATCAATAGAAGAAAATCACAAAGGTCCAAGTCCATTGGATGTAGCTTGGGTGGTTGGGAGGAATGAATGTTACCCTTCTCGCCTAGGTTCATTTCCTATACACTTGTTGAGCCCCTATATATTGACATTAACCGACCTCCTATATTCCTCGCAATAAAAAACAGAAGTTTCACCAGTGAACACTAATCTCCATACTCTAAACCACATGAAAAAAACCCACAAAAGTCCAAATAAATAAACCCATATGTATATGAAGTTGGATATGCATCAATATCAAGAAAGGTCTATTTTACATCAAGCAAAAATATTTGACACAAATCATCTATATTTGAGTGTTGATTGATAAAGTTGTTAATGTTCAAAGATCTAAGGAGTTTTTTAACTGTTATGTTTCCTAATTCAACTTTGATGAAAACCAAACAATGTAAAGTAAAATATACTACATCTTTATTTTTTTCATTCCTTCATAACATCTACTAAGTACTTAAAAAAAGAAATATTTGTTATTTATTCTTAAATAAAAAAATTCTTGAACATGTTAATGTTCAAAAAATACTTTTAATAATGTTCCTTGGCTCTCTGCTTCGTACTACACTATTTTCTATTTTGTTGATGCATGTCTAATTAAGTAACACTCCCCGTAGATTGGTGGAAATGACCAATTGAGCAATTGTAGGAAGTCCAAAGGGTGTCTAAGAGGTCGTGTTAGGGTAATAGCCGTAAGATTGAGGCGCCGTAAATCCCGTTTGAAGACCTAAAGTGTGACTGAGCCCTTAGAAATGGATCCCACAATGGATGTTGCTACACACAATACATTAGACTGTCAGCAGGATGGAAACAATGAAGTGTCGTTAGCAGAGAGACGCTCATCGTTCGCAGAATGCTCTACCTCCACACCAGAATCCTCCATCATCCATATAGATAACTCCAATCCCTCAGCTGATTGGCAATTACCTGAGATTCTTCCACGAGAAGTGTATAAGTTAACTGGTTGGAATTATTTTGCCTGTTCTCAAATCAAAGTGTCTTCAGTAGACATTCTGTTTACTGATTCTCAAGACCCAGTACATATAAATCTATTAGATAAGTCTCAAATAGATTGGGCTAGGAATAAAGGTTATAAATATGCTCATCTAGGAGCTATCCGTTTAGGTTTGAATCCTCTTGTTCGTCCATTCTTACCTATTTCTTCTCTTTGTGTTGCTATTGACACCAGACATACAGATTTTGCACACGCAATTGTTGGTGGTTTTACTGCCCCACTTCACAATGGCCCTGCTTTTGGAACAATCTTTCCCAAGTATTATGTTAGTCTCGACGACCCGCACATCTATGACCTCTTGAAAGCCTATATTCTCCCTCAAGGCTTTAGCATGATGACTGGTTCCCGCATCCTCCAACTAAAGAGTTTAGTCTGCATACGGTTTGGTAATGATACTATGCCTCCTTTACAAAAGAAGTTCAATCAGAGTTCACTCCTGCACAGCGTGGTGGAACAAGACCATTCCAAACAAGCTCAGCCTGTCACTTTTGACTGGACATCTATCAAGTATCCCCAGCAATGGGAGATCAAATATAACGAGCTTAGAAATTTTGAGGCTACACGAAAATCCCTTATCTCCAGACCTTTGAAATTTGATAGAAGCTCAAACTCTTTCAGATCCCATGAACCAGATCTTGCTCTTGTAAATAATTTCTCTAGATCATCCTCTGTATCTAGTTCTCGTAGTATACCAGCTTCTGTACATTCAGAATATTCACATTCTGGACTTGGCATTAATGAACATCGTGGTCAGCATTTAGACTGTCCCGCCTATAGAAAGAATTTAGATAGACTTCAGCATTATAAAAATAAGCCTAGGCTTGGGATGTTCACTATAAACCTGCCTAGAGAAAACAACGCAGTAGAAACTACAAACAGTCATAACCAGAAGTCCTACTACCCTGGTAGGAATCTCCCAGATCTTCCCTTTAGACAGTTTTCCACTGATGGCTTAGTTAAGAAAGAATTCTTGCCTGTTAAATCCTCCGGAGCAGATGAGTCTGTTTCCGATGAAGCCAAACTTGCAAACTGGGGAAATCTGCAGAACAAGTTGACTGCAAAGAATCTAGATGAAGTTGCTCTAGATCTTCTTAAACTGCGTAGTGCTATGTCTGAAGAGAAAGACCAGATATTTGCAGTTGAAGCCAAGCTTGGTCTGATAGATCACCTCCTGTCAGACACCACAGAAATAAAAGATGTTGTTAATAAGGCAGCAGATAGAATAGAGCGCAGACTTCAGAAAATAGAAGAGCTTTTATTGACAAGTGAAAAATTGAAAAAGAAGAAAGCTCCAGAAGTCAGCAAAGAAGCCATAGCCTTAGTATTGCAAGGTTATGACACCAAAAAGAAATCCGCCACTCCTCCACTCGAGCGGAGTTTCTCATTCGGGATGTTCCATGTCCCTAAAAGAGATCCAAATAAGCCTGACTTTGATTTTGGTCAGAACGAAGATAGTTTGAAAATCTGCATGTCTGGGTTAAAGCCATTAAAGATCTACCACCTGCCTTAGAGCCAAAGTATTATGATTTGCACATGTACTCAGGACATCCCTCTGGTCATGCTCTTATCAAAACCGAACCAGAAGACCCATTCCCTGAGATGGATACAGCAATGCCCTCAGCATCCACTGGTCCGAAGTTCCACACCAACTTTGGTGTTACTTCCATGAACAACTTAATATATCAGATTCCAGACCATCCAGTCTTGAACATAGGTTGTCAGAGTCGTGAGGAAATTAAGGCCGCCCTTAATCTTCTTCAAAATTGGACCATTGCACAAAGAACCAGAGATGCCTCTCTAACTAGCTTGTATCTTACAAATCACATAGTTGCAGGATTTTCCGGTCTTGCAGCCGAATGGCGGAGACATTTGCCTCAAGAGGCAAAGAATAGTATGCTTGCAGCCCGAGATGCAGATCAGCAGATATTGAAAGCCCTCATAAAACAGTTTTATGGGGAAGATAACGGTGACATGACTGATCATTATGCTTCGATGTTTATGACAGCTCGACTGTGCAATCTGTCACAGGCACAACAGTATTTTTGTTATATGCAGAAGTTGTTAATTTCTGCAGGGAAAGCTAATGATCCAGCATATTTAAAGCATTATCTGCGAAGTTTCCCTGGATACGTTCCAGATGCAATGGAAAAGTTCATGAAGGATAAGAATTTGAGTTACCCGAATCTTTCCATTACCCAACTTCACCAATACATCATGGAAACATGGCAGGAGCATTGCCTGTCGAAAAGAGTGGAGAAATATTTCAAGCGGCATCAGGACATGTTTACACCGTCCTTCTGCAAGAATGTCGCCAAAATGCCAGACTGGGGTTGTGGTGCACACAACCGTGAACATTTGCAGTCTGCCTGTAAATGTCATTCGAAGAAAAAGAAAAAGGGTTTCTATACGAGTGAACCAAGATACCATTATCTGGATAAACCCTTGAAGTTTTCCAGAAAGCCGAAGCATACATCCAGGCAGTCTAGGCCTCCGAAGTATAATCCTAGAAAGTTTATAAAGCATCGTTCTTATCAGGCCACTAACAAGAACTGTTTCCTCTATGGAAAGCCTGGTCATTGGGCGAGTAAATGCCCCAAGAAGAAGAGCAAGCCCAAGCTTGCAGCTTTCTGTGACAATCTTGATTCTCGCTGGTGGGATCACCCAGAAGCCGATGAACAACATTCTGGAGAATACATCTATCTTCCTGATGACATTGAATCCGACTCTCCTAGTGATTCATATGTATCAGTTCAGCTCGACCTTAATAAATTTGCTCCCTATCCTCCATCCTATGATTCCGAATCGGAAGCAAATTTAGGGGGGTTCCAGCTCCCTGATTTCGATTTCAGCCTTAATATGTTTAACGTTTTCATGTTTTCCTCTCCAGCTAGACAGCAGGAATTAGAAAAGGAGATTGTTGCTTTAGACCTCAGGCTTTCTGAGCTTGAGCCTTATCAGTTTCCTGAGTGAAGTTATCTCAGTGAAAAGAAGAAGCAGTTAATGAAACAGTTAGAAGCCTGCAAAGGGAAACAGAAAATAGAATATGAGAGCTCTGTTTCATACAGCCCTGCAGATCTATACAAGAATTATCCAGAAGGGCATAAAGAAAGACAGAGTTTCAGAAGAAGCCGAGAAGCCAAGCTGAGATTAGAGATCAGAGAAAGACAAGAAGAACTAAGAGAGCTTTGTAAGAAGATAGAAGATTTGAAGAGCGAAGTCAAGGTGATTCAAATAGAAAGAGATCAATCATCGGACGATGATCTCAGTAAGCACTATGAGAGTGCATTAAATACTGAATGCATAGAAGAGAAGGAAGAAACACCAGAACAGTATCCTCCCCCTTCTCCACCTCCTCAACAGCATCTTATCAGTCTGTCTATGCTTTCAGGTCCGAAACTGTTTATTCCTGTTTCTTTTCGCCCATGTGAATATAACCCATACACCCTTGCTTGTATGATAGACTCTGGTTGTCAGGTCAATCTCGCTCGTGGTTCATCCCTTCCTAGTTATTACTGGGAAAATACTATTGATGGCGGAACAGCCATTAATGGTGCACCCATTCGTCTACAAGCCAAAGACGAAGTAACTGTAAATTTCCAGAATGTCTGTAGAATGTTGACAATATATAGAATGGATGACATGGGTGAAGATGTAGTTTTAGGTTCTAACTTTCTTCATCAAGTTAGCCCGTATTTTGTTAACAACCATAAGAAAACCTTCATCTGTACATTCGATAACAAGTTTGTTAGGTTTCTTTTGTCTTTTCAAGCTCCTTCCATTTGCCCTATTCCTGAGCCGTCGCCTGTACAGTTCCCTAACACCGCTCAGCTTATGAAAATGGAGCGCAGTTTGTTCTTCTCAGAATTACATGGTGAGAAAGCTCTTAAGGAGATTTCTGAGAAGCTTCGCAAAGATTGTTGCTCAGACAGTCCAAATGCATTTTGGACCAGAGAACAATACTTCGTCTCACTGTCCTATGATCCTACTCAGAAGATCAGACCCATGAAAGCTTCAGCAGCTTTAATGTCACCATCAGAGGTTTAGTTCTGTGATTCAAAAATCCAGGAACTATTGCAGAAAGGTCTTATAGAACCAGCCAAGAGTCCATGGGCATGTAGAGCGTTTGTTGTTAACAAACATTCTGAGCAGAAGAGAGGTAAGCCGCGGTTAGTGGTAAATTACAAGCCACTGAATGTTACATTGCAAAAGGTTCGCTACCCTCTTCCTAATAAAGCCATCCTCTTACAAAGAGTATCAGGCTGCGTCATCTTCAGCAAGTTCGATATGAAGTCTGGGTTCTACCAGATCGGGATTAAAGCTGAAGATAGATATAAGACAGCATTCGTGGTGCCTAGAGGCCAGTATCAATGGAGAGTGCTGCCATTTGGGATAAACAATGCCCCCTCCGAGTTTCAGAAAAGAATGGAGGACATTTTTAGAGATTATAATTGGGCATTAGTTTATATTGATGATATACTAATCTGTTCTCATAGTCTGCAGGAACACCTGAAGAATCTGCACAAGTTCTACGAATTAGTATATAAGCATGGATTAGTTCTGTCCGAGCCAAAGATGGAGATCGGCAAAACAAAGATTGAATTCTTAGGGTTCAAGATTAAGAAAGGACAGATAATCCTTCAGGATCATGTCTTGTCATGTTTTGAAAATTTTCCTGATGAAATCTTAGACAAGACGCAATTGCAGAGATTCTTAGGATCTCTGAATTACATCCGGCCCTTCTACAAAGGCCAGGCCGAAGATATCAAAGTTCTGCAGCAGAGATTAAAGAAAAACCCGCCTAAGTGGTCTGTAGAAATGACGGATGCAGTTCGACAGATAAAGCTTAAAGTCATGAAACTGCCTCCCCTTTCTCTGCCTACTGGAAATGGCCAGCTCATCATAGAGACAGATGCCTCTTCATCTACATGGGGTGGTGTCCTGTTGGAAGCCATTAATGACAGAGAACATATATGTGGCTACGGATCCAGCACATTCAAAGGAGCCGAACTCAAGTATCCGTCAAGCCATAAAGAAATTTTGGCTGTGAAGAAAACTATTAAGCATTTAAAGTTGTTGTTGAAACCTGTGAAGTTCATCATCAGAACAGACTTGAAGATCATGCCCGGCATATTCAAGAATGAGAGTTTAATGGCTGAAAACTCTAGTAGAATCTTGAAGTGGTTTTCTTGGTTAAGTTATTTTGATTATGAAATTTTTTATAAGCCAGGTTACTTAAATTGCTTGGCTGATATGTTAACCAGGGAATCAGCACAGAAGACAGAGCCGAAGGCCTTAAAGATGTTTTCTGCCGGAGATAGCAGTTCAGGAGCTGGAGATGAGAAGAATGATCCCCCAAGGGATCCTGCAAAAGGAAAAGCTCCTATGACAGAGGCTCAGATGAGAAAAGAAGTATATGATCGCCTCTACAGCCGAGGAAGCTCACCAACTACAGCAGAAGTAGTTGCAGCAGAAGAAAGGATCGCTTGTGCGCCGAAGACACCTGAAGAGCTGATCCAGAAAGAAGGATTGTTCATCCTGCCTTGGGATAGTACCTTCCCCAAAGAAGTCAAAATCAATTCTTTGGAGTATGCTTCAGTCGATGAAGCAAAGAGATTCTTGCAGCTCACCTTAGTGAAAAACATCCAGACATCACCATGCAAGTTGCAGATCCTAGAGCGATGGGAGAAAGAAGCATTCCAGAGCTTTAGTGATGCATATCCGAAGATTTCAGAATGCAGAGAATTATGGATCGGTGAGGATAAAGATGGAGAAAAATATGTTGATCTGTGTGATGGCCATCTCACCTGGACATCATACAACCTTATTCTCCAATACTGCAGAGAAAGAGGCAGCATCATCATCTGCGCAGACCCTGCTGATTTAGCATACAATCAAGCCTGGTCTGGGTGGACTGATGTTTTCTTGGATACCTTCTGTCCAAGAAATGATTGGGAAAATCGACATGCAAACTTCATCCTGCACATGAAAGCCGATCTTGAAGTTGGTCACCAGAACTTCCAGTGGTTTAAGTTTAAGTTGATCCACGAAGGTGGAACATACGAACCACTTGGTAATAGAATTTATGTTCAGCAAAAGTTTATCAGAAGATTCATTGCTGGCGAGCACATAGAGTCCAGAGTTACTACCAAAGAAATCCCACTGGACTATAAAGTTACTTCACATTTCAGAGGAGAGTTCATATGCGAGCCGAATCCTTTATTTAAAGGTTCGGATATTGAATGTTTTTTCAGTCAGTTCCTATATCCACCTCCATCTCCTATGCCTTACAGAGAATTAGATGAAGATGTACTATTCGGGCGTCATGAGTATGATTCTGAAGACTCCGAAATAGATCTCATGTTGAAAGGAAGAGACGGCTGGGATTGAAAGCTGTGGTGGACCCTCTGAAGCCTGAGTCAGCCAGGTTTGCTTGACATTGTTTCCGACGACGGCCGGATTAATGCTCATCTGTGTAATAGTATAGGGAATAAACTGACGTGGGCCAGTTCATGCTCCACTTTGTACTATGTCGAGATGCTCCTCTTGAAATTTCTGTGATTAGTTTGTGTCTGTAAATCAAGCACGTATGCTCTGAGGCTTGCCATTCTGGTATAAGATCTCATCAGAAGCTTGATCTAGGTGTGGTGTGTTTATGTAGTGCTGACCTTCGCAATCCGAAGGCTATCTACAAGTGTCTGTAACTGTCAACTCCAATGTATATTCATCTTACAGTAATAATAACTATTGTCATCTCTGTGTGTATCTTGTTAATCTCTGTTATAAGTCGTTTGTTAAAATGAGTGTTGTGTGGTATTATTCGTGATTATATTCCAAGTGGAGAAGCTTAGTATGATGTTCAGATCCAAGGGCGCAGTTGGTATCAGACCCGAGGAATAGTAGAGAGCCAAGGAACAGTTAATTCTGCATTTAAACAGTAAGCTCACTGCTTCGTACTACACTATTTTCTATTTTGTTGATGCATGTCTAATTAAGTAACACTCCCTGTAGATTGGTGGAAATGACCAATTGAGCAATTGTAGGAAGTCCAAAGGGTGTCTAAGAGGTCGTTTTTAGGGTAATAGTCGTAAGATTGAGGCGTCATAAATCCTGTTTGAAGACCTAAAGTGTGATTGAGCCCTTAGAAATGGATCCCACAATGGATGTTGCTACACACAATACATTAGACTGTCAGCAAGATGGAAACAATGAAGTGTCGTTAGCAGAGAGACGCTCATCGTTCGCAGAATGCTCTACCTCCACACCAGAATCCGCCATCATCCATATAGATAACTCCAATCCCTCACCTGATTGGCAGTTACCTGAGATTCTTCCACGAGAAGTGTATAAGTTAACTGGTTGGAATTATTTTGCCTGTTCTCAAATCAAAGTGTCTTCAGTAGACATTCCGTTTACTGATTCTCAAGACCCTGTACATATAAATCTGTTAGATAAGTCTCAAATAGATTGGGCTAGGAATAAAGGTTATAAATATGCTCATCTAGGAGCTATCCGTTTAGGTTTGAATCCTCTTGTTCGTCCATTCTTACCTATTTCTTCTCTTTGTGTTGCTATTCACACCAGACATATATATTTTGCACACGCAATTGTTGGTGGTTTTACTGCCCCACTTCACAATGGCCCTGCTTTTGGAAAAATCATTCCCAAGTATTCTGTTAGTCTCGACAACCCGCACATCTATGACCTCTTGAAAGTCTATATTCTCCCTCAAGGATTTAGCATGATGACTGGTTCCCGCATCCTCCAACTAAAGATTTTAGTCTGCATACGGTTTCGTAATGATACTATGCCTCCTTTACAAAAGAAGGTCAATCAGAGTTCACGCCTGCACAGCGTGGTGGAACAAGACCATTCCAAACAAGCTCAGCCTGTCACTTTTGACTCGACATCTATCAAGTATCCCCAGTAATGGGAGATCAAATATAACGAGCTTAGAAATTTTCAGGCTACACGAAAATCCCTTATCTCCAGACCTTTGAAATTTGATAGAAGCTCAAACTCTTTCAGATCCCATGAACCAGATCTTGCTCTTGTAAATAATTTCTCTAGATCATCCTACGTATCTAGTTCTTGTAGTATACCAACTTCCGTACATTCAGAATCTTCACATTCTGGACTTGGCATTAATGAACATCGTGGTCAGCATTTAGACTGTCCCGCCTGCCAAAAGAATTTAGATAGACTTCAGCATTATAAAAATAAGTCTAGGGTTGGGATGTTCACTGTAAACCTGCCTAGAGAAAACAGCGCAGTAGAAACTACAAACAGTCATAACCATAAGTCCTACTACCGTGGTAGGAATCTCCCAGATCTTCCCTTTAGACAGTTTTCCACCGATGGCTTAGTTAAGAAAGAATTATTTCCTGTTAAATCCTCCGGAGCAGATGAGTCTGTTTCCGATGAAGCCAAACTTGCAAACTGGGGAAATCTACAGAACAAGTTGACTGCAAAGAATCTAGATGAAGTTGCTCTAGATCTTCTTAAACTGCGTAGTGCTATGTCTGAAGAGAAAGACCAGATATCTACAGTTGAAGCCAAGCTTGGTCTGATAGATCACCTCCTGTCAGACACCACAGAAATAAAAGATGTTGTTAATAAGGCAGCAGATAGAATAGAGCACAGACTTCAGAAAATAGAAGAGCTTTTATTGACAAGTGAAAAATTGAAAAAGAAGAAAGCTCCAGAAGTCAGCAAAGAAGCCATAGCCTTAGTATTGCAAGGTTATGACACCAAAAAGAAATCCGCCACTCCTCCACTCGAGCGGAGTTTCTTATTCGTGATGTTCCATGTCCCTAAAAGAGATCCAAATAAGCCTGACTTTGATTTTGGTCAGAACAAAGCTGAGTTTGAAAATCTGCGTGGCTGGGTTAAGGCCATTAAAGATCTACCACCCCTTAGAGCCAAAGTATTATGAATTTCACATGTACTCAGGACAGCCCTCTCGTCATGCTCTTATCAAAACCGAACCAGAAGACCCATTCCCTGAGATGGATACAACAATGCCCTCAGCATCCACTGGTCCGAAGTTCCACACCAACTTTGGTGTTACTTCCATGAACAACCTAATATCTCAGATGCCAGACCATCCAGTCTTGAACATAGGTTGTCAAAGTCGTGAGGAAATTAAGGCCGCCCTTAATCTTCTTCAAAATTGGACCATTGCACAAAGAACCAGAGATGCCTCTCTAACTAGCTTGTATCTTGCAAATCACATAGTTGCAGGATATTTCAGTCTTGTAGCCGAATGGTGGAGACATTTGCCTCAAGAGGCAAAGAATAGTATGCTTGCATCCCAAGATGCAGATCAACAGATATTGAAGGCCCTCATAAAACAGTTTTATGGGGAAGATAACGGTGACATGACTGATCATTATGCTTCGATGTTTATGACAGCTCGACTGTGCAATCTGTCACAGGCACAACAGTATTTTTGTTATATGCAGAAGTTGTTAATTTCTGCAGGGAAAGCTAATGATCCGACATATTTAAAGCATTATCTGCGAAGTTTCCCTGGACACGTTCTAGATGCAGTGGAAAAGTTCATGAAGGATAAGAATCTGAGTTACCAGAATCTTTCCATTTCCTAGCTTCACCAATACATCATGGAAACATAGCAGGAGCATTGCCTGTCGAAAAGAGTGGAGAAAGATTTCAAGCGGCATCAGGACATGTTTACACCGTCCTTCTGCAAGAATGTCGCCAAAATGCCAGACTGGGGTTGTGGTGCACACAACCGTGAACATTTGCAGTCTTCTTGTAAATGTCATTCGAAGAAAAATAAAAAGGGTTTCTATATGAGTGAACCAAGATAACATTATCCGGATAAACCCTTGAAGTTTTCCAGAAAGCCGAAGCATACATCCAGGCAGTCTAGGCCTCCGAAGTATAAGCCTAGAAAGTTTATAAAGCTTCGTTCTTATCAGGCCACTGACAAGAACTGTTTCCTCTGTGGAAAGCTTGGTCATTGGGCGAGTAAATGCCCCAAGAAGAAGAGCAAGCCCAAGCTTGCAGCTTTCTACGACAATCTTGATTCTCGCTGGTGGGATCACCCAGAAGCTGATGAACAGCCTTCTGGAGATTACATCTATCTTCCTAATGACACTGAATCCGACTCTCCTAGTGATTCATATGTATCAGTTCAACCCGACCTTAATAAATTTTCTCCCTATCCTCCATCCTCTGATTCCGAATCGGAAGCAAATTTAGGGGGGTTCCAGGTCCCTGATTTCGATTTCAGCCTTAATATGTTTAACGTTTTCATGTTTTCCTCTCCAGCTAGACAGCAGGAATTAGAAAAGGAGATTGCTGCTTTAGACCTTAGGATTTCTGAGCTTGAGCCTTATCAGTTTCCTGAGCGAAGTTATCTCAGTGAAAAGAAGAAGCAGTTAATGAAACAGTTAGAAGCCTGCAAAGGGAAACAGAAAATAGAATATGAGAGCTCTGTTTCATACAGCCCTGCAGATCTATACAAGAATTATCCAGAAGGGCATAAAGAAAGACAGAGTTTCAGAAGAAGCCGAGAAGCCAAGCTGAGATTAGAGATTAGAGAAAGACAAGAAGAACTGAGAGAGCTTTGTAAGAAGATAGAAGATTTAAAGAGCGAAGCCAAGGTGATTCAAATAGAAAGAGATCAACCATCAGACGATGATCTCAGTAAGCACTATGAGAGTGCATTAAATACTGAATGCATAGAAGAGAAGGAAGAAACACCCGAACAGTCTCCTCCCCCTTCTCCGCCTCCTCAACAGCATCTTATCAGTCTGTCTATGCTTTCAGGTCCGAAACTGTTTATTCCTGTTTCTTTTCGCCCATGTGAATATAACCCATACACCCTTGCTTGTATGATAGACTCTGGTTGTCAGGTCAATCTCGCTCGTGGTTCAGCCCTTCCTAGTTATTACTGGGAAAAGACTATTGATGGCGGAACAGCCATTAATGGTGCACCCATTCGTCTACAAGCCAAAGCCGAAGTAACTGTAAATTTCCAGAATGTCTGTAGAATGTTGACAATATATAGAATGGATGACATGGGTGAAGATGTAGTTTTAGGTTCTAACTTTCTTCATCAAGTTAGCCCGTATTTTGTTAACCACCATAAGAAAACCTTCATCTGTACATTCGATAACAAGTTTGTTAGGTTTCCTTTGTCTTTTCAAGCTCCTTCCATTTGCCCTATTCCTGAGCCGTCGCCTGTACAGTTCCCTAACACTGCTCAGCTTATGAAAATGGAGCGCAGTTTGGTCTTCTCAGAATTACATGGTGAGAAATCTATTAAGGAGATTTCTGAGAAGCTTCGCAAAGATTGTTGCTCAGACAGTCCAAATGCATTTTGGACCAGAGAACAATACTTCGTCTCACTGTCCTATGATCCTACTCAGAATATCAGACCCATGAAAGCTTCAGCAGCTTTAATGTCACCATCAGAGGTTCAGTTCTGTGATTCAGAAATCCAGGAACTATTGCAGAAAGGTCTGATAGAACCAGCCAAGAGTCCATGGGCATGTAGAGCATTTGTTGTTAACAAACATTCTGAGCAGAAGAGAGGTAAGCCGCAGTTAGTGGTAAATTACAAGCCACTGAATGTTGCATTGCAAAAGGTTCGCTACCCTCTTCCTAATAAAGCCAGCCTCTTGCAAAGAGTATCAGGCTGCGTCATCTTCAGCAAGTTCGATATGAAGTCTGGGTTCTACCAGATCGGGATTAAAGCTGAAGATAGATATAAGACAGCATTTGTGGTGCCTAGAGGCCAGTATCAATGGAGAGTGCTGCCATTCGGGATAAACAATGCCCCCTCCGAGTTTCAGAAAAGAATGGAGGACATTTTCAGAGATTATAATTGGGCATTATTTTATATTGATGATATACTAATTTGTTCTCATAGTCTGCAGGAACACCTGAAGCATCTGCAGAATTTCTACGAATTAGTATATAAGCATGGATTGGTTCTGTCCGAGCCAAAGATGGAGATCGGCAAAACAAAGATTGAATTCTTAGGGTTCAAGATTAAGAAAGGACAGATAATCCTTCAGGATCATGTCTTGTCATGTTTTGAAAATTTTCCTGATGAAATCTTAGACAAGACGCAGTTGCAGAGATTCTTAGGATCTCTGAATTACATTCGGCCCTTCTACAAAGGCCAGGCCGAAGATATCAAAGTTCTGCAGCAGAGATTAAAGAAAAACCCGCCTAAGTGGTCTGCAGAAATGACGGATGCAGTTTGACAGATAAAGCTTAAAGTCATGAAACTGCCTCCCCTTTCTCTGCCTACTGGAAATGGCCAGCTCATCATAGAGACAGATGCCTCTTCATCTACATGGGGTGGTGTCCTGTTGGAAGCCATTAATGACAGAGAACATATATGTGGCTATGGATCCGGCACATTCAAAGGAGCCGAACTCAAGTATCCGTCAAGCCATAAAGAAATTTTGGCTGTGAAGAAAACTGTTAAGCATTTAAAGTTGTTCTTGAAACCTGTGAAGTTCATCGTCAGAACAGACTTGAAGATCATGCCCAGCATATTCAAGAATGAGAGTTTAATGGCTGAAAACTCTAGTAGAATCTTGAAGTGGTTTTCTTGGTTAAGTTATTTTGATTATGAAATTTTTTATAAGCCAGGTTACTTAAATTGCTTGGCTGATATGTTAACCAGGGAATCAGCACAGAAGACAAAGCCGAAGGCCTTAAAGATGTTTTCTGCCGGAGATAGCAGTTCAGGAGCTGGAGATGAGAAGAATGATCCCCCAAGGGATCCTACAAAAGGAAAATATCCTATGACAGAGGCTCAGATGAGAAAAGAAGTATATGATCGCCTCTACAGCCGAGGAAGCCCGCCAACTACAGCAGAAGTAGTTGCAGCAGAAGAAAGGATCGCTCGTGCGCCGAAGACACCTGAAGAGCTGATCCAGAAAGAAGGATTGTTCATCCTGCCTTGGGACAGTACCTTCCCCAAAGAAGTCAGAATCAATTCTTTGGAGTATGCTTCAGTCGATGAAGCAAAGATATTCTTGTAGCTCACCTTAGTGAAAAACATCCAGACATCGCCATGAAAGTTGCAGATCCTAGAGCGATGGGAGAAAGAAGCATTCCAGAGCTTTAGTGATGCATATCCGAAGATTTCAGAATGCAGAGAATTATGGATCAGTGAGGATAAAGATGGAGAAAAATATGTTGATCTGTGTGATGGCCGTCTCACCTGGACATCATACAACCTTATTCTCCAATACTGCAGAGAAGGAGGTAGCATCATCATCTGCGCAGACCCTGCTGATTTAGCATACAATCAAACCTGGTTTGGGTGGACTGATGTTTTCTTGGATACCTTCTGTCCAAGAAATGATTGGGAAAATCTGCGTGCAAACTTCATCCTGCACATGAAAGCCGATCTTGAAGTTGCTCACCAGAACTTCCAGTGGTTTAAGTTTAAGTTGATCCACGAAGGTGGAACATACGAACCACTTGGTAATAGAATTTATGTTCAACAAAAGTTTATCAGAAGATCCATTGCTGGAGAGCACATAGAGTCCAGAGTTACTACTAGAGAAATCCCACTGGACTATGAAGTTACTTCACATTTCAGAGGAGATTTCATATGCGAGCCGAATCCTTTATTTAAAGGTTCGGATATTGAATGTTGTTTTAGTCAGTTCCTGTATCCACCTCCATCTCCTGTGCCTTACAGAGAATTAGACAAAGATGTACTATTCGGGCGTCATGAGTATGATTCTGAAGACTCCGAAATAGATCTCATGTTGCAAGGAAGAGACGGCTGGGATTGAAAGCTGTGGTGGACCCTCTGAAGCCTGATTCAGCCAGGTTTGCCTGACATTGTTTCCGACGACGGCCAGATTAATGCTCGTCTGTGTAATAGTATAGGGAATAAACTGACGTGGGCCAGTTCATGCTCCACTTTGTACTATGTCGAGAGTCTGTCGGCCATGACAGAAGATTCCGGGTCCCTGTAATGCCTCTGGCCAGTTAAGGGACGAGATAACGACAGTGGCTGTCCCCACTTGTCGCCCCGGATGATTCGGTTTTGACCTATTAGTGTAGGTTTTGGTAACCGGATCTACTTTTTGACCGGTAAGTGCCAGTTCGTTGTCACCGGGTGACCGACTGAGTTTGTATAAATAAGACCCCTCGGGCTCATTTAAGATTATCGGGTCATTTGGGTCATTGAGTCGCATTGAGCTAGTAGTGAGCTCTACAAGTTTGAAGTGTCTGGAGTCTTGAGCAAGTAGTCCGCTCGACTTCATAGTCTGAGTCTGTAAGTCTGAAAGGCTTAGTATGCTCTGCGTCATGGCTTCGTGCTAAATGATCGCATTAGAATTGCTTGAAGACATCTATGTCTTAAGATCGAGTCCAAGAGCGAGTGGAGATAACATCAGATAATGCTCCTCTTGAAATTTCTGTGATTAGTTTGTGTCTGTAAATCAAGCACGTATGCTCTGAGGCTTGCCATTCTGGTATAATATCTCATCAGAAGCTTGATCTAGGTGTGGTGTGTTTATGTAGTGCCGACCTTCGCAATCCGAAGGCTATCTACAAGTGTCTGTAACTGTCAACTCCAATGTATATTCATCTTACAGTAATAATAACTATTGTCATCTCTGTGTGTATCTTGTTAATCTCTGTTATAAGTCGTTTGTTAAAACGTGAGTTGTGTGGTATTATTCATGATTATATTTCAAGTGGAGAAGCTTAGTATGCTGTTCAGATCCGAGGGCGCAGTTGGTATCAGAGCCAGGTTACTTAAATTGCTTGGCTGATATGTTAACCAGGGAATCAGCATAGAAGACAGAGCTGAAGGCCTTAAAGATGTTTTCTGCCGGAGATAGCAGTTCAGGAGCTGGAGATGAGAAGAAGGATCCCCCAAGTGGAGCATGAACTGGCCCACGTCAGTTTATTCCCTATACTATTACACAGACGAGCATTAATCCGACCGTTGTCGGAAACAATGTCAGGCAAACCTAGTTGACTCAGGCTTCAGAGGGTCCACCACAGCTTTCAATCCCAACTGCGCCCTTTGGTACGCAATATATTTCTATTGTAGTCATCTTTTGGTAAGCAGTAGACAATAAAATCTGATAACCATGGCATTGAGGTTTTCATGTTCTTCTCAGTGAAAATATATGATTCAAAATTGACCGAATTGATGACTACAAGTCAAATTTAAAATAAATTTATGTTATCCTTTTACATAATTTCTATGAGTTGAGGTTATTCTACTTATCTTTATCATGAAAAGGATACTATTATTCCAATAACACCCAAATGAAGATGGAAGTAGAGGGGGGAGCATACATAAATGGTGAATTTTCTAGCAAGCTTAGGAACCATCGCAATGCACAATTAGACTCAATGATTCAACCCTCCACTTCCCAAGTCTTTATGCTTACCTTCCAACTGGAATTATCCCATCAATCCATCATAAAGTTGGGCGAACAGGTTTCTAGTTTGGGGGGGGTTAAGTTGGTATGCAATATCCTATCACGTCCATTCATATTGGGGAATAAACTATGATACATAAATGAGAAAATATATTGCCTTGTATTAATGGGCCAAAGGAGCTTAATTATGATATATGACAATACAAATATATAGTATATTTTATTAAATTTCGTGTGGAAGTAGTGAAGGGGGGGAAGAGGGAAAATTGGGGGATAAAGGAACGAGGTATTGAGTTTGATGGACAAGGGATACTCAATCGAGATGTAGGATGGTTGATGCTATTTCTCTACTGAAGGGTTTTCATGTTACTTATGTGCTTGGTTTCACTACAACACATGACCTCTTGATGTATTCTCTTCCATTTGAGTGGTGATATGGATTCCATAGAACTTTCTGAGCTATACGTATTGATCTTGAGTACCTTGACATGGTTGGGGTAGGAAAATTCAACATTAATCCCTAAATGAATATCTTAGGTATCCAATGCAAAGAAGGACACCTCAAACTAGCACACATGGCCTTTGCGTGGGTATATGTATGGCATTAGGTGTTTTTCATTAGTAGGTAGAATTATTTTAAGGGTGGATGTGAAGATACAAGATGGAGGGGGGTGCGAGAGGGCTGAGAGTGGTGGGTTGTGGAAGGGAATGCGTAGGGAGGGTTGATGAGGAGGGAGCAGAAGGATCGAAGATACATATGGGATCAAGATGACAACCTTATTCAATTGGTCTATTCTTATAAGAGTGTTTGTTATCTTCCTTGTAATATACAATTATAACGTGCGCCTTCAATAAACAACAACTACGACATATAACCTACAAGTATAAGTTGCATTCTTGATCAATGAAACTACACCTAAATACTTTTATGTTATTTAAATATGAAACAACTTGCTCTTGAGTTATAAATTATTGTTAAGTGGATAACCACCCACTAACCACCATATCATATATCTTAAATACCTAAACCATAACCAATGTCATTATCAACATATTTAAGATGCATTTAATTTAACATTTGTTACTTAATGGTAAGTTCATTTAATATTCAGATTGGAAGATAACTAACCCTATTTAGATCACCATCCATACTTATTTTTCAAATGAACTTGCATTGAAATATTGAAAGCATAATAGTTAAAAGTGACTTATGTTTCTTGGTACTTTCCCAATAGTATCTTTACATTTCCCAATTTGTTTGAAATACGAAAGAGAAATGAGGTTTCTAAGTAGTAGCTCTTAGGGAATTAGATTAGAGTTATGAGTTTTATACGGACATAAAAAGGCCCAAAACGAGATGAAAGTTTTTCCTTATACTTCTTATTACCAAAAGGATTACTTAGATTCAAGGCTAAAACCATCATACATACATTAAGTAAGAGGAAAACCAACTTGTTATTTTCATGAAATAGAAGAAATGTAAAAAAAAGTTGTTTGCCGCAAAATTGTTATGAATAATTGTCAAATTACGACTAACGAAATATATCAACAACAAATGAGTTAACAAACTTCTTTTGAACTTAATTTCTTTTTTTATGTTCTCCATACAGTTATAAGTTCACACTTTAAGTCTATTTATAATGTATTATCAAATCCTTTTTTATATTTTTTATGAATAAGTTAACTAAAATTAGGATCATGTTAGAGAACTCAAATGTTATTATACTCAACTCACTAATTCATCTCCAAGATGTTAATTGAACACAATGATTATAAAATCAAAATATGATTGTTAAATTTGAATATAATTATAAACCATCTTGATCAATGTAAACCAAAACAAAATTACAAAGTTATAAAGCCTCTCTCAAACTAACAATATTTGTTTTCCTCTATATTAAAAATATCTCATATATCTTATACCAATATGCCTGACTTTAAGAAAGTATACACGACTATTTATACCAAGCTCTCTATCTTTATGGAATTATACACGACTATTTAGAATTCAATGCACAATGGTGGATACGAATTCAATGCACAATGGTTGATGCTCACGACTATTTAGAGTTCCATGCAAACAATGGCTGATGCTCAACATATTTGTACATTCTCTGGGTTGTCAAGGGGTTTTATTGTGTTATTCGTATACTATAGTTTTAGGTAGCTTATTATAGACAGCAAACAATAGTTTTTACCTTAATTAATTTATGTGCTTTTCCAAAAAATTTACATAAGTTTTATAAAAAATTTATATTAAATTAATATTTTAAAAATAAAATTATATTTTCTTTATTTTTTAAAATCTACTTTTTTGAGTTTATGCTTGGTTCATTTTAATGATTTGACTAATTTCTTTTAGTGTGAAAATGAAATTGTTAGATATAAAAATATATAACAATGCCAAGTGTCTTGTTTATTAAAAGAATCATAATGACTAGTCTTAAGAGATGTGAGAACCACATCATATGTACTTGTATCCAGAGATGGAATTTGATGGGGAAATGCCCGTCATGGGTCAATTTACCCGTAAAAATGTACAATGGATGCTATAGCATGCACATAAATCTATATAGTAGTTTAAATGAGTATTAACTTTTATTTCCATGATTATTAAGAATTTAATTACATTCTTGTAAACAGTATAATTAAGAATTTAATTACATTTTTGTAAATAGTATTAATATTTTTCATTGAGTACCTATTTACATGTATTTTGTTTTCATTTTTCATTTTTCTTTTTAAGAATTTAATAGTTAGATTTTTATCTATTTAGATAGTATTATCTTAGGATCTTATCTGAGAGAATAAGATGCACAATAACCAATCACAAGAGACAATAGACACAAATATTTTCCTCGGGGAACCCATAAAGGAGAAAACCCCTCAACTTACTCAGAGATAAAATAAGCACCAATAGCAGCAGTAAAACCCAAAGACAGTAAGATGATCTCTGACAGATGTTCTCTCTCTTATTCGAGCTCCTTCTCTCTCAATTATGCACTACAACTAAGTGTGAGTGATTGTATGATAAATACAGAGGTTCACTCTCTATTTATACTAATTCCCGACTTAACAATAACTCACTAGGGTCGACTTCTCTAGGAGAGTCTAATAACCCTAGTGCCCCACAACTGCGGGGACTTTAACCATTGATCAATAAGGAGGGTTGCCTTCTATGACTTTACATGACTTGTATACATTATTGATTCTCCCGATAGGAACATCACGGTATGACATGATTTAATTACATTACTGATACTTCCTGATAGGAACATTGGGGTACAATACATAAGATATACAAGTGAATACATTCCAAAGTTACAAATACATCAGCATTAATTACATTCTTGTATATAGTATTAATATTTTTCATTGACCTCGGATGCGGGTGTGAGTCATCCCAACGTGACCCCTCCCACCAGCACTCGACTTACTACCATTAATGGCCATTAAGACCTCTACCAGCGTGGCAACTCCACAGCTCGACCGCAGGTCGAGGCTGTCTCATTGCTGCTTGGACGCCTTAACTCATCCGTCGGGCTGCTGCGCTTTGCACAAGTTCCATTCAATGGTGATCATGGCCCTTCAGATTTATCCTGCTCCGCTGGTTCATTATCGCTCTCCTGGTTCCATAGGTCTTCCATGGTCACTCTGTTCACTAAAGTTTTCACATTTCAACTCAAGCCACCATCACATGTTTCACTGCAGCTCCGTGCACAACCCTGTACCATTTCTGCTCGTCTGCCCACAGCCCTCTCATTTCCCCTCCATGCCTCCACGACAGAGAGGCTCGTCGCGCCGGGGTTAGGACGCAATGCTCGGTCAGACGGCCACATCCCCCTCTCCTCCCAAGCTAACAACAATGGCTTCGACCTGGAAATTCTGGACGAGGTGCGAAGAATTGTCTCAGACTGGGAGGATGAGCTGTCTGGTGCGCTCAGTGCAGCAGGACGCATAGTGGAATGATGGTAGAACTATTGGGTCTTCAAAAACCTGCTCTTGCGCCTGGCCCTTTGGTTTAATCCTCTGGTTCAGCCACACCCTGCAACTATTGATCCTCCACCCCCGACCCCCCAAGAGATGGCATCACCCGGTCCCTAATCAGTATCGCCTCATGCGCCCCCATGTCTGCCTGGTACGTTGGCTCCACCTCAGAATTCCATTCCCCCATCGCACCTTCGACCCTCTACCATCTCTGCATACAAATTCTCATCCAACCCAACTGTCTCTAAGAAGACCTCTCCCCTACCCTCCAAAAATCCACCTGAAATCTCTGGGAAGGCGGCATCCAACTCTAGTGACGAGGAAATGGCGACCTTTGATGACAATTCGACAACTTCTTCAGGCGAGCCTGCACATCCAAAATCTTCAGGGTACACATGCCCAATCACTGAAGAACCTTGGCCAAGGCAGAAGCCATGACATGCGGTCTTCATGGCCATGTGTCTCTCAGCATGCTGCTTGCGCCACGTTCAAGTTCTCTCGGCCACGTGCTGCTCAGTTCTGTTATGTTTGATTTCCCTTGTTTATACGGTGTCCACGTGTCAGCTCTTGCCACACTCTCTTTGAATAGTAAATGTTTTTGTCTATGTTCATTTGGTAGGCCTGTTTTCCCTCCGAGAGGGAGGGTCATTTTTTATCTGTTTTCTCTCTCGGAGGGAGGGTAGTATTATACTTTGACACGCCATACCTGCTCCCCCTGAGCAGGCCGGACGGTATCTTTTGCCTATACTATTATTTATTTACTCTTTTAATAGATTAGATCTCAACTTACCAAAAAAAAAAAATTCATTGAGTACTTATTTACATGTATTTTTATATTTTCCTTTTGCTTATTACAGTCTTTGATGTTTCTTTTAAGTAAGATTATTTATCTTTACGTGCTATAATTTAATAGTTATCTGAATGTTTACATTAAAACATTGTTTTGGATACAAAATTATTTTACAATAAAATTATAAACTTGAATTTATAAAAAACAGAGTGAAACATAATAATTTTACAATAAAATTATAAACTTGGATTTAAAAAAAACAAAATGAAGCATAATAATTCAATTCCTGAATCCCAAGAATAATATAATATGTCGCAATTTGTAAAATTATATACATAAATTTACATAGATTTCAATTTTATTACTTTTGGAGTTAGAATATCAATAAATGGCGGTATATTTATATACAACTTGATCCGACCGTAAGCTTAAGATTTAGTGTGTGCAGAGAATCGCAATCCTCTTAATTAGTGTGTACATAGAATTAAACATATTTAATGCTTATATGTAAACTATGTACATATTTACTGATCCTATATGCATAAGACATATGCGTATCTAGAAGCAATAAGCATTAAATATGTTTTCACGTCGAGAGGAAATCAAAGGAAGACTCATCCACATAGGTGAGATTAGTTCATGAATTGTTGCAAAGGTTGTCACTAATATAGCATGTTGCAGCAAATCTATGAAGGTGAGGTATTGATGCGGCCTCATGTAATAACTAAATGAGAGGAGCTATTCTCAGCTTTGAAGTTTTCCATGACAACGTCCAAGGTAATTTCGTAAAATAAGATGCAAGCTAAAATTTTAGCTGAATCTCTCCAAAATAAGATATTGTTAGCTGAATCTCTCCAAAATAAGATATTGTTAGCGTATTGAACCTAAAATTTCAGGTAAATCTATAATTTAATATCCTTATTAGGGCATGCAAGATAAATATTTGCTAAATGTGTAAGAGGCTATTGGGCTATGCAAGCATAAATTTTAGTATCTTCAAAATAAGATCTCGCTAGATTATGCAAGCAAAATATAAGATAAATCTTTAAATTACTATGTTGAAATTAAAATAGAGATCCCTATTTGTTTGATTAAGACAAATTATACATTTGTCTATAAATAATTAGGACTTGAATTCTTAGGAATTCTAGTTTTACTTTTACCTCTTTACAATTTACTTTTAACATATTGTTCATAATAAGCCCCTGCTTGCATATTTAAGATTTCTTGTTGGTATAGAATCCAATCAATTTCTTCTTTTAGAGGATCATTTTAACATATTAATGATCAAAATAATCATTAAATTAATATAAAATTATTTAAGTCTCAACAATTTAACATAAGTTATAAAACTATTTTTAGATATAAATAATATACATCTATTCTATTTTAATTTATAATATATAACTTTTTTTATAATTTAAATCTTTTCTTATAATGATTAATGTACATATATTGATATCCAGCTTGCTTACTTTGTATTTGTCATCTCTAATGATATTATAGCATGATGGTTATATATTCCACTATTTGTGTCTATTGGAATAGGGTTTAGAGATTTGAAATTGATAGATTATCACTTTTGAAAATCCATTTTTAGATGCCAAAGATACCTTCCCACTTCTGAGCCAACATGATCATAATTCCTTAATTAGTTTATAAAAAGAATTCTCAGTCCAACAGGTTCCATCAATGTGTTTAGCTTCTAAGGATCCTCGTATATTATCATTTGACATGCATAGATAGTTCCTCTTACTTTCTTCTGTTATTAATAATTGCAAACTATTATAGGAAAAACTAGAAATTACATATACTATCATTTGACCTACTACAATTCCGACCCCCCCCATCCCCACCCCACCTCAAAGGTCCTTCCCCTAGTGCTTAATATGGGTTCATCAGATCCCCATTCTCCACTATGAAGCCTCACCCTTCATATATGAGTCACCTCCCCATTGCTCCATTTTTTTATTTTATCAACATCATATAAATAATAAAAATTTGCATGCTCTCTATATTGTGTATTTTTATATAGATTTTTCTAGTCATGTTATACCTTTGTGTCTTTGAAATTGTTTTCTCTCTCTAATATGATCCTACACATTTTTCTTTGTTCAAGCTACACCTATTTGGCTTACACTGGTCTGATGTGGCTTTTTGTACATAACTAATGACGTTTTTTTTTTCAAACTGTGTTTCATGCCGTCTCTACTTGTTTCCATTTCATGTTTTATTTTTGTATGTTTTGTTATTTTTTAAACAATGTGATCAACATTTTCCTTTTCCCATTTTAGGTTCGTTGCACTTACCCAACACAGAAATACAAGTCATTATCATAATGACAGTGGCCTTGGACCATTACTTTTAACTATACCAATACTTACACCATTAGAATGGTCCCTTGTGTTACAATTATCAAAATGGAAATCATATCATGCCCGTGGGGCAAAGATTCCCTATGTAAGGCTTGTGTGATGGCATGGTGGGGAATGTATATCAAATTAATGGAACTCTTATGGCTAACCCATTTGTTGAATGTCTAGTGGATTTGTTGGTAATGTTATTTAATATCTACAAGAGCCAATTGTTTATTGAATAAACCAAATATTTCTCATTTTTTCCAATTCAATGAATTTCCTTGTATATAAATTCTATCGTAGTTTGAATGTTTTGACATCACTATAAAAAAATATATGTTATATCAAATCTTTTGAAAAATGTTGCTACATCTTTATCCATTTTTACCTAAGGTACATGTGGATGGAAATGCAGATGAATCCAAAAAATGATTTTGACTTTGTAATTGTAATTGGTGAAGAACGTTTTACCCTTGGCATAGTTAGGTGTCAATCAAAGGCTACATTTGCAGACATCCGTCAAGAAATTATGCTTGATGGTATCATTGGATATCCTTTTGAGTTTACCAACAATCATGGATATTATATTATAAATGCAACACAAAAACACCAATAGGCATCAAGAGGAAACTAGACACATTGGATATTGAAGCATTGCAATCAAATGTAATCGAAAGAACACCAAATATTGAAAGAAATGAAGAGAAAGTGGAGGAACCTATGAATAAACAAGAAAGAATTGAAGTTGAGTGTGATTCGGTAGAACAAAACATAGGTGTTGATTCTACTATCTTGGCATCTTGGGAACAAAAAGTGAATAGTTTAATGGAAGAGTTTATTGAGCAAAAGCTTACTCTTAAAGTATATTCAGAAAAGGGAACACCTAAAATAAATATCTGTTGCGAAATTTGTGGTATTGATTATGGAACATGGGAAATATATTTGGCAGCACGGACAATTCGCAACTTCAAAAACAATCACATGAAAACAAGGGTGCATCAACGTAACATTTCAAGGGTGGGAAGTAGTGAAACTCCTTCATGTAACATAGAAAGGAAAACATCAATGTTTGGAGATCAATTTGAGATTGATCAAGCCATCAAACTACTAGATGATTTCAATAAGACACAAGACCTAAATTTATTCAAAGTTGTGGAAGCAACACTTGCAGGATACAAGGACAAGAGAAAAGTAAAAATGGAATGTACCGGTGCAATAAATGGTTTTATTTAGTACTAGCAAGTGGCAATATTGTCATTTCTCTAAATGAGCACATGAAATCAAAGAAGCACATTTCTACTACAGATGAGGCTTCATATAATCCATTTGGGTTGAGGACTGGCACAGTTGGGAGAACCAAGAAGCCTACCAATGATAAGTCCCAACAAAGTTTGACTAGGTTCTTGGTCCCATCATCAACACCACTAAATTGCAAAGTTTGACTAGGTTCTTGGTTCTACAATTGCAAATCCTTCTACTTTAGGTATGTTAATTTCAAAAGGCTAAATTTAATTTGAATATGACATCGAAAATAATTTTATTTTTTATCTTCAAATTTGTTTTCTTTTGTCGTCTTATTGTAGATCATTTATCTCCCTTGATACTACAATGTTGGGGGTATTGGTATCCATATATTGATAGAAGTGGGGAGAGATTAAACACAAAGATTTTAATGGATGATCAAAGGGGTGGGAAATTATGGGCCATAGAGAAGCATGCCAAGAGGATGATATGTTATCATGGTATTGAATGTCAGATTGATGGTACATATAGTCATATTCATTGCAACAGTACTTCTGAAACATGGACTCCTTTTGAATCACTGACATGCAAGTTTTTTAAGTTGATTCCAAACTATGATGACTTTAGGATGCGTTTATATCGTGAATCAAGGAGCCCCGTTAAAAGACATGGACGAGATACATGGAAAGAGAGAAGATTAGACTTTTTGACTCAAAATGAGCTTAGAAATGTTGCAAGGGTTACATCTACTAGATATAGATCAACAATGCAATCTCTTTGGTGGGATAGGACAAAGGTTGCTATACTCTCTATTAGAATAAGGTCCCTAAAGGACAAGCTGTTCGAATCTGCAGAAAGGAAATATGTATTTAGGTTTTGCAAGGATGTGTGTGAGGCACATAAACAAGGAAAAATACAAGGTAAAGATGCAATTTGGGAATTTGTCCAAGATATCTTTCACAACTTGGCACATCCAAAAGCAAGGAAAAGGTATGGTGCATCCACTAAATCCATTTATGAGATGATTAAGTGATGGGGTGGTCCTAGATTACTTAGTTTCATTAGCTTGAATTTAGATGGTCCTTCAATAACTACAACTTTAAGACAAGTGAGAAAATCACTTTCATATGCCCCAGGGGAGCATGAGTAAATTTTTGAGGCAGTTGGAAAGGTCTATGCTTATTATAAATCCAAACATGGTATAGAGGGTCCAATTCCTGTATGCATGGTTGAAGATGAGACCGCTGTGAAAAAATATGTTAGATGGGTAGAAAAAATTGATACATTGGTGGGTTTTTGTGGTAATAAAGAAAATCATCAATGTCAATCACATTTCTTGGTGACTGTTGGTGAGGGATCTGCAGACTATGACATTATTACAGACACTTTTAAGAACAGTGTAATTGGCCATTATGCACGTGTCATTATTGTCAACCCTTTATATGAAAAGCTTCCTCATTTGGTTGTGGTTGTCCATCCAACATGAAATAGGTTCGAT
>LPNX011181180.1:867728-988041 GCA_001517045.1 Pseudotsuga menziesii | reverse complement strand
AACTTATGTTGAAGGATTATTCTTAAACAACAGGTATTCAATATCAAATCCCCTGGGAAGGGTGGAGGTTGTTTGGGTTGTATGATCATGGCAACATAACATGACTACATGACCAGGATTACATACACAACGGAAAAAAGCAAATCAATCGTTTGTTTAGTGGTCAACGAGATTTGCTTCTAGGAGAAGAGATTATAAATTTTAATCATGTCATAATGGTTTATAACACTTTTAAAGGGGATTATCACAAGCTTAAAATTGAAGAAATAGAGAGGATGGATCGACAAAATTGGGGTTCAACACAACACATTGCTTCAATGTTAGAATATTGGTCAATACTGAGAGGGGGGGTGAATCGGTATTATTAACTTTGTACTATTTTAACCACTTACTAAATTTTAATCAAAACATATAATCAACAAGATACACAGAACACATAATTTTATCGTGGAACCCCAATTGGATAAACCACTAATACTTTCTATTACTGCAAAATTGCTATTTAAAAATAGTTGTGCATGCTTCTACAGACATGGTGGTATTACACCCTTATTTACCAACAACTACTGGAAGGAGGCTATGACCCCCTGGTTTATCAGCTACCACTGAAAGGATTCTACGACACCTTGTTTACCAACAACTACTAAAAGGAGGCTATGACCCCCTGGTTTATCAGCTACTAATAAAAGGATGCTATGACACCCTGTTTACCAGCAACTACTGGAAGGAGGCTACGACCCCCTGGTTTATCAGCTGCTACTGAAAGGATGCTACGACACCCTGTTTTGTTAGCTATGACTGACATGATTCTCCTACACCCTATTTACCAGCTTCTGCTAGAAGGAGGCAACAACCCCCTACAGGCTTGTTGCATGCCTTAGCTCCACCCTACCACCCTATTATGTTTTTCATTTAACTTCCCTCAATCTATGTCATTCTCCCTAGTCTCTCTTCAGTTATGGCTACATACATTCAGAACACGCAGACCTTTTGGAACAACTGTAAGCTATCCTCTTTGAACTTTATCAAGCTTACTTCCAGAGACACCTTAATTCTTTTCACATTCACACAATAAATACTCTTTATCTATTTCCTATCAATGCGTCTCTTTATATCTGTGCTCCTTCATTTTGGATCGTGACTGTTTACTTACAGACACAACTATTCATCATCTCACTCATTCAATAGTCATGTCACTTCATCGATAACTTTCAGCAAAAGCATCGTTTCGTTCTTCCCACAACTCAGAAATCATTTCCGCAGATCTATTTATTATTTTCTGGTGCTTCCGCAATATCCATCTTGTTTCTACAAGATTATCTTCCATCTTTAATCAGATCCGTTGATCCTATTTCTAGGTCTCTCTAGACCATCGATCTAACGCATAGATTTCATCCTCGAAATCATATTTTCGCACCATGGTTTCATTATCAATGATTCCCCATCGTTGATCTTCGTCGGGCATTTTCTTGACCGTTGATATGAGGTAAGATGCGGATTATGGAATGCGGGTTTGTGACCTTTCCAAACTTCAACTTTCTACTTTCTGTGATTGTCTTTCCACAATCGTCTTTCTGCAACAACAGTTCTGCACCGTTGATCTCCTATGGGCTCTTCTGTGACCGTCAATCTCCAGATTGCAAGATGTGGGATGCAAAAATGTAACATTTCCTTAAATCCTATCTCAACTTTCCGTAAGCTCCTTTCCACAAGCTCATTTCCGCAAGCTCCTTTCCACAACAATAGTGCTAAACTGTTGATCTCCTGCGGGTTCTTCCGTGACCATCGATTTTTAGATTGCGGGATGCGGGTTCATAGAATCTTTAAACATTATTTATACAATTCCCTTTTCGCATTTTTCTTTTGCACCATTGATCTCCTTTTAGCGGAAATAATCTCAGTCGTCCGATCTTTCATATTGTCAAACTTCATATTTCCACCTATCTTTTGCGGAAATTATCCTTAACCATTGGATCTCATGTGGGATGCTTCCTTACCGTTGATTTCAGATCAAATGCAGATCTCACCATGACTTTGCGGATCTTCACGATTTCTTTGTGAAAATCCTCTACGACTGTTTCTAACAATTTTGAAGATTTATATACACAGAAAATTTCATCATGCTGTTGATTATAAGGAATTTATAAACACTCTCGCATATATAGTTTCTCGGAAGGATTTATAAACACTCTCACATATATAGTTTCTCTGAAGAATTTATGAACACTCTCACAGATATAGTTTCTATGTTCTTCGATTGTTACATATACTCTATCTCCCGCTCATTTCATTCTTCTGCAGTTCCACTCTTCATTTGTCTAACCAGCTTTGTCATTCATACTGCATCTCTACTTCCACTCGACCTCTGTTCTTTGTTTCATTAAGAATTGTTTACATCATACTATCGATGCTGTCTTGGAAGTCTTCAGATCAGTCATTCATGTTGTCTTATCATCCATGTCCATCTCATCCATTGCATTTGTTATGAACTTCTTTTATGACACCATCATATTCCATGTCATCATGTGTCATGCCACATTCTCAACTATGCCATGCCATGCCATCACTACGGTAGTCTTTTATGACATCATCATTTAGGACCCAATCATATTACATGTCATCATATGTGTCATGCTGCATCCTCAACTATGACATGCCATTACTACCTTAGTCTTTGACTGAGTTTTTCCTACCATCATATCCACTTGGTTATTCCTTTGTCATTCATGAACACCTTTGACATCAATGACAACTATATACTCAAAATTCAAGTCATGTTCAAAGGTGTTTAAAAGAGATCAACAAGATTTAAACATATCCTTACCATCAAGCTCTACAACTGGTTTGGTAGTTTTGTTCACATTCTCATCAATGGTATATAAAATTCTGTCCAAATCATGCCTCCACTTAGTTTCCATTGTTTGAAATTCACTAACATTGAGTATAGATGTAGATGAAGATTGGAATATTGAATTGGAGTGACTCGATGGAGAATCATCAACTACCTCATCCACTACTTGTAATGTTGGATAGTTTTGATCCTCTGTCCATGGTTTAAACCACCAAAAAGATTGTGTGTGTCCTTCTGGTTGCATGCCAAGACTTGATAAAAGGTTTTGTGCATCATTCAATCCTACTTTAAGAGATTCTATAATTTTATCCTTTGTAGATATTAAACCATAATGTGATAATACATCATGATTCTCTATCATTTGTTGATGTAACTTATTCGAGATGGTTTCTTATTTCTTATGAGATTTATTAAAACGAAGCCCTTGGGGATTTGATTCTTCTTTGGAAACTCTATTTAGAGTTCCAACAGCATGAAACAAGTTAGTGAAATCATAATCCCTCTCTGATCCAACCATCCCACCTACTTTGCTAAAGAATTTCTCACACACATCTAACCCAGTCAAATGTAGTACACATGGCAAGTTAGAGTAATAATCTCGGAACAATCTCATCAATAAAACTACAAAGTGGCTGAAATTTCCACATCTTGATATGTCTCTCTACTAATGAAATTTATGTTAGCATTACTATGAGTTTTTTCCGTGCCCAACATAACCATTACATGAAAAAATGTTGAACTCTTGAAGCATTTCACACTCTTTCCCAAAGAGTCAAACTATGAGACATAAAAATCTCAATGTGGTCAGCAACAATCATTAGATAAATCTGTGTACTTAGTGTTTTCTCTAACCTACCACTTGTTGTACTTCTCATACTACTCTTGACTTAAGAATGATTTTAGCTTATCATATCTTTAATTTTTATTTATAAAAATATATGTGAATGCTTATAATTTGTTTAAACTTTATGGATTTATGTGTTACAAGTTAATTTTTTTCATCCTTTCTTCTTCCAACAGAGACTTGAATATTTTTGTCAAGATATCAGAGCAACTTCTGCAATTGTATCTGGGTTTTAGAAATTCTAATAATATCAACTAGTATTGTTAACTCTACTTTGTGTTTTTATTTTCGTGGGGTTACTCTTTTTGTTTCTCATCAAATTTATTTAGATACGAGGTATGATTCTTGGAATAACAAGCACTACAATATTAGAATTTTGTGGGATTGAGATAACCGAGGCGATAGTATTTTTCTCTTTTATGCAGAATGTTATTGATGTGATGTCCAAAAAGTTAGTGTTTCAAATTGGTGTGAATATGTTTGCAATATTTCACACTTTCTCAGTAATTGAGGTTGATTTTGCTAATGTTAAAATTGAGGCAATATTGTAATATTATACCTTTTGGTGTCCTACACGAGGCCAATTTCTAAAGTGTGTTTATATAGAAGTCACATTGCATCCTATGACATTGTTCAATATGCTTGAATACACATTTGGTTCCTTGTCAACTTCAAAGTTAAGAGATGTAGCAAATAACATTATGGTTCAATTTTATGGACCATATTATGTTGTATTTTGTCGAAGTAATAGCTATATGTTTATCATGGTTGCATTGTATTTTGTCAAACTAATAACTATATGCTTATGATGATTGCATTGAATTTACTTGCTACTCGCGTTCGCTTACCTTGAAGTGTTTGCATATTTGTTATCATCATGCATATCAATGAATTTATATCAATATTGTGAAACGATCTACCTTGTTCGATTCTGAACTTCATGAGCTTTATTTCTATGATTTTCAAAAGTATTTTTGATGAGATTATGTGGAATTTGGCCTATTTCATGTTATATCATACAACTACTCATAATTGTTTGCATCGAGAGGCGCTCTACAGCCCAGTATGAGAGAGATCTTGTAACATTATGTGGAAGATCTTGTAACGTTTGTCGATATTATGTTGTAACGTTTGTTACTAACAAAATAATAAAAAAATAAAATTTTAATTATCCGCCAAAATAAATGTCGGCCACAAAAACAACCTAATATGGGGGAGATGTTGTAATGTTCCTACCTATAAAAACAATAAAAAATAAAAAATTTAATTATCCGCCAAAAAAATACCGGTAAAAACAAGACAATATGGGGGAGATGTTGTAATGTTCCTACCTAACAAAACAATTAAAAATAAAAAAACATGAATTATCCGCAAAACAAATGTTGGCATTGTCATAAACAACCCATGGTTTTATTGTACATGGTTTATGAGGGCCTTGCAAATGGTTTTAGAACCATGTGCAAGGCCTCCTAAACAACCCATGGTTTTATTGTACATGGTTTATGAGGGCCTTGCAAATGGTTTTAAGACCATGTGCAAGGCCTCCAAAACAACCCATGGTTTTATGAGGGCCTTGCACATGGTTTTAAAACCATGTATGGGGGAGATGCTGTAATGTTAATTCCTAACAAAATAAAAAATATTATATATAGGCCATCAGTAATATTAAATATTAATAATAAAAATATTATATGTCGACCTTAAACAAAAAGATGTGTCTTTTGGTTTGAATCAAATCAATAGCTCCTTGAGTACAATACTTAATAAGAGGTTTGCACCTCAAGAGATTTGATCCCTCTCGACGCTTGATAGAGGCTAGGATTTGGATCTATGCTGGTTGTTACAATCCATCATAGTTGTTATTAAATTTCTTAAATATCATACCATGCTTTGTTAATTAAGGTGAATCAAATTTTTTTGAGTCAATATATATGTTATAATGTTGAAGGCATACACACTATAGAAAAAAAATTGGCAACCATCGTTTCACATAGTTGTCAACTATCGTTTCACATAGTTGTTATAATGTTGAAGTCATTTATTAAAAAATATGAGATGATTCTTGAAATGATTTTCTTCTCATTATAAATTGGTCATTGATGTCTATAATCATTTCAATAAGTCATGTACAGATCAAGAGATGTTTAAATGTTTCAAATAATCTCCAAATGTTTCAAATCATGTTTCTATTACATCCCAAGTGAATGCCTAGCTCTATTGCATCCATTTTGAAATGCTTTTCATCTCATTATAAATTGATCATTCATGTCTATAATTATCTCAAGAAGTCAGGTACTCATTTAAGAGGTTGTAAATTCTATTAGTTATTTTCCAAGATCTTTGAGCTATTAGAATACTTCTAGAATCCCCCTTTCACATCAGATATTTACTAAGAGGAAAGTGTCTTTGTTGAGAGGAAAGTGGTTGTGATGGAGAGGACCATCTGAATGGATTAGAAGTTACTGCAATTCATCCAAAATTGCAACTGCCCCAATATGTTTGCAACACCATGTTTGAATACATGTGTTCTTATCAAACATGCTTTTCCTTCTTTATAGTTATAACAACACATTGATGTCTTTTCTTCGTCAGGTAAATTTCTCCCATGCCATTGCATGTTCGTTGTATAATGTGATGTTAATTGGAAAGCCCTATTTGCTATTGTGTAAAACTGTTAAGTTCACTAAACGTGTTATCTATTCTGAGTTGGACTATTATCTAACTTTTGATAAATTAAAGTGTTCCATTTTTTTTTTCCTGGTGTTAATTGCAATCTTGCACTACCTCATTTTAATGTTACATTTTCTGTCTTCTTTTACCCTCTAACAACCACCTTATCTACGTATTATTGCACCTCCTTGAAGTAAATGCTAATTTATATCTAGCACTCGTTAAAGCTTCATGTCAAAATAAACAATACAAAAAATATTTGAAACTAAGGGACCAGGTAGATACCCTCCCAAGCCTGGAAATTCAATTTTCTTGTGCCTATCAATAAAAATTTAATGATGGTTTCAAGTTTTTCGTGCCTATCGTTTGATGGTTTAACCAATTTTGCTAAGTGTCAATTTATTTTTAATATTATATATAAATGTGAATAAAATATTTTTTTCTTATATATAAATATGAGTAAAATATTTATATAGAAATTTACTAATTAAGTAAATTATATAATTTTATAGGAGAAAATTTTAGAGATTCTCCTTGGAAAACTCTGAAGGCCCAAAGCTGAAGATTAATAATACAATTAGAAACACAAAATATAAATAAATACAATACACATACAATGAAGTAGAGAAGTCTAGCATTTGCTTGTTCCTCTGATAACTCGAAATTAAGAGCAGCGCGGGAGCTGACCCAGCACAACCACCAATGATTATTAGCTAAGATTTAGTAGTTAACATAGGTATTAAAAATTTTGACGGGTTAACTAAATTCATAAACATCAAATAGACGTTTCAAATATTTTTTTACCTGTCAATGTTGACATGTTTATCGGAAACTTACATGTCAAATACGTGTAAAAATGAAAAAACGTTATGTGGAATGTCAAATTCAAGGCCTGGCCCAGAGCCGAAGATTAATAATACAATTAGAAACACAAAATGTAAATAAATACAATACACATACACTGAAGTAGAGAAGTCTAGCATTTACTTATTCCTCTATAACTCAAAATTAAGAGCAGCGCAGGAGCTGACCCAACACAATGGCCAATGATTGCTAGCTAAGATTTAGTAGTTAACATAGGTATTAAAAATTTTGACGGGTTAACTAAATTCACTAACTTCAAATAAACGTTTCAAATATTTTTTACTTATGTCCAACTGTCAATGTGCATGTTGGAGAGATTTGCCCAGTCAAGTATATTATTGTCACACTAGTTTTTCCTTAAAATTTCCCTGGGTTTTCTTAACAGACTGTATCTGGTTCCCTGGGCAGTAATTCATTTCAGCAGCTTTTGGAGGTATATTTTGTTGATTTACAGGTACCATCTATGTTTCCCCTTACTAATTCTTCTAAGCGGATTCATTGTTGAACTGGTTCAGTGTATCATTTCAGTAGCTTTTGGAGGTGTATTTTGTCGATTTACAGGTACCATCTATGTTTCCCCTTACTAATTCTTCTTATACAAGTTCTATCCACTTATATTATGCGGATTCATTGTTAAACTGGTTCAGTGTATCATTTCAGCAGCTTCTGGAGGTGTATTTTGTCGATTTACAGGTACCATCTATGTTTCCCCTTACTAATTCCTCTGATACAAGTTCTATCCACTTAGTGGGCCAATGATCAACCCTACCCCCCGCCGGTTTTGAACCTGTGACCTCCAAGGAGATAACACATGTTCTTAACCATTAGGCCCACTCACGATGTTCTGTATCTCTCTTATCTTAGCTACTACTAATAGATATATCTTAGGGTCATAAGGCCATTTTGTAGGGGTGTATAAGTTAACTTGTTTAACCCGTTATTTGTTATTGCTAAAGCTGACAGCTAGCCGGGGGCAATGTCTCACAATCTAGCTAATTGATACTAGATTAAAGTCCATACTCGGCACATAGTACACATTTAAAAAAATCGATATTTTCCCTCCGCCCGAGGGAAATCTGCACATTTCCTTTGTCAACAATTGTGTACTCTTCTCCACATATGATGGTCACTAAATCTTTAGAGGAATTGGTAGTGTACTCCGTGAATAGTCCTGTCAGTTGGTGAAATGGTGTGATGCACCCCAGTCTATGTGCCAAGTAGACGACTTGTGTTGATTTGCCGCTTGGTTATGAATGCATAGTGTTACAATTCAATTTGACACTTTAATGGCAAAGTCTCTATCCACTACTATTTTGTTATGCAACTATGAAAAATTATCACCACAGTCACTTTAGTTTTAAGTTAAGTTTTTCCACATTTCAAGCCACTTCCTAAGCTAAGGGAGGCTTCCCTATCAAGATTTAAGATCTTAGGATATTCAACTATAGATATAGAAATACATAATCCAATCAAACATGCCACATAAATAAAATTCAACTTATTTGCATGTAATGTGATCAAAACATAAATTGCTCCAATATTATTATTCACTCAAAATAAAGATTCATGGACATAAGAGAATAGCTTGTAGAAGTAAAACTAACAATGCATCTTAATGAAATAAAAGCTTAAAAGAGATGGCTCATTGCTTCAAATCATCCACAAGTTATTAGAAATGGCGATAGTTATACTTGATTGACTTACCTGATTGTATAAATGAATAATCTTTTATTGGATAGATAAAAGTCTTTACAAAAATATATTAACCAGATTTTATTTAAGGTGTTCACTTGAGTAAAAGTGTTGTGTTACTTTAACCAAAATGACTCTTAAAATTTCACAACTTAAGATGTCATTGATGTAGATTATCATCGTCACATTGAATGCCCATAAGCATTAAATAACATTGAAACAACTTTCCACAAATGAATTCAAAATCTACATTTCATAAACATAAGAAATTGGAAATTTAGCATTTAAGTATTGGAGCAGTAGTCATAGACTTGCAAATAGATCCATCATTTTTAGGCATGCCATAATCATAATCTTTTTGTTATTTATCTTTTCAGAATTTAAACTTAGTATAAAATTTAAGAAATATGACATTTAGGCAAGTACTCAGAAAATTCATATTGCTATTATAATTATTTTAAGACACAAAACAACAAGAAAATAACTCATAAAACTCAGATTTTTACTTGAATTTTTTCTTTGTTAGAATATAATATATAATATAAATCTGTGAGATTTGATGCATTAGGCCACTGTAAACAAAAAAATTCCAGAATCTGATTTTTGTAGAAAATAATTTCAGAATTGTTTTACTTGATCTAAATGACCTTTTAATCCATTGAAACTTCATAAAAACTTATCACATATGCCCATAAATATTTTTAATGAAGTTTGGACCGATAAAATCCTTTAAAATGTGAAAAATGTCAGGCTTTTAAGTTGCCGGAGATCAATAAAAAATTGTACAAAATAGAGAAATGAACCTACAGAAAGTCTGAAAATTATTCTAAAAATTAAAATAAAAGTTTAGAAAAAATTCTAAAAAATTCAACAAAATATTTTTGTATTTTTTCTAATTACTTTACATTTTTTTATAGTTTTTTACTACTATCTTTTACATGCCATATATTAAGATCTAAATAATTTTTCAAAAAATTGATGGTTGAGGAAATAAATAAAGGACTAGCACCTTCTAGATCCTCGAGCTATGGGGTCCTAGATCTTCTTTGCTTGAACCTTTTTTAATATGCTTGTTGAAAAAAATCCTGCAAAAAACATGACAAATCCTCTTGCAAACAATTGACTTGACTTGCCAAAGATATCAAGGAAGGGCAACTTTGCATGCACCTTCATTCACTTGCTTACTTCATAAACTAATCTATATTACTTGTTGGATACCTCTCATAATGGATGCCAAATACCTTAAGCATGCAACGAAAATTTGGAATTTGATTAACCATGGAGTTACACAACCCTTCTAAGGAATAAGCAAATAAATCGACAATGATAAATTAAACAAGTTATTTTAATTAGAAACATCAAGTTGAGCTCACCATGAAGACACTAAGAGAGAAAGCCAAAACAAAATTATGATAATATTATTCTCCAAGATCACCAACAAATGAAAATAAGAAATGAGGGCTCTTTTATAGGAGAAAAAGTCAACTTCTTGTACAATAAAATAATATTATTTTGTCCAAAACTCTATATTTAGTCTTCGAATACTCTAAAACAATAAAATAATACCAAAATCCTAACAATATCCTAAAAAATGGAGGGTATACTATTAAAAATGGTTAAATAATGAGCAAGTATCAACAAACTTCTTCAAAAGAGGGGGGGGCGCTCAATCATACTATGAGTAAAAACTATCAATTGGTTTTCAAATCCACAAAATCACCGCAATAAAGAGGGTGCCATCATGTGTCTCACATGTTTGACATGCGTGGTGCAAAAAGGAACCCACAAGCCTCTTAAAAGGTCATTTAACATTCATTTTTCACATCTTTTGTTGAGAGAGATAGTTGTAACTGACTTGAAATTTGTTGGTAATATGTTTGAAGGTGCATTTGAAGGATTTGGAGGTGGATTTGCAAGCACAATTTACAAGTTGTCATTTTATTCATTAATTCCATAGCTTTTATCGCTCAATCATCAAAGGTTGGTAAAGGTCAAAGGAAAGGTAGGAATGTTCTTGATGGTGTGCCCCCCCTCCTCTAAGGTATTCTACCTCTGTTGTTACTAGTGCTCTGTATGCTGCAAGTGGAGCTGCTTCCAATGCTGAAAAAAACCTTGTAGTAAGACAACAAGCTCAAGAAAATAAAATTCATTGTGGAAGTATGTGAATAGGAAACAACGACTTGAGGAAAAGGTTGTTTGGGGATGGAATATTCCTTGGACATGTAGTTTTTGCAACAATGCATATAAAAAGTACCTACTTCTGAGTTAAGGGACATTTGTTGGCTCTTGACTTTGGACTTGGACCATGTAGAGGGGTGAATGTTGGAAAATGAAAAGAAATGGAAATAGAAGATACAATTGGCTTGGGAAAGGTGGTGGCAACAAGTAGAAAACAAAAAAATGAGTATCCTCTTCCATTCTTGAGGAAACCTATAAGAAAATTTGGGAGTGGGACTGCAAGTTGATCGCCAAGACAGAGGCCAACTTCAAGTGGCAGTCCAATGGACAAGATATTTCAACAAGAGAAACAAGATGAGATTGATCTTACCATTGAGTTCTTTTTATATCTCAACTTCATTTCATTTAATGTTGTATGCTTACCTTTGTTTGTTGAAATGCATTGAGCTATATTTGATCAAGCTCCAATAGGTCATGTGTCTCCTAGTCTAGAGGAGCTTAGAACCACATTGTTGGCTAAGGTCACAGAGGTGGATAAAATCCTTAAACCCATTAAATTTGCATGGCATTCATTAGATGTTAGTATTGTCTTTTTATGGATGGACAGAAATAACATGCCACCCAGTCATCAATTTCATGGTGTCTTCCCTAAATGGACCGATCTGCTTCAAAGCAGAAGATGTTCTTGGAAAATACAAGGATACACAATATATGGGTGAGTTGTTCATTAAAGTTGTTGAAGATGTAGGTGTTGATTCTTGTGTGCAAATTATCACAGGTAATGCACTTGTTTGCAAGGATGAGATATTTTGGACAACTTGTATTGTTCATTCTTTCAATTTAGCACTTAAATCTATTGATTTTCATGTGACATGGATGTAAAGTGTTATTGACGATGCATGCCATATTCACAATTTTGTACAAAACAATACTAATGCCCTCACATTATATAAAGAGTACACATATCTATCATTATTGAAGTTTGTAGATACTCGGTTTTCCTCATCATTCATCATGCTTAAGAGGTTGAGGGAGGTCAAGATTGATTTTGGTTCCATGGTTATTTCATAGTGTTACCCCTCTTTCATCAAGGGGTAAATGATGATCAATTGTCCTTAGATGAAATCTATGGTGCATTATAAATTAGTGGTCTGAGATTTATCCAACAACATCAGATGGTCCAGGGTCAATGATATGCCTTGCCAAAGATAGAGCATCACCCTTAGTGTTGTGGTATCTCTAACCTTCATCTTTACTTACATGTTTTCTCGCATGATGGTATGTCAGCAATAGCATGAGATATACACTCGCACTTTCATGATGACTCACACACACTGTGATCATTTGTTTGTCTTAGTCTAAACTTGGTGTTTCTCATTTAACTTAAAAAGTGTGTTATTTGATGATAATGTACACCTTGGTTAACTTAAGTCAATCTGATTTCATCCATCTCACACAATATTGCCTAGCAATTTTCATCCATTTAGGTCAATTCATCCACCCCTTTCACTTTTTCCTTTGTGAAGGATTCATTATTAGTAACAACATATGGTTTCGCTAGTATTTCGATGTATGGATGCCTTTATCAAATTTCAAAGAGTTTTGTACTCTAAAAAAAGGAAGACATTGAACAAATTAAATGAAAATGGAACACATCATGGGAGATACACCCCACCGCAAAAGCCAGGTATCCTTGTCATAGGTTGTCTAAGACACATTTAAATAAAAATAAACCAATGAAAGGGATAAGCAAAATGTGCTAAATAAAAAGGAACCAAGGAAATAAAATGAAAAAAATAAAAAATAAAATGGATTTTGCAATATGAGGGCATGAGGATGGATGGCCCATGGAAGAAAAATCTAAAAAATCCTAACTCTTGAAAGTTAAGGATATACCAGACACTCTTATGTTGCTATGATGGTAATTTCATAAAGACCCCCATTTTCCCTATGTAGGTAGTACATACTTCATTTCATATACCCTCACTTGACTTAGGAAAACTAAGCTCTACATGTTAATTTAGGGTCTCACATGAAAAATGGTTCTAAGGGTTACACGAATGTTAGATTGGATAAGAAAACATTATTAATTGATAAATTACTTAGGGGAAGTGTGCTCGTAAAGTACATATTGTGTACATCTTTGTAACATACATTTTGTTGGACTAACATTGCCAAAGTTTGATGTTGGTTTATTTATTATTTCACAAGAGGGGTTTATTTACACATGTGCTCTTGATATTTGGATTTTATTGTGGCTATGATGAATTTTTGATGAGGTGCTACGCTTGGAGGATGCTTCATGTTATTTTTCCTAGCCAGGAAAAGGGGCCAACCCCTTTCCTCGTGATGGAGACCCTCACTACTTGGCACATGTGGGTGTTTTTGAAGACTTTTATGGCCTTGACATCACTTATGACACCATATATGCCACTTGGAGCCAATTTGTTGCACTCATCTAACACTTTTATGCCACACCTGTGAGGTCATTGAGCTACCTTGCACTTGTTTAGACCTTATTTCATCAATTGGACCCTAGTTGTGAGCACTTTGGACCTTCTATGGAGTTGGTTTGTCCACACGTGTGGGGTTTTTCCTTTTTTTTGGCACTCACTGTTGGCTTTGAACATGGTTTGGTGGAGTGCCCTAGGTTGTTAGGCCTAGTTGTTGAGCATTGGACCCTTATTGATGATATCATTGTCTTTCCTTGGGTGGTTTTGTGGTTTTGGAAACCAATTGATGGTATTTACTCATGGTATTGTGGAGTGGCTGTTATACCTAAATCATGTCACCAACATGTGATGAGATCCTTAACTCCCTATGTTTGCCCTAAATCCCAAACTTGGAGTGGAAACTTGCTCTGGATATCAATTCTACATGAAAAAACCTAGCATCGCGCTTTCCCTTTATCTTATGAGCGGTACCTTGTTCAGCACCGCTTGTGTCTTATTATAGAAAAGCGGTGCCACCGTGTTTATGTTGTGCTCCTCGAGCAGTTCTCACCAAAACTGCTCTGTCATAAGGGAAGAAAAGCAATACCCTTGGTAAAATGGGAAAAAGAGAAGATTCTCGATGCTTCTAGAACTTGAGTCTCATGTCCTCCCTTATCCCTATCAATATGGGTTAGTTGGAGTCGAGATCCCTCTTGGTAGGATCTTAGAGCCACCTCACTCATAATTCTCTCAACTATCCCTATCCATTGAGCCTTATAAATACAAGCTCATATCCATAGTTGAGGGAGAGAACTGAATGGTATTGTTATGTTGTTGAGTTGACTATCTAGTCCCATCCATTGGAGAGCACAAGAGAGCAAGTTGGAGCTATCGGGGATGAGGTGTTTGTCTTATGGAGGAGTTTGTCAACAATAAGGAAATGGTTGTAAGCCTCTCCATTTATTTCTTAATGCAAAGCTGATTTTCGTCTCACTTATCTATTGTATTGATCTCGCATGCATATGTTACTGGATTCCTTAGTCACTAGTATGGATCTATGAATAATTTTATGGTAGCTTTGATGTTCTTGTTTGTTTGACATGTTTGCAGGTACACAGGTTCATGATCAAAAATTTATTCCAGGTGCTTACAACATCCAGGGAAGGTCTTCATCCTTTATCGTTCACTCATTTGTTCTCGATCTGAACCATTCAGACCAAAGGAATAGCTTCTGTCCGCAGAAGGTGCAATATTCCTGATTACAAATATGGCGACTCTGCTGGGGACCAAAGAAAATTTTAGTTGATATGATCTTCCTTGGTCATTGAACCCTTGTCCGAATCCAGGCTCCAGTCTCCAACTCTCTTCAGTCAAATCCACCATCTGACTTAATGAATTTTGGTTTGAAACTTTCAGATCTGTTCAGATCTGAACTATTTCAACTTTATATGCTCTTTTTTATAGTCAATTCATCAATCTTTACCTTGATTTGAGCATTTTTTAACTTGAAATCTCATTCTTCTTGTGTTTTGGATACAATTAGGGAACTGCACATGTGTTGTTGGCGAGAAGCAGTGCCACCGCCTAAACTCTATTAGCCATAAGCGATGCCACCGCTAGAGTCCTGTTATCCAGAAGCGGTGCTCATCCAGAACCACTCTGTCAAGACCCCTCTAGTGCGATGCCAGGTAGGCCTTGTTCCAGAACTTCTTTTTTGTCATTTTTTGCAAAAAATTAGAGTTTGCTTGCTTTCAGCCCTGCACTGTCAGGTTTGTTTGTTAGAATCTGAATGCTCATGGTTGGAAATTTTGTGGTGAAAAATTTGTTTGATGAAACAATTCAAAAGCTAGGTTAGGATTGTTGATTATTCGTTTGCTTTCATGCTTATTGGTTGTGATTATGGAAGGAATTTTTGAAAGCTTAAGTTTCAATTAGACCTCTTTGTGTTTCATTTATAAAGACTGAAATAAAAACCACTTGCTTATCATCTTAATTTCATTTTTCCATAGAAGACTTCTTTTTGCTTTTAAAAAGAAATTTTTTTGTTGAGATTAGGTCATTATTATTATTGAGCATAGGGCACTAGATCTCTGATTAGCCTCACAAGCTTTCAGGTTCTCTTTGTTCTTTTGTCTCTCTTGCATTAGTACTATCTCATGAAAAGAAAAAATAGTGTAGTTTTAAGTTAGATCTATCTATGTTTCAAGAAAAATCGAAAAAATAAAGTGCATATGCATGTAGAGTGCTTATTGTTTTTCTTTTCGAAAAAGAGACTCTTACCCATCTGATTGCTTTCAAAAAAGAAAAATGAGTTTGGAATGTGTTGCTTGTCTTTGGATTTGATTTGTTCAAAGTAGTTGTTTGGGAATTTTTGGTTTTCAAAACAAAAAGAAAATACTCTCTCTCTCCCTCCCGTAATTAGGCATACCTCGAACGGTAAAGTGAAATATTTGCATCTACATATCTGCATGGTTTTACTTTTCTGTCAAAATTTCATGCATTCACCTAATCATCCACTTTAAAATTAACGGTAGTTATAGGATTAAAATTTACATAGCAATTTGAGTGATAGGCTAGAGACATGTTTGGGCGTCGTTAAACGTAGGAGCTATCGTTACTCGTCCGCACTACATCTCGGGACTTGCATGGTTCTCCCACATGCCGTCGGTATATCGAACGGCCTTTCACATACCCTTGAGGTATATAGAAAGGTACTTCATGTACTCAAGCCTCCCCCTTGTGAACAGTTGTGCATTAGACAGCACTACTATCGATTTGAGCTCCCACGTACCTTGCGTATATCGGGAGACCCCATGAGGATACCTTATCTATCTGAGAAAAGCCCTTTGGCCATCTTGCTTGGAGCCATACACCAAAAATAGCATTTGGGGAGATTACTACGCACGTACCCTTGTGGTATATCGCGAGTGGCTCCTTCTTGACAATCTTGGTGAGAGACCAGACTATCTCAACTCCTCCTGTCCTTTAAGTTTGCTTATTTGTCCTGTAGCTTGAGTAGGGAAATTTTTGGTGTGTTTTCTAGTTTTGAGACCCTAGGTTAGATAGGAACTGTACAAACTGGATGAATTAAGACAGTCTAGAAGAGTACGAGGCTTGACACCTGATTTTATTCATGTTTTAGGAGAAGATCTTATGGAGGCTATCGACCAAGGAGCTGCTACCAACTCCCAAGTGGGGGAAAATGTGGTTGCAGAAAGCGGAGATCCATATCCTTCGCACGGTCCTCCCTTGGTTCAACAACCTTCTAGGGAAAATATTTTGTTCCATTCTCCCATGGAAGATCATGTTGATGATACTACCTGTCCAGATTATGGTCCCAATGCTCCATTTTGGGATGCCTCTATGGGACAATCCATTGCTTCGTTTGGCACCCGTCCAACCTCTTCTGAAAATATTTCACCAAATGAAGAAGAACGTAGACAATACCAAGAAGCTATTCTACGTGCAAGAGAACTTGAGAAGAAAATAGATAATATATTGGGTACACCACCACCTCATTCAGCAGTTTTTCCTGTGGGATATCACTCACTTGCTGATTCTATGAGACCCATTGAACCTATTCTAGATCCCACTGTGACTCCACATAATCTAGTTCAAACTACCAACCCCACCACCTCCCATATTATGTCTCTTCCAAATCCTCCCGGGTCTTTCGCACCTGGGGGACAACATTCAATTCCTATTTCATCAATACCTTCTAGTGCCGGGGAGCAACCCCCAGAACGACCTACGTTACCTGTCACTGGAATTGTAGCTAGTCATGGAAAGACCTCTAGTATAGAGCAATCTACAGTTTATGTCCCTCCTACCCATACGAATGTGGTTAATCCCCCATCCATTCCAGGTCAGCCCTTGGGGGCACAACCTGTAACCAATCAAACCTCTTGGGGGTATGGTTACACAAAAAATCAAGTACCTGTAGGAAATATCAATTATCAACCCATTCCTACAGGAATGCCTTATGCTGGAATTCCATATCCTAGTAATACTTTCACTCCATGGGGGCAACCTAACTGGTCCTACATGCCAGCTATGGGAGGGATACCTATACATACTGCGGGGGGTGTCAGAGGACCACCTTACAGAGGTCCTCCCCCTAGGGGGGCTAATGGTTATGAAGGACCTGGCGGCTTTCCTCCTTATGGTCCTAATGGTCCTAGTGGTCTTGGGGGTCCTGGTGTATTCCCTCCTAATGGTCCCGGAGGGTCTGGTGGCCCTCCTCCTAGTCACTTCCGGAGGCTCCAGAGGTTTACCTCCCAGGGGTGCTAGAGGGTCCGGTGGTCCTGGTAGTCCCAACGGTCTTGGTGGTCCTGGAGGCCCTAGTGGTCCTCCTCTTGGAGGCTTCGGCAGTCCTAACGGTCCAGATCCCAGAAATCAACCCCCTGCGGGTGGATCTTCCGACGGTTCTTCATCACAACAACCTGTCTAGTAGTCTACTTACAGTCCTACTGGTACTTATATGCCATATCAATACTACCCGTACGTACAACCAAATTGCCAGTTACATTTCCTAGCAATTTTGGACTTGCCTCATTTGTCCAAGTTGATTAATGATCCCATTCGACATAACCCCTCATGGCCTCCCATTCCAGTAAAGTTACCATCGGACATCCCAAAATTCGATGGGAAGCAGGGAGATGATCCGAAAAACCATGTCATGACATTCCATTTGTGGTGTTCTTAGAACTCCCTAATGGATGATTCAGTTCATTTAAGACTCTTCCAGTGAACTTTGATTGGTACCGCCACGAAATGGTACATTGAACTTCCGCAACATTCGTTTGTGGATTTTGGTTCTTTAGCAACTGTCTTTCTTACACACTTTCAGCTTCCTATCCGTTACGAAACGGGTACAGATCTCTTAACTTCTCTGCATCAGAACACCTCCACCTACATATCAGATCATATCCATGAGTGGAGAAGGCAGAGAAGACTTATTAAGGCTCCTATCCCAGATCAGTTGTTAGTTGATTGGTTTACTAAATATTTTTTTCCTCCAATCGCTCGAGATGTGGATATGGGCGGTGTCATTACTAAAGAGCAAGCCATTATTCAAGCCCAATATCTGGGTTTGGTCTATTCCCATTATAGAACGTTGTATAACTTGATACCTCAAGCTCCTCTCCCAAGCACCGATCCTGACAAGCCACCAGCAAAAACCCCTGTTTATGGGATTGTTGGTTCAATCTAGTCCTCGTCAACAGCAAAATCTGCCAAGCAACCCCAAACTTCCACCCCCACTCCTTCAACTCCCAAGGTTTCCGCCAAGATAAATTCCATTCAGAGTACACAAACCCCCGGCAACAATAAAAAGAAAGGTAAAGCTAAAAACAAAAAAACCTAGAAACCAGCAGGAGAATCCAAAACCAACCCTCAACAAGAATGATAAAGGGAAAAGAAAAACAAAATATCCATGTCTGCTATGTGGAGGTGACCACTTCACAAAAGAGTGTCCTCATCGTGACGAAATCACTCAATTTTTAAAAACTAATCCCGCGCCAGCAGTTCTCATGGATCCTTTTCCCTCTCAACAACAGTTGATAGACCACATGTCTAATCAGGGAAATTCTAGTTCTTCAGAGGAAATTCGCATGATGTCCACAGACACTATTAGTTTACAAACTCGAAGTCAGAGTTATGAAAAAGCCATAGACAAGAAATAAGACAATTCTTCTTCAGGAAAAGCTCTCTCTACTGGTTCTCCTGAGTCCTTGTCTAATGTTCCCCTAACCATCGAGAAACCTAATCTCGACATGATTTTGTGTCCACCCAAGAGTACTCTTAGGAAGGTTGTTTTTAATCCTAATGCCCGAGCTGCTCAATTTTATAATGTAGTTGAAGATCCTGCTCAGGCACCATGTGCAATGTCTACCTTGGAAGTACACAACGCAAAAACTTGTTAACTGCATTAGGAGCTCTAGACCCGAACAACACTAATTTGATCCATTTCAATGTCGAGAACTATAAGTCTAGACTACCTCATAAACTCACTTTCCAAATCATAACGAAAGTATTCGGAAAGAAGGTATTTAGAACTATCTTAGACGAAGGAGTTTCAACTTCGGTTTTGTCCCTGTCTTGTTGGAAAGCTATTGGCTCTCCCGAGCTTGTAACATCACCGACGACTCTGAAAGCCTTTGATGGACGAGGTTTCCAGCCCCATGGTCTCATACCAGCCCTTTTAGTCAAGCTTGGGCGCAAAGCCGTATCCATTCAAGTGGAAGTAGTAGATGCCCCGTTAGACTACAACCTCCTATTAGGAAGAAATTGGTTTTATGCCATGAATGTTGTCGCTTCGACGGTATTTCGAACTATCCAATTTCCACATCTAGGGAGGATTGTCACCATTGATCAGCTTGATTTCTATACGCTGGATGTTACTACCTCTACAGCTAATAACATCCCTATGTTGGGCCAGTCCCCTCCTCCTTACCAGTCGATTGGGGTAGGCATGCTGAAGGATTCTTCCCTTATGGGGATTTTTCCCTCAAATCCTCCTAACACAGACACGGTGATGATGAATATGATTTCATCATTTGATTATGATCCAAAGGGAAAACAAATTGTTGATTCCACCTTGTTGAGTCCGCATGAAGCAATGTACAATGTTGTCCAAACCCTTTCTGATGACCACACTAATGACCTTCATCTGGTGGCTTCGGACCCTTACCACCTGCCCTACTGGTTAGAACCCTCTCTTCTTACTCTGGATTATCTGTCCTAGAATTTTCCTTCTGATGAGTCCATTATGGAGATCATGAGCACGAATGAACCTATATGGGAGGATAATCACCATTGATCCTCGTTCCTCCCCAATACTAGTTCGGTAGACCATGATTTTGCATCCATTTTTACTACTGATATTGTCAAAACACCTCAAACTCCTATATTGTTGTAGAACACAGATTCTAAAGGAAACCTATGCAACATTACTCAAACAAATCCCATTGACATATCATCCAAGCCTGGCACCCTTGAGCATGTTCATGTTGGGAAGAACTTCTCAGCAGAAGAATCTAAAGCATACCGAGCAGTTTTCAAAGAATTTCGAGATATTTTTGCTTGGTCTTACGAAGAAATGTCAGGGATAGACCCATACATTGTGGTTAATGAAATAAAAACCTATCCCACTGCAAAACTGATTAGGAAAAAACTAAGACAAGTCCATCCACGGAAAGCCGCAGCTATCAAACATAAAATAGAGAAACTTCTAAAAGCAGGGTTTATTTTTCTCGTACCCCTAACGAAATGGGTATCGAACGTCCTCCCTGTCAATAAAAAGTTGGGCACCATTAGAGTCTGCATCGATTTCAAAGATTTGAACAAAGCTTGTCCCAAAGACAACTTTCCCGCATATCGACCAGATTATCGAGAACTGTGCCAAAAGTGTCATCTTTTCATTTATGGATGGTTTTTCGAGTTATAATCAGATTGAGATTTTACCCACCGATCAGCATAAGATAGCATTTATTTGCCGATGGGGAACCTTTGCATACTGGAAGTTACCATTCGGCCTAAAAAACGGTGGAGCCACTTTCCAGCATGCTATGTCCTATGCATTTCACGATATAAAACATATTATAGAGTTGTACCTTGATGACCTCCCAGCTCATTCACAGCGACGGGAGGACCACCCTGGTCATCTTAGAGACATTTTCCTGAGATGTCGTCATTATAACATACGGCTCAATCCTCATAAATGTGTTTTTGGCGTTGAGACGGGACGCCTGTTAGGTTTTGTGGTTTCTAAGGATGGCATCCAGATAGATCGATTGAAAATTATCGCTATTCTATCTCTACCAGCCCCAACCAACCTTCTAGAACTCCAAAGTTTGCAAGGGAAGGAAAACTTCCTCCACTGTTTCATGTGCAATTTTGAAGAGAAAACACACGGTTATATGTGTCTCCTTAAGAAGGACACTCCGTTCTTTTGGGATGACCAAGCCTAATGAGCCTTTGATAATCTAAAACACACTCTGACTCACTCACCCGTGATACACCCCCCAGATTATTCAAAGGATTTTCTCTTATACATTGTTTCCTCCACTACTACCATCGCTATGGTTTTGGTGCAGGAGAATCCTGACGGTCATAAGCATGTGATCTACTATGCTAGTAAGAATCTCATGGATTCCGAAACTCGATATTCACGCATGGAGAAATTAGCATTGGCCATGGTCATTGTTGTTCAGAAATTTCGTCGCTACATTTTTCTCCGCACAGCCACCGTATTGGCAGACCAGAACCCTATGTATTACATCCTGACTCGTCAGGTGCTCGAGGGAAATTATTCCCGATGGATAGTCATCCTACAAGAGTTTGATCTAGAATTTTCCAAAGCTAGGTCAAAGAAATCCTTGGTCTTTGATGAGCTCATGTGTGATCTTCCCTGTGCTTCGACGGAATTTGAGCCCAGTGATTCATTCCCGGATGAATTCATGTTCCTAATAAGCATTACCGACCCATGGTATGAATATTTGCTCATTTATCTCCAAACACAAAGATTTCAACCCACTCAATCTCGTGATGATCGTTGTCGTATCCGTCACCACGCAAAATACTACCTCATCTTGAATGACACTTTGTATAGACGTGGTATCGATTTCGTTCTCCGGCGGTGCCTTACCCATGAGGAAGCTGAACAAGTTTTGAATGATTGCCACTTTGGAGCATGTGGCGGTCATCTATCTGAGATGGCTACAGCCCAGAAAATCCTTTGCACTGGATATTTCTGGCCTTCAGTCTTTGAATATTGTTACGAGGCTATTAAAAAATGCCCACCATGTCAACATTTTTATCCGAAAAAGAGCACCCACCCTACTCCATTACACCCCATCATTGTCGTTGGCCCTTTCGCCAAATGGGGAATCGATTATATGCATTGTAAGCCTACCTCAGCCGGGGGGCATGGTTACATCATCGTAGCCATTGACTATTTTACAAAATGGGCTGAGGCCATGCCTACATATGCAAAGGATAGTAAGACTGCGCTCTCTTCCTGTTCAATCATGTGATAGCAAGATTTGGAGCCCCGCAGTCCATAGTTACTGATCACGGATCACATTTTCGTAATCAAATGATGGAGGAACTAAGTGCCAAGCCAGGTTTTCGTCATGAAAACTCAACGCCCTATTATCCGCAAGCTAATGGTTAGGTTGAGGCCATTAACAAAGTTTTGAAAACGATGCTACGTCGAATGGTTGGAGACCATAAATCCAACTGGCACCATATTATTTTCTCCACTCTTTGGGCTTGCAGGACTTCGGTGAAAACAACTACTGGTTTTTCACCCTTCCAGCTTGTTTATGGACTAGAAGTTGTCTTGCCTATTCAATGTCAAATTCCATCCTTGAAACTTGTCGTCGAACTTCTCCCCGCAGAGGAAGAGATATTTATCTACTTGAACAACCTTGACGAAACTAGAAGAGATGTTTCCTTAGCTAATGAGGCACACAAGAAAGGCGTCAAGGCGCAGTATGACAAGTCTGTCCAACCTCGTGACTTTAACGAAGGTGACCTAGTTTTGACCTATGATCAGAGATATGACAAACTAGGGAAAGGGAATTTTGAATCCATGTGGTATGGTCCTTTCGTTATTTCCAAAGTTTTAGAGAATGGGGCCTACAAGCTCATGGACTATGATGGAATCCCCTTAGGACAACCTCACAATGGGTTGTACCTGAAGAGGTACTATGCCTAGATTTGTCTTGTATAGTACCTTGTATATATGTATATTACTTGACTTTTAGTGTGCTTAAGTATTTTCAATATGTTTTTGATTTTAGTGTCTGTATTTGTTTATACCATGTTTTGGTCGTGTAGAGCATATGGCTTTCTACGGCTTCGCTGATGGTGCTTGCCGCCACACCTTGAATCTTGCCTCAGCTACTGGGGTTCTCTATTCCCCAGGTTACAATTTGTTCAAATCAAGAGCGGTTTGTATTGGTCCCGCTACCAACAATATCGTCGAGTATCAAGCAGTCATAGGTCTTCTGACTAAAGCTGCCTCCCAACATGTTCGTAACTTGGTAGTATTGATGGACTCACAACTAGTGGTTTGTCATTTAAACCATGTCTAGGCTATTAGGAATCCCGTGCTTCTCTGTCTCTTCCGGAGGGTACATTTATTAGAGAGGTCATTTGAAACTATTACCTATAGACATATCCCTAGGGAAGATAATGCAGTTGCTGACTCATTGGAAAATTACATCCTAGACTGGTATATTTCCCATTCATGACATGGAAATCAAACATGGTTCACTGTAAATAAACTTAAAAGACACATAAACTCATGTAAATACATTCACCATTTGAAACATATAAACACCAAAATAGAAGTTTGTGTATATATATATATATATATAGAAACATGTTTTACAAAAAATAGGTCACGAGACGTCAGGTAAAAAATCATCATACAAGTCATCATAGCGCGCTTTCTGGTAAAAAATAGCGCACAGGATTTCAAGTAAAAAATCATCATACAAAATTCCTGAAGCTATCTATCAACTTTCAGTGAATACATCATGCACCCTATCATCTAGTGATGCTCGTGGTAACACATAACTGCTTAGGCTACTTGACGTAGCGGTCTGTTGAAACGACCCAGTACTCCCGTCGTAGGCCTTTGGTACCTCAGTGGGAGGTCGTCGATAAAGGCATCTGGGATGTCTAGAGTCAACCTATCAAGTTTCTCCTCTATCTCCCATGTCACATCATCACCCTGTGGTACAAAACGCGCTCCGGCTCACCTGTCTAGTGGGGAGGCTCCCCCAGGTCGTGCTGCTTCGACATCTACATGAAAACATTCAAGTCTCATTACTACACATAAAAAATATAAAAACACAATTTCCATTTTAGAGCTTTTGTTTCTTACCGATATCACCCCACTGTCCACCAGGTGGGAGCGGTAGGTCAGGGTCACCACTGAAGTCAGTGCCCGCATATGCATAGTCCTCCACCATGAGGAGTTGATCTCTCAACCATCGAAAGAACCGGTCAATGAAATTCACCTTACCTCTTCCCGCTCTTGTGCGGGCCATGATCTGGACCCACCTCAACATGCGAGGGTCTCTTTCCCTCAACTCTGTAAACACCACCTGGAGTCTCATCTAGGTAACCCGCTCGGAAAAAAAACAAGCTAGAATGGAACCGAAACTGAATTACTTCAGCTCCCCTTGCCGACACTTGGTCAACTGATATTTGAAGATCGGAAGTAGAGCCTCTGCCCAGTTGAAGACTGTGGGCGCCATGGACTCTATAGCGTAGAGAATATGCACTCTAGATTCCTGATGTACTCCTTGGCTTCCTGCCACTCTCTGCATGGTAAATAAAATTGTCTGTAGTGGTCCATCCACCACTGCTTTTATGGGAATCTTCTTCCCCGATGTTCTGGTCCCAGGAATACAATGGTGGTTTATCAGCTCTTGGGTAGTGATGTCCCCTCCACGAGAACCATTCAAAGAGATGGGAGCACCCCATCTCAATAGGCCTGTCAAGAAGTAGATATCCACTACTTCTATTTTCAATACATGAGCACCCACCTCAAAACACTGTTGCTCCGGGTTCCACATCCGGAGAATGTGCTCTAATAAGCACCCATGTGACACCATGTTGGGTGTGCGAAAAACTTTAGAAAAACCGCAGTCTCTCAACGTGTCTATACAACCCGCATTTCGTTCGGCAAATGCATCATCATTGTCATGTTTCCTCTCTTTCCAAATGACCATTTTTTATCAATGGTAACTTGTCAAAAACCATCACAAAACTAATTAGAAACATTGTCAATCATTCAAATCATAAAAAATGAGCTGCTTTTCCTTATGCATGAATTTTTATTTACCCACGGTTGGCAGCACTTGTGTCCCATGGAGGACAGGCGGTGGCACCGCCTGTGCGAAGTGTTTTCAGCGCGGTACTGATTATCCCGCAAGGGATAAGAGCGGTGCCTGCTTTCATGATTTTAGGGCTCACCCAATAGGCCCAAAACACCACCAAAAACTAAAAATGAAAGGATGAAATGAAAGAGCAGGGTTTAAGCTATTACTTGGAACTAACGATGCGTAAATCCGACGGTATATGCTCCCGAAATCAGCAGCTTAAAATTTGGCCAAGAAAATGCTCCAAAGGCTCTCCACTATGGTTAAATGGTAAAATGTTTTGGTTTTTTACTATTTACATAACTTTTATACACATTTTAGGTTTTGACATGTCATAGTTTTATTTTTCTATCAGTCATAATCCTTTAATGTCGTTATTGGAGAGTTTAACATTTGTTTTTCAAGTCGTTGCAGGATAGAAAGGCGGTAGCAGTAAAAGTTTTGGGAGTTCGTTTTTTACTTTTTCGTACTACCATAAAACAGAAAAATTCTTTGAGCATTTATTGCGACACTTTTGTCATGCTCTCCAAACTCAGCATCAAAGGTCCAAGTCCTTTTCTGATTCTTTTCAGACTTGTAAAATCTCTCATCGTGAAAAGAGACCTAGTGGAGTCCTCTTTAAACTCTTTTCGGGCTCCTTAAATACAAAAATATTGTCGAGTGATCTTGTCTTCTTCACGCTCGTTAAAGCACTTGAAGAGTCGTTCATTTGATGGTAGGTTATCACTTTTTTGGTTCAGGTGAACTATCTTACGAAAAAGGACCCTGTGGAGTCTTCTTCCATGGTCGTTCAGACTCTCTAAACATGAACGATACCAAGTTAACTTTCATTGGACTCGTTAAATTAAACATTGAGAGACCCTCTTTTGGGAATGAGCCCCTCCTCTCTCAGGTTCGTAAAACATATGAGTTTGGACTTGTCTTCGGATGAGCTCTAACAAGTGTTTGTTACCCTCTTTGAACTCGTAAAAACGAAAAGAGGCACTCATCAACCATGATGGGGAAATTATGGGAAGAGAATCATTTTGCAAATAAATGGCAGTTTGTCGTTACCTTTAAACATGGCACTTGTCTGCATATCATTTTAGTCAATTGGGTATTCAGTTGATTTCCATGACGATCCACTTTCATGAGTCATGTCACTCCTTTGATTCTTTCAAAAGAATTCGTTGTCCGTCGTCGCACTATGTGTTTGTCTGGTCTAGTCATGCTGCCAAGTCTTTTGTCGTGTCTCTCGATCTTCAAAGGGAAGTTGAAGAAGTTTACCTCTGCAGTCAAAACAGTCTCTGTGTCAGTAATTTTGAGTCAGTCTTATGGTTACCTCATTCTTATGAGTTTCATGTCATCGATGTGGGATTCATCATGGCCCTCCTTCGACGAGACTATTCCCGTCGACATCAGCTCATCATCCGGGAAATAGTATTAAAAACAAATTTAGTACCTTGAGATATGTATGCCTCAATGACAGATTCTCTTGCTCTCGACATAGGTTCACATCATTGACCTTTGATCGATAGAATCGACTAGGTGTTCAACATCAGGACATCTATTCACACTCAGTATATTGTACTAGGGTACCTTGGGAATCATTGACATCAATGGTGATCTCCCTCGCACTTGTTAATGGTTCACATCATTGGCCGGTAATCAAGTGGTTTCTACCATGTTCAACTTCAGAACATTGTAATCACATGGATAGAATCGTACTTTGTGGAGGACGAGACGAAGACCCTGGGTACTTGTTTAGCACTCATTGCTTTCCCCAGGTTGCGATGGGGTTTTCTATATCTAGCATGGATCCACATTTGTATGGTCGTGGCTATGCTCAAATTTGTGTCTGTATGACATAGATCTGTGTTGTATGTCTAGTAGCTATGTCCAAGTTTGAGTCCTCTATCACATGGATCTACGCTGTATTCTAGTAGCCATGGTTGTTTATTTCGCTCATGGATTTGCCTTGTATTGGTCTGCAGCCATGAGTTGGTTACGTTTGTCTACGAGTCAAAAGTATTGATGTATTGCAGATGCCTACTCTATGACACTCTTCGACCGAGCTAACTCTCACCTCGAAGTGACAACTTGTTCTCTCAAAGCTCTCGCTTATCGTATCCCTCTAAGCCGCATGCTTTGGGGGGCATTCTGTTATACCTAAATCATGTCACCAACATGTGATGAGATCCTTAACTCCCTATGTTTTCTCTAAATCCCAAACTTGGAGTGGAAACTTGCTCTGGATATCAATTCTACATGAAAAAACCTAGCGCCGCGCTTTCCCTTTATCTTATGAGCGGTACGTTGTTCAGTACCACCTATGTCTTGTTATAGAAAAGCGGTGCCACCACGTTTGTGTTGTGCTCCTGGAGCGGTTCTCACCTAAACCGCTCTATCATAAGGGAAGAAAATGTTAGGAATTATGATCCAAAATGTTATGATTAGAAGTTTAGTGTAATAAATGTAAAAGGGCATCTACACACTCACGTGATTATGTGAGGTGTCCCTTAGTTAGTTTTAGCAACGGTAAATTAGTTGTTACTCTTTGGATATTTAAATCCATTGAGTTTTCCATGTGAGGTAATCTTTCGGGACTTAGCCCTCACATCTCTATGATGTAATTATTTTCCTCCTCCTTTAATAAAATTATGTGTCCGAGGACACTTTGTCAAAGTGGTATCAGAGCACGTGGTTAAAGCTTGGTCTGGTTGAAACCTGGTTGGAAGGTGCTAAAGGTTGTTTGAAGAAGGTGACTTTCAAGGTTTTGGAATAGCGAAATTTTGACCGTAAGTTAATGCTTCCTATTCTTTTGGGATAAAAAAAAAAAATTATGTGCTGAAAAGATTAATGCTTCCTATTCTTTTGGGCTAAAAAAGAATCTCTATAGAAAATTTTTTTTATAGACTCAGTTTTTTTTTCATTTTACTTGGAGAGAGTAAAATAATTTTTTTTTTTTTAAGGCAAGGTTATTTAAAAATTTTGTGGAAGAGAATTTTTTTTTAAAGGAAGACACGTATAAGTTCTTATTAAAAAAAAAAAAAATCATTCTTATTGTGCTCACTCACTGAGAAAGATAGCATAGCCAGTGTTGGGATAGAGATGTCCAAATCAGCATAGAAGAAGAGAGAAAACTAGCGTTGAAAAGAACCAGCAAAACCAGCATTGAAGAGAGAAAACCAGCAGGCATTGAAGAGAGAAAACCAGCGTTGAAGAGAGAAAACCAGCAGGCATTGAAGAGAGAAAACCAGCGTTGAAGAGAGAAAACCAGCAGGCATTGAAGAGAGAAAACCAATGTTGAAAAGAACCAGCAAAACTCCAGCGTAAGAGATAGAAGAGTTCACAATCTTGTATAATTTTTTCACTTTTTATTTAATTCAAGATTTATGTAATATTTTGAAAAGTGAATAAGTTGTTTTGCAGAGATAAGGTAATTTATTATTCATTTTTATTTTTGGAGATTTTTTATATTAAGAAGAAAAAGGTGGAGAAATAAAACTTTTAAAAAAAGGTTATTTTTGGAGTTGATGGGATTGGATCTTGTGACCTCCCACTCAACAATCTTGTATCTCTTCAATTCACCTATAAAGATTTGTTATTTTTTGCAATGATAAGGTGTAATTTTTTATTGGGCTTTGGAGTAATAAGGAGCATTGTTGGTGTCATAAGGAGTACTTGTATTTTCACTCAAGGTTTGATTAGAGCAAAGTGAAGCTCTATAAAATTATTTTATTGAGACTATAAGTGGGTCAAGGCCAAGCCCCTATAGCTTTCTTTTGCATGGTGTGTGGTGTTTCTTGCAGTCTTTCATGGTGACTCTTGTTGACGAGTAATTTTCTTTTCATGTTAGTGGTGATATTTTTGCATAAAATCTTCTATTGGTGATATTTTTGCATAAGATCTTCTATTGGTGATATAAGGTGATTGTTTATTCTGGTGACATAAGGTGCTTTCTTTTCTTAATTCTTGGAGCTATAAGGTTTTCATAATACACATCTTCTGGAGTTATAAGGTGTTTATTTTTTTTTTACAATGTCTAAAGTTGTAAGTCTTTTTAATGAATCTGACAAGTTGGAAGGATTGAAAAATTATAAAGTTTGGAGTAGTCATATTCAAAGCACTCTTATTTACAATGAATTGTGGAAGGGTGTCTGTAATGCTCAGCCTACCAAACCGAATAATCATGATCAGCTTGCAAAGTGGGAACTAAAAGATGAAAAGGCCTTAGCATTGATTCATAGTACTATTTCTGATGATATTTATGTGCATATTGAAAATAGTTCTGATGCATGGTCAGCTTGGAAGAAATTGAAAGATTTATTTGATTCTCAGAGTGAAGCTAAGAAAATCGATCTTCAATTGAAGTTGTTTCAACAAAAATTGTCTTCAGGAGGTGATGTCATGGAGTACATTTCTAGATTGAAAAATATCAAACAAGAAATTTCAAGAGCTGGTTTTGATCAAATTGAGGACAGCATGATGGTGACTATTTTGATCGCAGGATTGCCTGAGACATACAATCATTTTTTGGAAACTTTACAGATTACAAATAAATTGGATAACATTTCTTTTGACAAACTAAGTGAATTACTTGCCACACATGACAAAACTTTTGGTAAAACAAAGCAAGCAGGAGAAGATGTTATGGTCGCAAGTACTAGCAAACAGTCTTCAGGTCATCATCAAAAAGGCAATGATCAGAAATATTTTCAAAATTCAAATAGAGGTCGTGGTCAGGGTTTTGGAAGAGGAAGAGGCCATGGAAGAGGAAGAGGAAGAAATCAAGGTAGAGGTTCTAAAGAATCAGAAAGTACACAATCACAGTTTTCTGGAAGAGGAAGAGGTTCAGAAAACCAACAGGTCTCTGGAAGAGGAAGAGGTACTAAATAGGTCACATGTTTTCGTTGTAATAGAGTTAGACATTATGCTTCAGACTATAGAGTTTCATTTGAAAAAATTCTAAAAGAAAGAGAATCTAAAGAATCTTCATCAGCGGCACATTATGCTCATGCAGACGATAGTGAAAATTGTAAATATGTTTTTACAGCACTTGGACAATCAGAATCAATGGATTTTGTTCAAGTTCATCAGTTGGAATCAGCGAATTTTGTTCAGTCTTCTTATTGTTTCAAAAATGATTTTGAAGATGCTTGGATTATGGATACAGGGGCTACTCAGCATATGACATATAGGAAAGATTTCTTCTCGAGTTATGAATATTGTCATTTAAATTCAATTTTTCTTGCAGATGATTCTATTCATTTACCACAGGGAAAAGGAACAGTTAAGGTTGACTTGCCAGGAATTGGAGAAATATTGATTTCTAACGTTTGGTATGTGCCAACATTTAAGAAAAATTTGTTGTCTTTAGTTGTCATTCGCCAATTAGGACATCAAATTGTAATGGAAGATGGTATCCTTTTTGTTAATTCAAAAAAGGACGCATACAAAACAGTGACGATAGGTTATGAAGACGGAAAGCTTCTTAGGATCAAGGGAACAGTCATTCCTAGATCAAAGGAACATTTGAAGGAATTTGCAGGTTTAGTTGAAACTGATGTTTCACCTATCCGATTGTGGCACATTCGTTTTGGGCACTTGAATGTTGATAGTCTTGTATAGCTTCAACAACAAGGAATGGTAAAGGAGTTGCCTACTTTTCCGAAGGAAAATGCAAAGTGTGAAGCTTGCATTTATGGCAAACAGAGAAGGATAGCTTTTTCAAAAAGAACTTGGAGAGCAACAAGGAGATTACAGCTTGTTCATAGTGATGTTTGTGGTCCTTTGGAAACTTCACTTGGTGGTTGTAAATATTTTTTGTTGTTTATTGATGATTTTAGCAGGATGGTTTGGGTGTATTTTTTGAAGGAAAAATCAAAAGTGTTTGAAAATTTTCAGTCATTTCAAAATTTGGTTGAAACAGCGACAAAGGAAAATATTGCTACTTTGAGAACTGATAACGGTGGTGAGTTTACATCAAATCAATTTTTGACTTATTGTCAGGAAAGAGGGATTAAAAGATAGTTGACCAATTTTTATACTCCACAGCAAAATGGAGTATCAGAAAGCATGAATCAGACTTTATTGGGCATGGCTAGAGCAATGTTATTTTCCAAAAGGTTGAATTCATGTTATTGGGCTGAAGCAGTTTATTTGAGGAATAGATCTCCTTCATCACTACTTGATGGAATAACTCCTTTTGAGGCTTGGTATGGATTCAAACCCATGGTCAAACATTTGAGATTTTTTGGTTCAGTTTGTTATGCACTTGTCCCAAAAGAAAAGAGAAAGAAGTTAGAGTATAGAAGTGTTAAGTGCATGTTGATTGGTTATTCCGATGAGAAAAATGGGTATAGGCTTCTGTCAGATGGAAAGTTTATTGTCAGCAGGGATGTGATTTTTGATGAAACAGAAAGTTTAAGTGTAGAAGAGGTTGAAAAACAACTTAGTCACTTAGAGGGAAAAGTAACTAAGGAACAATTAAGGATGCAACACTTAAACAAGACAAGGAATGAACAATGGTTTGATCTCACTTCAAAAGTACAGGATGATGAACAGGTTGAAGACACCTTGAAATGGGTTGAAGATACTTTGAATTATTCATGAGTTAGCTTGGATGATTCAAATCAAGTTAACATTGAAAAGAAGAAACCAAAATGGGCAACTAAGTTACTTCAGGATGTTAAGTCTGATGAAAAAGGAAAAACAGGTACAAGGAGTTCTAATATGGGTTCAGAAAATTTTGCTCTTTCAGTTGTTGAACCAGCTACTTTTAATGAAGCAGTTAAGTATGATGAATGGAAAATGGCCATGCAAAGTGAGTATGATGCAGTAATGAAGAATCAGACTTGGAAAATTGTTGATTGTCCACATGATGTTAAACCTATTGGTTGTAAGTGGGTTTACAGAATTAAGTACAAAGCAAATGGAGATATTGATCAATACAAGGCAAGATTGGTGGCAAAGGGTTTTGCTCAAAAAGAAGGGATTGATTATGAAGAAACTTTTGCTCCAATAGTGAAATGGAATACTATCATGATTGTGCTAGCTTTAGCTGCACAAAATGGATGGAAAGTGCATCAAATGGATGTAAAAAGTGCATTTCTAAACGGTGATTTGCAAGAGGATGTTTATATGACTCAACCTCCTGGTTTTGAGGTTCCAGGGAAAGAAAATCAAGTTTGTAAACTGGTTAAGGAATTGTATGGATTGAAACAGGCTCCCAGATCTTGGTATGCAAAAATGGATGCCTACCTACAGAAAGTTGGTTTTTTTCGTAATGAGTCAAATGATACTTTGTATGTTCAAATCCAGTAAAACAACTTAGTCATCTTGGTTATGTATGTTGATGATTTGCTCATAACAGGTAACAATAATGATCATATATTTCAGGTTAAGAAAGAAATTCAAATAGGTTTTGAAATGACAGACTTGGGATTACTTCATTACTATATTGGAGTTGAAGTAAAGCAGCGGGAAGGAAGTATATTTATTTCTCAAGCTAAGTACATTTCTGGATTATTGAAAAAGTTTGGAATGGAGGAATGTAAACCAACAATTACTCCCATGGAGCAAAATTTAAAACTTTCTAAGTTTGAAAGGGGGGAACTTGTAAATTGTACTGGATATAGACAGTTAATTGGATAAGATCAACAGGTTGGTTCAGTTGGACATTCAAGATGGAGGATCAGGGAGCAGTTATGAGAACTTATGAGATCTTTTCACATATGGTTGGTGTTGTCGGTGGATGCATGACAAATCCAGGTGAACCAATGAAATGGGTGCTTTGGTATTTAGAAGCACAAATGCACAAGGGCATGGCATTAAGTAAATTGTTGTCAAGGTGGAGATTGTTGGGATATGACAACCAATTGACGGTTTAGGTCAAGGTGGTTTCACCAACGATATAATCAGTTATGTGTAACTGAAGGTTTGCGTAAATATGTGGTCCATTGAGGCTCATATTGAGCTGGAGCTTTTAAGCTCTCTCTGGGATCGTTTGTACACTATTGTTGATGATGAATAAAGATTATTCCCTTGTCCAGTGGATGTAGCCCACATTTAATGGGTGAACCACGTAACTTCTGTGTTTCTTGTGTGATGGATGTTCTGTATAAATCTGTTATACTTTCTTGTTTTTTGTAGTTACATATATTTATAACCTACCTACAAAAAGTTGGCTTTCTTCGTAGTGAGTCAGATGATACTTTGTATGTTCGAATCCAAGAAAACAACTTAGTCATCTTGGTTATGTATGTTGATGATTTACTCATAACAGGTAACAATAATGATCATATATTTCAGGTTAAGAAAGAAATTCAAACAGGTTTTAAAATGACAGACTTGGGATTACTTCATTACTATCTTGGAGTTGAAGTAAAGCAGCGGGAAGGAAGTATATTTATTTCTCAATCTAAGTACATTTCTGGATTATTGAAGAAGTTTGGAATGGAGGAATGTAAACTAGCGATTACTCCCATGGAGCAAAATTTAAAACTTTTGTAAGTTTGAAGGGGGGGAACTTGTAAATTGTAATGGATATAGACAGTTAATTGGATGTTTCATTTACTTGATGAATACTCGTCCTGGTCTATCTTATGCAGTCAGCATACTTTCCAGATATATGCAAGAACCTAGAGAAAGTCATTGGAATGCAGCAAAAAGGGTGTTAAGGTATCTTCAAGGAACAAAGGATTTTGGACTTGAGTTTAAAAGAAACAAAAATGTCAAGCTTGTTGGCTATTCAAATGTGGATTTTGCTAGAGATGTTGATGACAGGGCATCTACTTCAGGTTACTTAATGAATATGGGATCAGCTGCAGTGGCATGGAGTTGTAAAAAGCAGGATACAATTGCAAATTCTACAGCAGAAGCAGAATATATTTCAGCTTGGGAAGCCGCTTGTGAGATCGTTTGGTTAAGAAGGATTTTGCAAGACCTCAAAGTTGATCAGAAAGAAGCAACTTCATTATTTATTGATAATCAGTCAGCAATCAAGTTAGCCAAAAATCTTTTTTTTCATTCAAAAACTAAGCATGTGGATACTAAGTATCATTACATTTGGGCTCTTGTCGTCAAACAAATCATCAAGCCAAAGTATTTTCCATCAGAAGATCAAACTGCAGATATTTTTACAAAATCTCTTGGAAGGGTCAAATTTGATAAGTTTAGAAATGAACTTGGTATTTGTTCAAAAAAAATTTGGATCAAAGGGGGGATTGTTAGGAATTATGATCCAAAATGTTATGATTAGAAGTTTAGTGTAATAAATGTAAAAGGGCATCTACACACTCACGTGATTATGTGAGGTGTCCCTTAGTTAGTTTTAGTAACGGTAAATTAGTTGTTACTCTTTGAATATTTAAATCCATTGAGTTTTCCATGTGAGGTAATATTTCAAGACTTAGCCCTCACATCTCTGTGATGTAATTATTTTCCTTCTTCTTTAATAAAATTATGTGCCTGAGGACACTTTGTCAGAAAAGAGGTACCTTTGGTAAAATGGGAAAAAGAGAAGATTCTTAAGGCTTCTAGAACTTGAGCCTTGTGTCCTCCCTTATCCCTATAAATATGGGTTAGTTGGAGTTGAGATCCCTCTTGGTAGGATCTTAGAGCCACCTCACCCATAATTCTCTCAACTATCCCTATCCATTAAGCCTTATAAATACAAGCTCATATCAATAGTTGAGGGAGAGAACTGAATGGTATTGTTACGCTGTTGAATTGACTATCTAGTCCCATCCATTGGAGAGCACAAGAGAGCAAGTTGGAGCTATCGGGGATGCATTGTTTGTCTTGTGGAGGAGTTTGTCAACACTAAGGCAATGGTTGTAAGCCTCTTCATTTATATCTAAATGCAAAGCTGATTTCCGTCCCACATATCTGCTGTATTGATATCGCATGCATATGTTATTGGATTCCTTAGTCACTAGTATGGATGTGTGAATAATTTTATGGTAGATTTGATGTTCTTGTTTGTTTGACATGTTTGTAGGTACACAGGTTCGTGATCAAAGCATTATTCTAGGTGTTTACAACATCCAGGGAAAGTCTTCGTCCTTTGTCGTTCACTCAGTTGTTCTGGATCTGAACCATCCAGACCATAGGAACAGCTTCTGTCCGCAGAAGGTGCAATATTCCTAATTACAGTAGCCCCTTCTCATGGTATTGTTACTACTTGTTCATTATTTGACCATTGTCGATTAGTGCACTCTCCCTCTTTAAGAATATTGTTAGGGTTTTGGTATTATTTTATTGTTTTGGAGTATTCCTAAACTAGATCTAGGGTTTTTGGACAAAATATTATTATTTTATTATACTAGAAGTTGAGTTTTTCTCCTATATAAGAAAATTATTTTTTTATTTTCATTTGTTGTTGATATTGGAGAATAATATGTCACACATTTTTTACCTTTGGCTTTGTCCATTGGTGTCTTCACAAGGAGCTCAACTTGATGATTATACGTATTTGAGGTAACTTGTTTAAGCTTATTCATCGTGTTTTCTACTTGCTAGTGCATTGAAGAGTAGTATACTACATGTTTTATCATATGCTAATGTGTGTTGGATGTTGATTGTTTTGCATTTTATGATAAGTATCCAACAAGTAACGTAGGTGAGTGTTTGATCTAGGCAAGTGGATTGAAGGAGTGTGTGAGCTAGGCAAGTGGTTTGTAGTAGATATTATTATGCTATTTTGTAGGAATTTTACAATAAGCATACTCAAACAAGACTCACGCAAAGAAGATCTAAGACCCCATAGCACAATGATTTAAAAGACACTAGTCCTTTCTTCATTCCTCAACCCTAGTATTTTTGGAAATCTCTTTTAGTTTAGAGTAAAAAGTAGATTTAAATTAGTAGAAAAAAAAAATTTAAGGGAGAAATAATTAGGAAAAATACATTAAGTCTTTTGTTGATTTTTTAGGAATTTTAGGAAAATTTCCTAAATTCTTCTGTTATTTTTTGCAGGGTAATTTTTAGATTTCTTGTAGGTTCATTTTTCTGTTTCTGCTTTTTTTTGTTAATTTCTAACTACTTAAAAACATAGAAATTTAACATTTTAGAAGCTTTATAAGTTTTACTTTATTATATAAATTTTTGGATATATCTAATATATTTCTATGTAGTATTAATTGATTTAAAGGTCACGATCATAAAAATTAATTTGGAAATGTTTTTTGCAAATTTCAGATTTTGGAAATTTTTGTTTATAATGGCCTAAAATGCATCAAATCTCAGATCTAATGCTCCATGTTTTTTTCCTAAAAATTTCAAGTTCAAATATGAGTTTTAAGAGTTTTTCTTGTTGTTTTGTGCTTAAAGACGACTATAACAATAATACTTTAAATTATTGAAATTTCTGAGTACATGCAAAAATGATACTTTTCTCAAGTTTTTCATATTAAATTGTTTTTTGAAAATTTCTGATTTGTTTTTTTAGAAATATAACAACAAGATAATGATAATGAGATGCCTAATAAACGTTAAATCAATTGTTTAAATTTTGATTATTGCTTCAGTATTTAACTGTTAATTTTATAGATGATTCATGGCATTTAAATGCAAATTTTGATCTCATTTTTTGGAAATTATCTCAATGTTTATCAATGCTTATGGACAATAAATACGATTGTGACAAATCTGATTAACAATATCGTAAGTTTGTGAAATCTGCAATAAGCCATTTCAGGTGAGTGGCACAAATTACTACAATCCAAGTGGACAACCTAATAAGAGCGACATCCTTTTGCATAGATATTTATCTCTCTGAGAGGGGATTATTCAATTTAATAATTTCACAAGATAAACAAGTTTAATTGTTATCATTAATAATAATGACTTGTAGATGTTTTGGGGTAGTGAGCCATCTCTTTTAAAGGAATTTTTATCCATTATGGTACATTGTTGATTTTGTTTCTGAAAGTTATCTTTTATGTTCATGAATCTATCCTTTACCTCGAGCAATAATAGCTATGAATTTTTTTATCTTTTTTATCACCTTATATGCAATTTGCTAAAGTTATTTTTAGTGGGATGATTAAATTGGTTATGTACTTCTAGATCTCAAAGCTAAACATATTAAAATCCTCTTAGCCTTGATAGGGAAGCCTCCCTTAACCTAGAAAAAAGTCTAAAATGTGGGAAAACTCAAACTAAGGTGACAATGGTCAAAACACTAGAGGATTGGGACTTTGCCACTGAAGTGTCAAATTTGAGCTGTAACACAGAGTTGTGGTCTTTTTGGGAAAAGTTGGATCAAACTTCTTAAAAAAAGTCAAGGATACAGTGTTAGATGATGGTTGGTGGGAGAGCGTAGATCTTATTATTAATATTATGGACCATAACATTTCTTTGGTGCGGCTTATAGACATAGACTAACCCATTTTAGGAGATGTTTTTGACGGGTGGTATTCCATGATTGAGATGGTGAAGATTGTTATTTTACAAAATGAGTGCCTTGAGTATGGGACATTAGTAGAGAGCTTATTCATCACCATACGAGGTATTCTTATCAGTGGGTGGGATAAGAATTGCACAACTTTGCATTGTTTGTCTCACTCATTGAATCCTAAGTCCTACAGTAATGATTGGCTTAATGGTGGGCCTTCACACAGAGTCCCTCTTGATAGGGACATAGAGATTTCATAGGGGAGAAATGAAACATTTAGAAAGATGTTTCAAGATAAAACATTCCTTGATGAGGTGGAGGGCTTTGTAGATTTTTCCATTAGCATTGGGAAATTGGAGGTTATGATGTGCAAGAAAAGAGGGTTAAGAAGCCCTATGATTGGTGGGCAACTTTTGGGGCAACATGCTCTATTCTACAGGATTTATCCATGATGATCCTCTCTCATGTTACTTCATCCTCTTGTTGTGAGAGGAATTGAAGTACATATGAGAATTTTTACAATGTATTATATGAAGAAGAACATGTTTGAGTAGTCTAGGGCAGAGACAGTGGTACATGTGCACTCCAACCTCCATCTTATCTGCAGGCAAAGGGAGGAGTGGTTGAAGGGAAAGACAAAGATGTGTAAAGTATTCCATGATGATATGGGTTTTCTCAACAATGTTGAGTTGGAATTAGACAACTTGGATCTTAATGAACTAATGCTAGAGCTTATCACTTTTGATGATGGTGATCCTCTTGAGGGGCTATCCTCCACATTGGCGCACGCAAATCTTAGATTTGGATACAATAGTTGAGGAGGAGGAAGAGAGTGGAGGAGATATTAGTGGCAGTGATGATGATTTTGATGATCTTGAGATGGAGGACTACTTAGGCTTGATAGTGAGAACTTTGAGCTATGACGTTCTTCCCTCTATGGTTCTAGTATTTATATTCTACCATGTTTTGTATTTACCATTGGAATTCCAACCTATAGTATCTTACTTTGAGTGACTCGGTTTCTTAATCTATGTAATACAATCTATAATTTGATTTTGATTACATATGTTGACTTAATGATAAATTTGTAGTGTATGGTTCAAATTTTAAGTTTTAAACTTCTATTTTATGATGTGTGTTGAATTTTCTAATTTCTTGTGTGTTTGATTATCATTAGTGTTACAAACTTACATGTGAGTAACTAGTTGTATCAGTATTTTTTAAATGTTCTATATTTTTAAAAAATTAGATATTTATATCTATATTTAATTTTCATAATATATATATATATATTCAATGTGGTTCACAACTCGGGAGAGGAGTTTCTACATCCACGGGAATAATTCCTAAGGGGACCACCCGGAGGGGACTCACCCTGTTGGCTCTGATTATGAAGCCTAACTTGGTGGGGACATCAAGTGAGGTCCATAGATATCTATGCATATATACCCGGGGATTTGACCCCGAGACATTTTGCATACAACTCACAACTCTCAACCACTTGAACTAACCCACTGATATATATATATATATATATATATATATATAACCATGTCCCCCTTGTCTTGATTTTTCGGGGTCATCGTGTCCCATGTTGGATACTCGTATTTTTGTGCTCTTCATGTGTCGTGTCTTCGTGTTAGGTGACTTAAGTTGCATGGAACGATGACTCCTTTCTATGTTTTGTGACATGAGCCTCCTGTTGAGGCCCTATCTAGTTGGTTTTCTATTGAACCAACCTTTTTTGTACAAAACTTCTCCATATGGTCTTAACAAACATAAATAAGATAATAAGTTAAATAATTAAATAATTAATAGCTAGGTTAATTAAGTCATTATGAAAGGAAGCGTCTCCTCATCATGAATGTCCAAGCCATACTTAAGGCCAAGATATCATTGTAATATTCATCTTCTAATATATTATAATATTTATCATTCAAAATGATAGTCGGATTCGACTAGTATCAGACCAACCGGATTCGGTTGCTCCATTTGGTATCAGAGCGAATTTTCTCATCCTTTCCTCATCAATTCCTACTTGAGCTCAGACCCGTATCCTCCATTCCTGATTTTTTCAGCTTCTTACTCACGCACATATCTCTCTGCCACACTCCGCCTCACCACTATACCTACACACTCCCACAATCCATGCACTCCACATTTCATTCATGGCTCATACTGCTCGCTCGAAACTCCTCCACCTGTGCTCTCCTCCTTTCTCTCACTGTCATCATGCCTGCACATCACTGCCTAGCCAGCTCGCACGACATCCCTCCCGGGAGCCTTCGTTCCTCCCACATCTCCCCGCTTCGTTCCTTCCCTTCTTCCATAGCCTTCGCTCCTCCCACACCTACCCGCTTTGTGCCTCCCCTTCTTCCATATCCTTCGCTCCGCTCCCACACGCTCCAAATCAGCGCACCCTCCCATCCTCTCCACCGTCGCCCTCAACCATCACCTCACTACCCACCACACCACCTCCTCCACTGCACCACGCTCTTCCCTTTTGCACATCCTCCACCCACCCTTTTGCGCATCCTCCCACCCTTATGCACATCCCCCACCCACCCTCTACGCATCCTCCCACCCGCCTCCACCTCCACGCACCACCTACTCCTTGTTGCTGCCACCATCTTCCTTCCTCCCCCTCGTCCTCGTCCTCCTTCCTCGCCCTTGCCCTGGCCCTGCTACTCATCGACACGTCGTCGCTCCCTCCACATCCACGACCTGCAACCAGAAAAATAAACAATATATTATAACATAAGAAAAAAATATAATATAATATTGTAATATAATATATTTATAGTAATATTTTTTTTTTATCAAATATTATATTTATTATAATATTTGTTTATAAAAAAAAACAATATACAAAATATTATATAGTTTATGAAAAATAAAAATAAAAATAATATTAATTTTAATATTAATTAATTAATAAATTAATATATTATTATTCAAAATTTCACCTTAAAATACCAAAATAGTGTTCTACAACATCCATGGCATCTTATAGTAAGAGTGACGAATTCATAGGTCTCCTTGAGGAAATCCTTAAGGACATGGATGAAATAAAGAAAACTATGGACGAAACATTTAAAGTAAATGTAGATGGAGGTGAAAATCATGTAGAAGAAGCCACCCAAGTTGATGAAAAAAAGGATGATCCTGACTAAGATTATGATAAGAGACAAGCCGATGTTGCTAACAATAAAGATGATCAATGCTGCGATAAAAATGTCACAATCACAAGCACACAAAGGAAAGATATCATCACAAAGACGGCTATAAAGAACATTAATGAAAGCAACTATAATATCTATCAGACACAAGATAAGACCAGTGTTCTTATGAGAATTATAAGCACAGGGAGCCCGTTCAAGGGAACTGACACAAAATGTGTCGGGGATAACAACACGAAAATAGTTAAGGTCGTAATGTATGTTGAACATGTCCAATTGACGGCAAACATAGTTAAAAGAAGCAATCAGACAAGTAGAAAAAGCGTAAACAAAACTTCACCAAGTTCATACTTATTGCAAATACCAAGACATAATAATCAAAATGAGGCAATGGTCGTAATCAAAATCACACATCTCAAGTCATCAGTGCGACATAGATCCAGAATAAAAGATGACATTAGGAAATACTCGAGCTTTGAGGACAAAGCTCCCTTAAATGGAGTGGCAATGTAACAAACATAAATAAGATAATAAGTTAAATAATTAAATAATTAATAATTAGGTTAATTAAGTCATTATGAAAGGAGGCGTCTCCTCATCATGAATTTCCAAGCCATACTTTAAGGCCAAGACATCATTGTAATATTCATCATCTAATAATTATAATATTTATCATTCAAAATGATAGTCAGATTCGACTAGTATCAGACCAACTGGATTCAGTTGCTCCAATGGCATACCTCACCACTATTGCGACAAGTGATGTTGTTTTGGCTCTTGTTGGTATCTTCAACACATTGCTTTGACATATTTTCTTTGTTGATCTAGGTTTTCCCTTAACATTAGCGGCAAAGAATTGTTTTGAACTCTTTCTCTCACTATGGCTTTCGAGTTGTTTCTTCTATCTATTGTGTTGTAAGAGCTTCTTCCATAGCTCATCAAAAATTAGGTCAACACTTGTAGAGGTGATATTTAGGGTTCAATAAAGTGCTCATAATCATGTGCTATGCTTTTTAGTGTGATTACCATCATGTCCTCTTCTTCCATGTTGTAGTGAGTGGCCTCCAATTGTTATGGGATATCCTTGGTCTTAAGTAAGTACTTTTGTAATGATACAGTCTCATCCATCGTGAGCGAGAACTACATGTTCTTCAAGAAGAAGGCTTTCATTTGTTTGAAGTCTTGTGCAGATCTTTCAAATGCTTCCAAATCTTTGCCAAAGTCTTCCTTGTTTGGACATCAGGAAACATTGCATCTGCCATTGACAAATTAAGCAACATTACTACTTTGTCTCACTCATTAGATTTGTCTCGATCTTGACCCACAACTATTAGGCAACTATCTTTTCCTAGGACAATATCAACCAAGCACCTCTACTAAAAAATGACAAAAATGCGTTGCTTCTATATATTGTATTTCTTTCCAGAGAACCTTTGGTTGGCTTCCAACATGATTTTGGGTAAAGAGGCCATACATACAAGTCAAATATGCAGGAAAATATACGAAAACATAGTAAAATACTGAAAACTACCTATTCTTCCTTCCCTCAAACCACAATTTTGGAGTAAAAAAAAATAGATATTGGCTTTAAACACTTGTAGCGGACACATATTGTTGAAAAGCACGTAGTTTGATAAATTTTCTCATATCAACCCATTCAACCAAATTTGCTCTCAAACAATTGAAAAAAATACACAAATCTGGATAGATTTGCTCTCAAACAACAAAAAAACAAGTAGATTTGCTAAAATCCAACACCAAAACGATTAATTTTCCTTGGATCTATTGGAAAACACTAATTCAACAACTAAAACCCCAGATCTGCAAATTTGAGCAACAATCATGGGAAAAAAAACTTAAATCTCCAACTAATTTTTCTGTAATGGCAAAAAGACCGAGAAATTTTCTTAATTTTGTTGTGAAATAGGTTGTACAAATCAAAATTAATTTTAATTGCTGATCCTTAAAGTCAATTACGACTATGGTTCCTACAATTGCAGTTCCATACAATTCGTATAGGTCTATACACGTATAAATTGAATTTTTTATGACAAAATTACAAAAATATCATTTATGTGTTTTGTCAAACACTTAACAACTCTGAGATTTTAATTCTTATGAATACTTTCATATTTAAATACTGAAAACACACATGCCAAGTACAATGAATATACAAATTCTGAACATTAACCATCATACATAGTGATTTAGGTCAAACTAACCAGGGAAAAACCCATACTGGAAAAACCCTTGACATAGATTTTTATTAAATAAGAGCAAGTCTAAGAATTTCTTACAACTAAGAAATTTTACTTTTCCACCTAGAGAATCAAAACAATATTAACAAGATCACTTATCTCAACCCTCAAACTGATGCCTCGATTTTTGTGCTACTCAACAGTTGTACGACATGCCCACGCGTGCCAATTTACTGTTGTTGTATGCCCCAATCAAACTAATAATTATTATGCTCAAAATTGGATCAAACTTTGTGCCACATGTGCCAGTTTTCTATAGCAATGAATGAACATACAAACTGTCAATTTTTGGGAATTCGTGCCAATTTAAAAACGCTCCAATCTGCAAATTTGTACCATCATTTAATGTTGTCCTTCTTGTGCAATAAACATTGCCAGCCTTGGAAAATGTGCGAGGAACATTTCTATCCTCGGAAATTGAGTCAGTCAAACACTGTTGAAATCTCTTGGTAATCATGCCCCAAATCCTCACTTGGAAAATGCTCTTTTGAATATCTTTCTCAATCCTCGATGTGTGTGTTATCTTTGTCCCATGACTTCTTTTTATATCATGAATCCCCTAACTACCTTTTAATCAACTCATCAATGAATGAGATTAACTTTATTTAAAGGTTCATATTAAATGCACAATAAAACTCTTTTTATTTTTATTAAATGTGCATTTAATGCATTTTTAAGAATTTATACAAAAATTATAATATAAAAAGTTCACTTTATTTACATAACATCACTTTTTACATAAATCAACACTAGGGACAACACTCCCCCCCCCATGAAAAACACATCCAAAAACTCATGAGGAAAACCTCATTACTATTGTCCCCCCCATGACAAACACACCCAAAAACTAATGAGGAAAACCTCTAGAGTTATGATTTTCTAACACTCCCTCTTAATGAGGGAGGTCCTTCTGACATTGTCTGTATCTCCTCTTGTGTCCTTGTTTCCTCTTGCAGCTCCCTCCTGCTTTGGAATATGGACCAGAGACAAGTGTCTGAAACCAAATCGAAACTTTGACCTTTGAGACTTTGCTCTTGTCTCCTTTACCTGCGCATGTACATCGTATTGGATGAGCGTCTTGCCAGTACTCTGAAGAGACTCACTCTTTTCATTTGGAAGCATCAACTGGCCACCTGCAACTTTTGGTCCATCCTTGGAATCTATCTCATACAACTAGCTGCTTGATCTTGGACATACAACCTCGCCCTGTAGCACATAGAGCTTGTCTCTCTCGTCTTTGAGAAGAATAGTAGTGTCAACTGGATTTCCCGATCAATAGAGGAATACATGTCCAGATTTGACCATTATCCCAAATCCATAATCCTCCAGGGATGAAACTAAGAGTCTGTTGACTCTAATTCCTGGCATCAATAGGACCGCATATACCTCCAAAAACTCTCCAAGCTCCAGTTAGAACCGTAATGGTCCAACTCCTCGCACTGCTGCTTGAGGTCTCTCTATATTAGTCTCTACAAAGTGTCTATGACCCAACTCAATAATAATTTGAAAAACGCCATACAAACTGGTCATGTGCCTAATTGGCCCATTGTCAATTATCCATGTATCATGATACCTCGAATTTCCCATGCTGGAATCAAAGGATGCCAAAGAGAACTCCTACTCAAACTTAGCAGCATACTCCTCCATTGAGGAAGATGCTTCTACGTCCCTCTTCTCTTTCTTCTGTGGACAGTTTGATGCATATTGTCCAAATTGGTTGCATAAGAAACACCTGATCTTGCTCAAGTCCTTTTTTTTGTTCTTGGTCTTGGTGGTGAGTGCAATGTTCTCCTCTATGTCAACACCAGTTTGACCACTCTCAGATCCCTCCCATATCTCCTCCTGGGTGAAATCATCCCACAACCTACTCCAGCTAGGTAGCTTCTCCCTTTCCACTATTCTCTTGACAAACACATCCCAGTTTTTAGTGAATCCCTTCAGGGTTATCCTCACCAACTCTGAGTCTGATACTACTTCTCCTACAACAGCTAACTTGTCTTTCACTTGAGAAACATGACTTAGCTAGGAAGTCACTTTTTCATCTTTCGCCATTTTAACATTATGCAGTTTGTCCTTAAGTGCCATTTTGTGGTTTTCATTCTTGGCTTCAAACAACTGGTTTAAGGTGTCCCGCATCTCTTTAGTTGTCTTCTTCTTAGCTAAATGAGGGATTGAATGATCTTTAACCACATATAATATCACCCTCTAATCCCTAGTTTCGAGCACCTCATGCTCTTAAAGCTCATCTTTGCCAGGGGGTTTGGTCACAATATTGTTGGAAAAATTCCAAATATTCCATTCGATAGCAATTATCCTCACCTTCCATGGCAAGTAGTTGGACACCCCGTCCAACCTACCCTCATACCTGATGCTCATCATATCAATCAAAACCTACTCATAATCAACAAGACCTTCTAGTGGACTTCCACAAATTTCTGCCCTACTTTGAAATCACTATTTGAATTTTCTGCCATACTTTGAAATCATTGCTTGAATTTTCTGCCTAAGGTCTAGATCTGATACCATGAAGACTTTATGACAAAATTACAAAAATATCATTTATGTGTTTTGTCAAACACTTAACATTATGAGGTTTTAATGCTAATGAATACTTTCATACATTCCAAGTACTTCGAATATACAAATTTTGAACGTTAACTATCATACACAGTGATTTAGGTCAAACTGACTAGGGAAAAACCCATACTAGGAATTCCCTTGAGAGAGATTTTTATTAAATAAGACCAAGTCTGAAAATTTCTTACAACTGAGAAATTTTACTTTTCCACTTAGAGAATGAAAACAATATTAGTAAGATCACTTATCTCGGGCCTCAAACTAATGCCTCTATTTTTGTGCTATTGAACAGCTGTACAGCCTTCCCACACATGTTAATCTGCTATTGTTGTATGACCCAGTCAAACTGATAATTATTATGTCCAGAATTGCCTCAAACTATGTGCCACATGTGCCAGTTTGCTACATTAATGAATGAAGGTACAAACTATTAAATTTTTGGAAATTCTTTCCAGTCTAAAAATGCTCCAATCTGCAAATTCGTACCAACATTTAATGTTGTCCTTCCTCTGCAAGAAATTATGCCAGCCTTCTTGGGAAATGTACCAAGAACAATTATGTCCTCCTTGGAAATCGAGCCAGTCAAACAATGCTGAAATCTTTTGGAAATTGTGCCCTAAATCCTCACTTGGAAAATGCTCTTTTCAATCTCTCTCTCAAACCTTAGTGTGTGTGTTCTCTTTCCCGTTACTACTTTTTATATCATGAATCCCCTAGCTACCTTTTAACCAACTTATGAATGGATGAGATTAACTTGATTTAAATGGTTCATATTAAATGCACAATAAAACACTTTTTATTTTTATTAAATGTGCATTTAATGCACTTTTAGGACTTTATACAAAAATCATAATATAAAATGGTCAATTTATTTACATAGCATCGCTTTTTACATAAATAAACATTCGGGACAACATTTTGTCTCCCCATGACAAACACATCAAAAAACTCATGAGGAAGACCTCCAAAGTGGTATCAGAGCTGGATAGTAGGCAAAAAATATAGATAGTGATTTCATAGTAGGGCATAAATTTGTGACAATCCACTAGAAGTTCTTGTTGATTGTGAGCATGGTTTGATTGATATGATGAGCATCAGGCATGAGGAGAGGTTGGATGGGGTGTCCAACTACTTTCCATGGAAGGTGAGGATAATTGTTGTCCTTAATGAATGGGAAGATTTGGAAATTTTCCAACACCACTATGACAAAACCCACTGACAAAGATGAGCTTAAAGAGCATGAGGTGCTTGAAGCTAGGGCTCAAAACATTATATTAGATGTGGTTAAAGATCGTTTGATCCCTCATTTGGCTGAGAAGAAGACGGCCAAAGATATGTGGGACACCTTAAACCAACTATTTGAAGCAAAAAATGAAAATTGCAAAATAGCACTTAGGGACAAACTGCATAATGTTAAAATGACAAAAGATGAAAATGTGACTTCCTACCTAACTCGTGTTGCTTAGGTGAAAGATGAGTTTGCTACTATAGGAGAGGTAGTCCTAGATTCAGAGTTTCTGAGGACATCCTTAAAGGGCTTCACTAAAAACTGGGATGTGTTTGTCAATTTCATTGTGGGAAGGGAGAGGCTACTTAGTTGGAGTAGGTTGTGGGATGATTTCACCCAGGAAGAGATCCAAGAAGGATCTCAAAGTGGTTAGACCGTTTTTGACATAGAGAAGAATGTTGCACTCACCACCAAGTCCAAGTACAAGAAAAAGTACTGGAGCATGATCAGGCGTTTCTCATGCAACCGGTTTGGATACTATGCATCAAACTATCCAGAGAAGAAAGAGAAGAAGGGGGATGTAGTAGCATCCTACCTCAATGGAGGAGTATGCTGCTAAGTTTGAGCAGGAGTTCTCTTTGGCATCCTTTGATTCTAGCATGGGCAGTTCGAGCTTTCATGATACATGGATAGTTGACAGTGTGTCAACTAGGCACATGACTTGTTTTATGGTGTTTTTCGGAGTATTACTGAGTTGGGTCCTGGATACTTTGTGGAGACTAATATAGAGATTCCTCAAGTAGTAGTGCGGGGAGTTAAAACGGTGCGGTTATAATTCAATCTTGGAGATTTTCTGTAGATAGATGAGTCCCAAGGATTAGAGTCAGCATACGTTTAGTTTCATCCCTAGAGGATGATAGATTTGGGATGATGGTCAGATCTGAACATGTATTCCTCTATTGAGTGGGAAGTCCAATTGAGACTATTATTATTCTTGGAGACAGGAGGGATAGGCATGTGCTGCGGGGCGAGGTTGTATATCCAATATTAGGCAGCGAGTTGTCTAAGACTGAATCTGAAAATGGAGCAAAAGCTGCATTTGGCTAGTTGATGCTTCCAGATGAATAGAGTGAGTCTCTTTAGAGTACTCGCAAGAGGCTCAACCAATACAATGTACATGAGAAAGTACAAGAGATCAGAGCAGAGTCTCAGAGTTCAAAATTCTAATTTGGTTTTAGACAGTTATCTCCAGGCCATATTCTAGAGCAGGAGGGAGCTGCAACAAGAAACAAAGACCCAGACGGAGGAGATATAGACACTGTTAGGAGGACCTCCCTCGTTACAAGGGAGTGTTAGAAAATCATAACTATGGAGGTCTTCCTCATGTGTTTTTGGGTGTGTTTGTCATGGGGGGACAAAATGTTGTCCCTAGTGTTTATTTATGTAAAAAGTGATGAAATGTAAATAAAGTGACATTTTTATATTATGATTTTTGTATAAGGTCTTAAATGTGCATTAAATGCACATTTAATAAAAAATAAAGTGTTTTACTGTGCATTTAATATGAACCTTTAGATCAAGTCAGTTTCATTCATTGATGAGTTGGTTGAAAGGTAGTTAGGGGATTCATGATATTAAAAAAGTAATGGGACAAAGAGAACACACACACCAGGGAACGAGAGTGAGGGAAATCAGATTGATGAAGAGCAATTTCCAAGTAAGAGAACTATGGCATGATTTCCAAGAGTTAGTAGTCCATTGAGTGGCTCGATTTTCAAGAGTGCTAAGGCATATTTCTGGCATGATTTCCAAGAAGACTGACAACATTAAGTGCATAGAGTTGTAGAATATTTATTGTTGGTACTTTTCAAACAGTGGCATTCCAAGAAAAGTCTCAGAACTATGTACTCGCATTAATTTCTGGCACGTGCAGGGTGAAGTTTGAGGTAGTATGGAACGAGTTTCAAGGATTTTTCTGAGCATTAATTTTCAGTCATATTGGATTGTACAACAACTGGATTTTGGCATGTGAGGGGGTTGTACTGCTCCACAAATTTTGAGGTGAACTGCTGCTAAATAGGTACAACAGGTTGGCTTAGTTTGTGGTCTATTTTTATTCTGATTTTCTCAGAGATTTTGTAACAAATTTCAGTTGCTCTCAATAAAATTTCTCTCAAGGGTTTTCCCATTAAGGGTTTTTCCCTAGTCAATTTGACCTAAATCACTGTGTATCATGGTTAATGTTCAAAATTTGTTTATTTGAACTCTGAAGTGCTTGAAATATGTGTTTTAACCCTTCAAATCTAAACGTGTTTATGAGTTCAAAACCTATGAGATGTTAAGTGTTTAATAAAACACATAGAAGAGCCTTATTGTAATTTTGTCATAAAATCTTCACCTCTTTAGAACTGAGTGCAACTGACTTTTTCTTTCAGCTGAACCATGACAGTATTGTTGAGCCCAAACTGAAACAACAATCGGATGTAATCTTCCGGTCCGACACCACCTACCCAATCTAAATTTGTATAGCCCATAGTTACATATATCGCTGATATATCGACAATATCGCGATATATTGCGAGACGAAGGGGTTGGTGATATATCGCCATGAAAAAATCGCGATATTTTTTGACATTTTAATGTGTCGCGACACATTCCACAAACCGTGATATATTCGATAAATGTCACGAGTTGATGGAAAATGTTGGCATGCTAAAGAAAAATACGCCGATTTGAAAGAAAAAGAGGTCACGGCTCATTTTTTTTGTTCATTTGGCATTGTTGAGGAAGCAATCCACGGGGGTTTTAGGCGATTTTCAACAAGAGAAGAAGGGAAAAAAACGATTTTTACATTGCCATTAGCGGATTGTTTGTGGAGTGGGGTTCCATCTTGGCATCTACTACATCTTTGTTTCTTTTCAGGTATGTATTAATTTGTTTTTCTTTGTTTTTGCTTGAGATTTGTTGGTTAATGTAGATTTAGTGTAGGGTTCAGTACCTAGTTTGGTTGGCCGATAGTATTTTAGGTTGGCCACCCTCCATTCCTTTGAATGTTTTAATAATTTCATTGTTTTCAAAATTTCAAAGATCCAAGCATCCATTAAACATTTTATTCATTTTTGTTTTTTTTTTTTTGTGACATAGATTTAATCTCCATTATCAACTTAAAGTTTCAAGTTTCAACTAAATAGTAACACAATTCCAAAGCCATTGGATCCAATGTGGGATTATGGGCAGCCAATTGACCCTAATAATCGACAAAGGTTGAATTGCAAACTATGTGGGAAGGATATTTGTGGTGGAATTAGCTGCTTGAAATACCACCTTGCCAAAGTTTCTGGGCATGAAGTGGATGTTTGTCATGTTGTTACCCCTGAAGTGATGCGTATTGAAAACCAATCCCTTCTTTATATGGCTAGGAATAGGGATGAGAAGGAGGAATTGAAAAATGAACTTGCATCTAGAACACAATCACGAACCATGGGAGCCACAAGTGCCTCGAGGGTGGGTGTTGGTGACCGTGAGATGCATTCCTTCTCCTCCTCTACACAACCCTTAAATCCCACTATTCCTTCTTCAACCTCACCTTACTTTGCGTTGAGGCAACCTTATGTTCGAACCATAATCAAAAAAAGGGATAAGGAAGAGGCCGATAGAATTGTGACGAAATGTTTTCTATGGGGTGACATGCTATCATGCCATGTTTCAAGCTGCTAGTACAATTGGTCCAGATTATAGGGGGCCTTCCTATAATGATTTGAGAGGGAGACTCCTTGATGAGAAATTTGATTGCACCCAAATATTAGATGAGCTCAGACAGTCATGGGAGACCACCGGTTGCAGTGTTATGTCAGATGGATGGACTAATGGGAGGGGCAGATTCATTATCAATTTCTTGGTTAATTGTCCCAGGGGGACAATGTTTTTCAAGTCTATCGACGCATCTCCTTATGTTAAATATGCACACTTATTATGTGATTTGTTGGATAATTTTATCCAAGAGATAGGTCCACAATATGTTATCCAAGTCATTACGGACAACGCTACCAATTATGTTGCTACTGGGAGGATGCTTATGGATAGGTATGCAATCTTGTATTGGACTCATTGTGCCACCCATTGCATTGATTTGATGCTAGAGGATATGGGAAAACTTCATTGGATCAAGGAAGTCATTGGTTCAGCTCGGAGTGTGACAAAATATATATACAATCATACCTATGTTCTTTCACTCATGAGACGCTTCACGGGGAACAAGGAGTTGATGCAGCCTACAATCACACGATTCACCACTTCCTTCATTTCTCTTCATTCTATGCATAAGGTTATGATAGAGTTGCAGTGGATGTTTCTTTCTAATGAGTGGGCTTCTTGCATTTATAGCACCAAACAAGATGGGCAAGCCATAACTCGAATGGTGCAATTTAATTAGACTTTTTGGGCAGGAGTGGAGGAGGTATGTGCCATCAGTGAACCTTTGGAAAAGTTTCTTCATTTGGTTGATGGTGACCAGGCCGCAATTGGATACTTGTATGAGGCCATGGATAGGGCCAAGGAATCTATCCATCGCTACTATGAGGACGAGGGGGAGGTGGGATTCACAAGACGAGTTGAACTATGGAGTGTGATTGATGAACAATGGAATAATACTCTCCATCGTCGCATTCATACAGCAGGGCTCTACCTCAACCCTTATTTCTCTTATGCATGTGAATTTCAATTTGATGTTGAGGTCATGGATGCCTTTCTCTAGTGTGTTCAGAGGATGGTGTTAACTCCCTTTGAACGCGCAGAGATTTCTAGATAGATGGAGATCTATAGGATGGCAGGTGGAACTTTTGGCTATGACATGGCTGTCTAGGATAGAACCACAAGGATGCCAGGTACAATTTGTTTAAAACTTTCAAATTTGGATATCTTAGATTCTTAATTATTTACTCTTTCATTTCTATTTATTTTTAATTGGTAGAAATTTAATAATTTGTAATTTGTAATTTGTGTCTCCTTTTTTTTCGTTGTAGATGTGTGGTGGACTAACTATGGTTGTAGAGTCCCAGAGTTTCAAAAACTTTCCATTAGAGTGCTAAGTCAAACTTGCAGCTCATCAGGGTGTGAGTGCAATTGGAGTGTCTTTGAGAAGATACACTCCAAGAAGCACATAATGCTAGAATTTAGAAATGTTAAACAATGAAAATTTAAATTTATAATCTTTATAATTTTATTAATTTTAAAGAAAATTTATTACATTTTTGAATTTGAATTAATTGTAATTTATCACCCCCTAACTATGGATTTCATACTAATGCAGTTTACTTTTTGAGTGCCTTAATAACATGGTTTATGTCTACTACAATCTAAGGTTGCAGGTGAAGCAAATTGAGAAAGTTCCCAATTCATATGCTATTTCATTGGATGACATTAACACTACCAGAAAATGGAGGGTGGAGACCGAGGATCCTGTAATGGACAAGGCACCTGAATGGTTGGAAGAAGAGGAGGATGTTGATGCAAATCTGTCGGAAGAGGAGGGGGCAGAGGAGGATGTTGATGTTCCACTTCCAGAGGATGAGGACATTGAGGAGTAGGTTGATATTCAGGTGCAGCTTCGACCAAATCTAGTGCCACCACCTCCAAAGAGTCATAAAGTTGGGACTAGGAGGAGACAACTCACATTGACCTCCCCCTCATCCACATTATCTACTCGAGTCGTTGGAGCTTCTAGTTCCACCCCAGGCTCATCTAGACTACCTCCACGACCACCTACTTCTTCTAGAGGAAGAGTGGTTCCCTTTACCCGTTAAATGGGTAGATTGATTAGAGGGTCATTCTCAAGGAGTCGATGACTCAATTCCTATTATTTATCATTATAGTATCATACTATGTTGGTGTCCCATGTCTAGACTCTATACACTATCTAGAGGCGTCATGATCCATGATGATTCATCTCTTGAGAGACATTTATTTTGATCATTTGATGAGATTTTATATCATTCCATCAGGAACACGTTTCAGTATTTTCAGTTTATAGTCCATATTTGATCATGATCCACCATTTGACATCTTATGCATCTTATATATGAGTTGTATTTTAATATTTATGTGGAAATGTGTTTATTTTATGTTGTTGTTGCTTTAGATGTTAAAAAATGGAAAACAAAATGTTTATTTTTCTATTTTTTTATGCTTTACAACATTTTCCGATCTTTTTCTTGTTGTTGCCAATAAATTTCAATCTGGAACCTCGACGATATATTTTCCAACATGATATATGTAACTTTGGTATATCCAATCAATCTAACTCCATTTTCTCTCCTGTAGTCTATACCAAAATCCCCTGTACCACACAAGTACCTCAACAGATGTCTCGCAACAATCCAATGAAATCTCTAAGGTTTCACCATGAACTAGATACATCAATGAACCAATGAGTTGATGATATACTATTGGATCCACCAAATCTCCCTTGGAAGCATGAATCTTCTTCTAGTTGGTGATCATAGGTGTAGTCATCGGTTTGCAATCCTGCATTTGAAATCTTCCCAGAATATCCAAAGCATACTTCCCTTATCCAAGGAAGATGTGTCGTGACTTCTGCCACACATTCAGACCCAAATGCATCGACCCAACTTCCTTCATCTCAAACTTCAATGCAATATATTTCTTGCACTGAGCTTATCTGTACCTGTAATGATCAAGTCATCTACATACTATACTAGAATAAGTGGATCTACCTCCACAATGTAGTAAAGGTTTAGATTTTCCTCACTTTTCTGAAATCCCAATTCCTACAGATATGCATCAATCCTGGAATACCAAACTCTCGGAGCTTGCTTCAGCCTGTAAAGGGCCTTCTTCAATCTATGCACATGGGACTCTCTCCCATGCACCTGGAATCCCTGTGGCTGCTCCATGTATACCTACTCCTGTAAGACACCATTCAAAAATGTTGTCTTCACATCCATCTGATGAATGCTCCAACCTGTCTATGTAGCAATAGAGATCATAGATCTGATAGAGGAATACCTATCCATTGGCGCAAATGTCTCATCATGATCTACTCCCTCTATCTGTGAGAAGCCACATGCCACGAATCGGGCCTTATACTTCTTGATGCTGCCATCTGCAAAATGCTTGATTTTGTAGAGCCATCGAGAAGTCATAACTGAGTTCCCCTCCGGTCTCGGAACCACCTCCCATACATCATTATTCATGTTGGAACTGTACTCTTCCACCATGGCATGTCTCCCTACTTGATTTGTAGCTACCTCCTCAAAGTGGAAGGCTCTTGCTCATGAAGACTAGTCACCACTTCCATGTAGTTGGAATATCTCTCTAGTGCTTACTCCCTCTGACCTCCCTCTTGGTTGGCCCCATAGCCTTCGTAGCTTCCTTCACAAGTTTTTTAAGCCAACTTGGATTTCTCTTATTGGAAGTAGCTTCTTGTGGAGAGCCCTCCTCCTGAACATCCTCATCTAACGACTATATACCTGAAGAAGTACTTGAGGATTGAGATCCAGTGCCTCGTGAACCAGAACCAAGTGAACCTAAATCACGTGAAAGTGAAACTGGTGTACCTGTGACTCAAGAATTTGTACCTGTACTAGGAGTCTCTATAGACTAAGTCCCTGAACTTGAAGATCCTGAAACCTATGGACCAGTCACCCCTAAAACCTGTAACTTTGAGATGTGCTTGCCTATGATGCAGGAGCATGTTGCTCCTTTCGCTCTGACTACCAAGACTTCTTGAAGGACCGCCTCTCCTCAAATCTCACCTACCTCCTCACAACAACTTTCCTTGTGTAGGAAGGTATATACAGAAATTCTTTGAAGTCTCGTCATAACCAACAAAGATGCATTTCTCTGCGGTGGGCTGCAACTTTGTCCTCTTCTCAGAAGGGACATGGGAATATGTAAGGCATCCAACTTCATGTCTGGTTCTACACAAGAGCTTTAAACTCTTAGAACCTCTTCAAGTCTTCTTCTGATTTCTTGTTTTCATGAAGTATATCCAGGTCTTCCTGGAGAAGTCATCAATAAAAGTGATATAGTACTCAAAACCTCTCAATGAAGAAAATGACATAGGACCACATAAATCGAAATGAATCAACTCGAGTACTCCTGTTGATCTGCTATCACTGCTTGGAAAAGTAGTCTTGGTGTAGTTCCCAAAGCATAGCCTCTGCACACACCATTCTGCTCTGTGTAGAACTTAGGTGCACTAGTAGTAGTAGCAACAAACTATAAATCTTTCTATGTTGCATGACCCACCGCCAAAGTTCTTTCTTAATTGCACGAAAAATGAAAAAGAGACACCAACGATTCCTCTACACATTCCAACAATCTGAGATGAATTTTTTAGGAATAGAAATAGAGAAAAAAATATGCAATAACTACATAACTACAACCATAGATCCCATTCAACAAATGGATGGACGGTTTGCATCCTTTGGTTGTTGCAATGGTCCAAACTAGTTTTAAAAAGTTTATCTGAAGCCATAATCAATATGTTTGTAAGGTTTGTTGTAGCATTGACATGGGGGAGCAAGTTAAAATCCCAATTTTATTGTTTTTAGGAATGGTTGGATGGCTAGCTTGATGTGTTCATGGATGGTACAAATATATGCCATGAAGAGCACATGTTGATAGGTGTGTGCATAAGCAATTGATTAAGATTTAAGAAAATCTACTTGACTCAGAGAATATGTATGCGTGCTAACTAAGTGTATGCATAAGGCAATAGAAATTCAAAAAACCTGATCATGAATTCTATTTATCTTTTAATCCCAATGACAGTTATAACAACAATTTAATCAATCGAAGAAGAAATAAATCGCTTATCTTGTAAGACATAAACAATTTACCAGTAGTTTCAATCACACATCAATCATATTTGACATAAATATTATTGATCAATTTCATACCATTTCCCAACCATGTGGAGAGATGATGAAGGTGTTAATAGCTTGTGTTATTGAGAATCATGAAGTTGACCCCAACAACGTTTCTCCATGGGCCCTAAGAAATAGGGGCGCTCGAATACCATTGTTAGGTGCCCGATATAGAAAACAAGTAGATTTCCTAAACACAAATCCAAATACACAAGATGATGCACCACAAAGCCAAAGAGAATCAACATGAAAACACACTTATCTCATTAACTTAAGTACATATAAATCTAATGAGATTGATCCTTCATTTTCAAATTCCAAGGTGTCTCTTGGACTCCAAAGGATTAAGTTTCCAACACTATGTTTGAAGGTACTGTGTACTTGGTATGTTATTATACTATGTTGAAAATCTCCTTGGCAACTGTGTGGTATCCAATGAATGAGGGGTCTTAGTCTCTATAGGGAAAGAACTATGATAAAAAAAGAAGATTAAGAAGATTAAACTAAAATCTAAAAAAAAAAAAAAAATAAAGCAAATAAGAAGAGAACAAATAAGAATATGACGAGACACTTCTAGAATATGTAACTCCTACATAGATGTCACCACCTAAGAAACTAACTAAGAATAATAAACACCTTTTCTACAAAAATAAGGGGGGGGGGGATTCCAAGGGTTCAATTCTCTTGGTGGAAGAATGGAAAGGAATACAAACAAATAGGAATCTGAGATCTGAGTGCAAGAAGAGAAATCTGAAAATTGAATGCAAGAACAGAAATCAAGTTGAAGATAAAAGCTAAAAATATAAATCTATAATGATCTGGAAATGGACAGCTAAAAGAGAAGAGAACTAGCCACTTGATATCTACAAATAGATGATCAAGGTCCAAGTTCACTTCTGGTTCAAAATTGTCTATGACCATAGAGTGTGGCCAATGACGTACTGAGTATCGGCTGGTAGGAGGACTACCTGGGTACTGGATAACAACGATATTTCTTATAAAGGTTAGAGTATTGGTTGTTGGTTTGCAGGGAGTACTACTTGGAATGAACCATAGATATTGGTAAAGAATATTGGATATATAGGGACCCTAAGATGGGATTCAGATATGCAACTTTAAAAGAAATCAAAGCTAAGAAGAATCCTAAAAATCAATCCTTAGAAAGACCGAGACTCGGCTTGGGGGTGACTATGGGGAAAATAGGACTATAAGTTTCCTACATATATATGGTTGGGTGTATCAAGGAAATCCTCACAATAGTTGTAGATTTCCTTGTAATTATGGTATAAATGAGTACCTGACTACTACAACAAAATAGGTCATTAGTTCCCAAAATTGGATCGAAAATTAGTGTATTTATTTCTATGAGTTGAACTCAATGGCAGGCGTTAAATCCGGTGTCATGCTACATTTTTTAGTTGATTCATTTTTAGTGTTGGGAATAGCGTCGGGTATAGTGTTGAATTTTTCTTCCTATTTTGTGCTAACATTAGCACCAGGAATAGCGTCGACCTTGGCACCATATTTTCCACCAAGAGAGGTATTTGCACTAAGTTTTATGCATGTATCAATGCCCGTAATTGCGTAAAGAATTTCTCCAGTATTAGAGCTCAAATTAACACCGGTTGTCGCTTCTAATTTTCCTTCTAGTATTACTTCTTATTTGGCATCCAGTTTGGTTTCCAGTATTGCTTCCATTTTAACTTCCTTGTTAATGTCAAGTGTTGCTTCTCTTTTAGCACCAAGTGTTGCTTCCTTTCATTGATGGGTTTTTATTCCTTTTAAACGGTAGGTTTACTTCCATTATTGATTCATTTTTTCTCATAGTATTGCTTCCTTTTTTTCTTCAAGAATTTCTTCTTTCTTTGCTTCCTATGTGACACGAGGTTTTGCTCCTTAATTGGTACCGAGTTTTGCTTCCAGAGTTGCTTCCTTTTTAGCTTTAGGGTTCGCTTCCTTTCAGTGCCAAGGTTTGCTTCCTATTTAGCACCTATTTTTGTTTTTTTAAAAGCTCTAGTGTTTGCTTCCTTTTAGTGTTGGGGTTTGCTTCCTAATTAGCGCCTAGCCTTTACTTTTTGTTAAGCATCCAATTTAGCTTCCTATTTAGAGCCAGAAATAGCACCAAGTATGGATTCCATTTTCATGTCAAGTTTTTCTTTCATTTTAGAGCCACATTTTGCTTCCATTTTAGCACCTCATGTTGCTTCCTTTCCAATATCCACTTTATTAATTACATATTTCTAATTTTAATGAAATTATTTAAATATATCATAGCTATTAAATAGCATATGTCATTATATAGAAAATGATATTACATTTCAAATATTTTATATCATAACATTTATAAGGAATTTGTAGGAAAATGGACAACATCCAAACAAACTAGCATAATCATTATAGTTATTAAATCTTCATTGTTGGTTGTGGATCCTGATCTTCCTGATTCAGAGATGTTATTTCTGTCGTGTTTGGATCCCAACACTTGATGGGGGGGCTTCCCCCCCCACATTATAGTCGTCGCCCCCCTCGCGCATGTTCGAGGATAGCGCCCCCATAGTGAAACTTTAGAAAAAAAATGCCTTGTAAAATGTTGTAATTTCAAAGTCATGACTTGGTCAATAATGGGTGATTTACGGGCCCATGGCATTTGGGCAACCCATGGTATTTTCCCATGTTATTCCCTTTATAAAAGGAAGGCATTGTAATACGACTGTGTATTGTATTGTAGCATTGTATGACAATCTCTGTGATTGTGTAAGAGAGATTGTGAGAGAGTGAAGAGGAAGTGCAGCGGGATTGTTGCAGGTTGTATCCCTTCATTATGTTGGATGGTATAATAATAAAGGACTGACAATTTCTATGTGGATGTAACCCATCTTGGGTGAACCAAATTATATTTGTGTCTCTCTTGTAATGTGTTTAAGAATTGCATCTCATTTAATTAAATAATTGTATAATTGTTATTGCTCTGCGATCCTGTTTTTCTAACAATTGGTATTAGAGCCAAAAGGTCTATTTGGTTGGTAAACTCACAGGAAAGAAGGGTTTTTGGTTTTAGTGGGAGAAATGGTGGAAGAAGGAAAGTTTAGGGTCAATAAATTTAACATCCAAAACTACCATTTATGGAAGATGGAAATGGAGGACTATATGTACCAGAAGGATCTATACCTACCGTTGGGTGGAAAAACAAAACAACCAGTGACTATGAAGGATGAAGAATGGGAGGTTCTTGACAGAAGCGTACTAGGAACAACACAGTTGTGCGTAGATTCCTCGGTGGCTTTCAATATTTCGAAATAAAAGACAATAGAGGGTGTGATGAGCGCATTGGCTAAGCTCTATGAAAAATCCTCGGCTTCCAACAAGATATTTTCAATGAAGCATTTATTTAATATGAATATGTCAAAAGGTGGATTCAAATGAATTTAATACGCTTACTAGTCAGCTAAGTTCTATAAAAGTGAACTTTGATTATGAGGTTAGGGCTCTTCTAATCGTGTGCTCATTGCTAGAAAGCTGGAATAGCTTGGTCATGGTTGAAAGTAACTATGTCCCTGGTTCAAACATTCTTAAATTGGATGATGTTGTTGGTGTTATTCTTAGCGAGGAAATGCAAAGAAAAAGTACAAGTGAGACATTAGGTATACGTTGAACATGGAGAGCAGGTGCTAGTTTGCAACATCAACTAAGTGAGAAATATGATCAACTCAAACTCACCACTAAAAGGCACGCCAAATCCAAGGATGAGACCACACAGAATGCAATTGCATTGAAGAAACATATAGCAATATGTGAAGAGTGAAGGAATGAATGTTGTTAATTCTTAATTCTCACACACATGTGGAATTTTTGCAATTCACACAATAAGGTATCAATAGCATGCAGCCCACTAAAGGAATCCTCATCAATATCCAAGAAGCAGCATAAGTCATAAATTCCAAAGAACAATCAATGGACAAGGCTATGTGGCCAAAATTCTGGTTAGGCACGCTATTGTGCATATTACCAATTATGTGCATACCGATTACTTGCACAAATTTTCCTTAGATATCCACGCGATTGTCAAAATGATGAGATCTCAACCATCGTATGTGAATTAAAGGCTCATGAAGTCTCCTCACCAACACAAATTCAAACTTTTCTTCTCAACATGATGGATGGGCATTCAGTAGCCCCCACTGTGTACCTTGAAGCTAAATCATGAGGTGATGGGGTTCACATTTGGATCTAGTTGTTTCATGGCCACCTCTTGTCCTATCAAAGCAAGTCATGGGCATGCATCTTGTAAGGATAAATTTAAAGCAAGGTTATGTTGCTGGAATTGTATTGCATCTTATTCATATCCCATCTCTTCCACAACTATTGGCATTCTCCAAGCTCCCTTGCCTTCTTCCACCAAGGGGAAAGTGTTTCTCCCATTTGTTTTTCCAACTTTCTAGCATCTAGTGTGGACAAAATAGGCCTCCCTAATGGATATTGTTGGCTTCCCTTTGAATCACATACCTCCTAGGTGACACTCTATGTATTTTCTTGATCATTGGGAAATCTGAAGTGGTTCTTGCATTGGCTTCTTGTTATGGTTTGCACTATCTCTCTTATTTTGTATTTCATTTTATTTGCTTTGTATATTCTTTTGTTACTAACATGATATTGTGGGATATACTTTGGGGTTATCACATTTTCTTTCTATTTCTAAATATTGGTCCTAGTCAACAACCTCAAGGGATTTCACCCGACATGGGATAGGTTGCCCAAAGTTTGTGCAAAATTTCCCAACAATATACAGAAACCATTATTGTGCACCTCCCTTGTGCACAATAATGGTTATAAACAAGCGAGGCATGGGATGTATGTGCGAGAATCCCAAATACACACACATTCAATTTTTATGCTTAAAAATCAATTGTACGGGCAATGGATGCCCCTAACCCTAAAACTACCCATATGGAAATCAAGAAGATAAGGTTTAGACATACATGGATCTCGTTGCTCAGAAAATGGATACATGGATATCCAAGTATCACCAAAAAAATACTTCGGAGCTTGAAAATCAAATGGTACAAATGATTTCAAAAAGTGGGCCCTACCCCTATTTATATAGATTTTGTCCCACTTTCAAACCTTCGTCACGGCCAAAATGCAACTATGTTTAATGAACCGTTTGCACCATCGCAATCGGTGCACCGAGATCTATAAAGTGACACTTATCACACTTCAAGCTAGAAATTTTCATTCGGCACCCATTTTTCCCACGCACATCATAGGTACGTCATGTTTTGGTTTCTATTTCTCCATTGTCAATACCTTTGGTATGTCCTCTACTATACTTGGGTATCTACGTCATGTGTGTAGGATTGTAACCAGAGCATTATGTTTTTTATTTCCCCATCGAAAATGGTGCAAGATCGCTATTACATGTATCATCCCGAAACTAGCATATAGGCAACATCTTCCATCTGACTATAGTGTATTTACCAGTACTCCCACTGATAAATATAGGGCCCTAATTCCCAGTATGGATGTACCATATACAATATTACGCTGAATAGCATGTTTCCCCGTGGGTGTGTGCATCACTGCAACCACCATCATAATTTGGCACCCATGATGTCAAATCCCCACAAGTATAAGGAATTTGAACCTATTTGAAACACATCAACCCATAGTTCATCATTTTATAATTACACATTTACTCTCCCGCATTCAACAGTTGATGCCACCCAATTTATTTGCGCATATTACAATCTAGATTCACATTTGACCACTCATACCTCCATGAATAATTCACCATTTGTAATCTTCCTCGTATCATCACCCCCACGAAGACAAAAATCAGTCCCCCTCGCTTCAAAGAAACCATTTCTATCCTGGTATTCCCATATAATCCACATGGCATTGATTAATGTGGCACTTGTATTTGTTTTTGCAAACCAACCATCACACCCTCATGGAAATGGTCCCCTGACTTAATCAAAATCGTGGGAACCTCGTCCATCATCAAATGGAATCCTTGACTCACCAAAAACCATGGGAATCCCTCCCATCATCAGATTGTTCCCCCGACACACTCAAAACCATGGGGACCCCACCAATTATTATTTATGTACAAACAGTTCCCCAATCCACTAAAAATCGTGGGAACCACCATATTCTTTTGGAAGCAATTTATCGATGTAGTTGAGTCTTAATATCCCCAGAATTGTCAATTTTTTCGGTCAACATACCCTCAGTATTGTGTCTCCAACAAATTCCTTTTATCTGTAGTTTGTCTCCCTCTTTTACACTCTATCCCTACATTTTGAAGAATGTTTTTGTCAGTGTGATTCCCCAAGTTTCCATCGATCAATGGAAGTTATGAGCCCCAGGATTATTAGCTAGTCTTGTGGCATGTCTATCAATCCCACCATTGGATACAAAATGATCTTGGTTCACAGGATAAGCTCCTCGTCTTATGATGTTCTTCAGCCCTGATCAACATCAACTCCCTATATTCTGAAATTTGTAGAGGTTATAGTGGTACCTTTGGATTCCCTTCAATCAATATAAGGGACCACCTCGAAGTAAGTAGGGAGAGTCATTAGTGCTCCCTAACTTAGTGGTATCCTCTATGCTCAACGTCAACCACACATCAACACATCTATCGCATTGTGGGGGTCGTAAATTTCGAATGTAGCAGTGTTCACATTTGCAAAGCATGGTAGCAACACATCTAGTATGGTGAATTCCCACATTCAATTATTTCACCAATATTCTGGTCCCCCACCCCCGTGTTATTCACATGATATTCATCAATTCAGCGTCTTCAATACCAGTGACATATTTCCAAGTTCATTTACTCTTACATGAATTGGATCCAAATTCATCCATGTCCCAGCAGTTATATGAGTTGACCCCTTAGTCTCCTTGTATTGTATCCATCTTGGCAAAACTCCATGAGCATGGGCATGCCCTCCTCATTTGTATAAAACATCATTATTTTTTACCGCTTCACCAGTAATCTTCCCACACAAGAGGAATCTATCATCCACACATGCTTCATAGATTTCAAGAACACAGGAGAGACAAAAGAAATGATGATGCATTATCGGCCCTACAACACCCTCTGAACCTCATACATCAGGGGGCATGTGTTAATGCTTAATTCTTGCACACATGCGACATTTTTACAATTCACACAATAAGACATCATCAATATATAGCATGTATCTCACCGAAGACATCCTCATCAAATCAATCCAAGAAGAAACATGAGTCAGAAATTCCAAAGAACAGTCAAAATACAAGGTTGCATTGCCAAACCTCCGGTTAGGTGCGCTACTGCACATATTCTCAGTTATATGCCCATGATAGAACTATGTATATTTTCCTTCGATATCCACACAATTATCAAAATAGCAGGATCTCAACCACCATCCATGCATTAAAGGCTCATGAAGTCCCCTCGCCAACACAAATTCAAACTTGGCTTCTCAACATGATGGATGGGCATTCAATATCCCCCACTGTGTACCTTGAAGCTAGTTCATGAAGTGATGGGATTCACACTTGGATTTAGTTTTTTCTTGGCCACCTCTTGGACTATAAAAGGAGGCCATGGGCATGCATCTTGTAAGGAGAAATTTATAGCAAGGTTATGTTATTGGAATTGTATTGTATCTTATTCATAGCCCATCTCTTCCACGCTTATTGGCATCCTCTAAGCTCCCTTGTCTCCTTCCTCCAAGGGGAAAGTGTTTCTCCCATTTGTTATTCAAGTTTTCTAGCATCTAGTGTAGACAAAATAGGCCTCCCTGAGAGATATTGTTGGGTTCCCTTCAAATCCCACGCCTCCTACGTGACACTACATGTATTTGCTTGATCATTGGGCAATCTAAAGTGGTTCTTACATTGGATTATTGTTACAGTTTGCACCCCCTTGTCTCTTTTATTTTGTGTTTCATTTTATTTTCTATTTATCTTGGTTTGTTACTAACAAGATCTTGCAAGATCTACTTTTGGATTATCACATTTGCTTTCTATTTCTAAATGCTGGGCCTAGTCAACAACCTCAAGGGATTTCACCCAACATGGGATAGGATACACATCTTTCTGCAAAATTTCCCACAACAAATGTGAGCGATTTCAGCATGATGAGAATCATTTGAAGAGAAAATGGTAGAGGCTAATGAGCAAAGGTAATTGGCATATAAGTGATCCACTGAAGCAGAAATGCGTGAAAAACTACCACATAGTCACTAAGCAAATTCCTTGCAAGTTTCTTCAATGACCAATCTCAAGAGAAAATGGAATGGTTATCTAGAAGAAATGTTTCCAAATTGTATTAGTAATGAATGTGTAGCTAGTTTGCATGATAAAACATAGACACAAAGGGTTATGAAAAAAATTGTTGCTTCATGTTTAGCTCCTATGGCTGTAAGTGGTTTGATTATTGAAGGACAACAAGAAGATGAGTGTATGGTACATCCAAATCCCAAAAAAAATTAATGTTGGAATGGCCTAATATGTGTAATGAGTCACTAATTGATAGCAAAAAATTTCCTTACTTCCATAATAATAGCGGTTTTCATGCCAGCCAAGTTCTTGCCATTGCTAGAAAATTTAAGAGATTATTATTTGCAGAGATTATTGTATTGTGAGGAACAACTAGTGGATAGTGTTAAAGAAGACATTGAGACAAGAGCATCATCAATTATCAAAGGACTCATAACATCATAAATCATTCATTTTTTGAAGATCTATTCAAACTTCAGCATCAATATCAATTGTAACTTGTAAACAATCATTTTTTTAAATTTTTATTGTATTTTGGTACTTTCAATGGTTTTTTGTGAGTGTCAAATCAAAACTAAATTGAATTGTATTGTGTGTGTTCTCGGTAGAAACCAACACCCTTTATTTTCTACGTTTAATTTTCAATTATTGAGTATTATTGTTAAAGGGTAGAGTTGCAAAAAGATTAGAGTTATCGGACACTCTAGCACTCACTATTGTTGACAATACAGTCACAATCAACAAGAAAACTCTCCAATCTCTAATAACTTTTTTACATGACTCACAAGAAAAAATATAACTTCTTCGGACTCAATCACAACTCGAACATGATGAAATAAAACAAATAAATCAACACGATAAACTAGTTATTATTCGGAACAACCCTCTCTTTGAATCGGATAATGATTCTTATCAAATGTCAATTGAAGATCGTATCAATGAAACAATGTTAAATGCAGAAGACAAAACCTATCATGAACATGTTTAGCATAATCTTTAGAATCCCATCATCAATACTTGGGAATAAATTAAGAATAATAGACACATGCCATGTATTAGATATGATAAAAAAGTGACATTTCATGATCTGGATTCTTCCAAACCAATCTAGTTTCAAACGTGTGGATTACTTCAAGAATATTCATCTTCACCTATTGATCTAAAATGGATCAATATATAATTTTTCATCTATTTGGAGATTTTGGGGTTGAAAGATTGGATGAAGTGGATTTTAGGGCCCATTTTAGGGGCAGGTCTTACTTTTCATATTTGGGATAATAAAAATCATCTAAATATTGTTGACGCCATTTTGAGGGCTTATTGGAATTTTTTTCTCAAACCTTATTATGGAGGAAGATTCCATATTTTACACACCGAGACATTTCTAAGGGTCCAAAAATTGCCTCAAACAGAATACGTATGGAGAAGTTATGCCTCCCGCAAGTTGACATATCTAGTTAACCACCCTAGTACAAAGTGGATTCCATGCCAGCTCTCATTTATCACATGTGTGGAGCTAGTCACACGTGTACTTTGAATAAACTTCTAGAAGGTCCAAACTCTAACCCTATCAAGAGTTGGGGCATGCAAAAACCCTAAAATTAACCCTAGATGACTTTAAATATTAGGTCGTTAGGAGAAGGGGTTCCATTATTTTAATGTATTGTATTGTTCCATAGTTGAGAAATAACACGGGAGTGGATACTAAAGCATAACATAGGAGATAGGAGATCATATAGTAGCCAGTATGCTTGCAAAGTCATAGGTAGCTCCATAGAGAGTACCATTTTCTTTGTATTTTCATTTTGACATAAAGAGAAGTCCTCATTTGTGGCTAAGTTTTTCCCCATAGTGGGTTTTATCAAGGTATTACTTGTGTTATTGTTTGGATTGTGTACTTACCTTCTCTAGTTATTCTTGTTTCAATTTCAGTTATTTAGCATTCAATTAAAATAATCTAATAAAAAGAACTAAGTTGTAAGATCCATTGTGATGAACTATTCTAGTGGAATATCCATGGTAGTTTACAGATCACCTGTTCCAGTTCATATTCAATTCCAACATTGTCATTGAATCGGTCACATGGAGAATCATTGCTTTTGGATCTCCATCCTTGTCAGCATTGTAGGAAGCATAATAATTCTTCATATAGATGTTCAACACTAAATAATATTGGAATATTAAAGATTCACTTTGGTGGATCAATTACTGGTGTTGGTCATTAAAAGCCATGAAAATATATCAATCATACAAAAGAATTTAGCCTCGAGTAACTACACGCCTTGTATAAGAAAGACTCCATTCTTCTCATCTTTTACTTGACAAAGGGGAATATCATGGATAGACAGTCATTCTTCAAGTTTTTAAGCATTGTCAAACACATAGATTTCTCAGTAAGAAGATATCTTCACTACGAAAACAAGCAAGCCGAAGTCATAGCCAAAACTAGATCCAATATCCAGAGGATAGAGAGAGAGACAGAGAGAGAGAGAGAGATTTGGATTTATAGCCAAGAGACAAAGATTGATCCATGTTCCAAATCATCCATTGGTTTGAGGTCATACTAAAAATGGCACTTCATTTGTGTTCATCCTAAAATCTACATTTAATAAACTCCATTAGCTTATGGTAACCATTAGTTTGTGGTCATCCTAAACCACCATCTACTTGGTTTTTGGTCATCCAAAAACTACCATTTAGTAGAATACATTACTTATACTAACAAAATTTGTGGTCATCCTAAACCACCATCTTCCAAGTTTGTGGTCATCAAAAAACCACCATTTAGTATAAGACATCAGCCTTTTTTAGCCATTGGTTTGTGGTCATTGCAAAACCACCAATTCAGAAAGCACTTCAATGATAGGTTTAGTCATTGGAAGCTATCCACTTGCATGTTTAACCTCTCTTTCATAAATAATCTTGGACTCACAAACACCCTTCGAATTAAGGGGCGAATATTGAAAACCTGATCTGTTAGGGTTATGGTAAAAGGTTTATCATATTTACTATCACATTTACCATAGGTGAATATGAAGAATCATACTAAAATCCAAGAGACCTCCTTGAAGATGAAACAAAGGCTCCTATATTATTTCATTAAATGTGTATTATCTTAATGGAAAATGCAATTCACGCTTTCTAACTACACCTACATCTTGCTTAGATTACAAAATATTGAAATAAGAACGAGAATTCTTCCACAAATATAGGACAAAAATGTATTGTGAAGTAGGGTAGAGGAAAAGAAATTAAGTTGAGATATTAGATTGTAATTTGGTTCCTTGAACATTTCAACTTTGAATCCAAGGAAAGCAAGTTGGCACAAAATTAATAGAACGTAATGCAAAGAAAACTAAATAGGATAAGTCATTAAGAGAGAGACAAAAATAAAACATGAGGATGTGACCTAGAATGAATGCCTAGAGACCAATCATAAAACTAATTTAACCCATATGTGGTGAAGAAAATGGGACCAGATTATTGTACAGTTTAAACAAAATATGTTATAGTAATCCAATATGATAATGAAAAGAAATTGAATCTAGCCAGCTGGGTTACTAAAAAAAAATATTCCAAGCTTTCATACCATTGCATGAGAAATTCAAATATATGTATAGGTGGATGGAAAGTTGGGGGTTTGTGTACAAGAATGGTTCATGGCCTAAATTTCTTCCCCAAAAACTTTATTTTAAAAGGGCACAACAAAGTTTAAAAGGAAAGAATAACCACAAAAAGCAACACAACCAACCTCATAGAATATAATAATGCCAAAAGCAACCTAGAAAGCGCTCTTTCAAAAGACCTCCAAAAGTACCAAGTTCAACAAAATTGAAAAATAAAAGCACTTAAAATTTTTAGATTTTTAACTCAAATTGATTTTTAGTTCAAATTGCAATGTTATATTAATTTAGAAAGGGGGAATTCAATTCTAATGTTTCCAACATATATGTATGAAAATGAAATTTTCTATTTCCCACCCTCAAACCCTAATGTCGAACTTGACTCCTATATTAAAATGATCAAAAGAATGTCAATTCAAAAAATGCATCTTTGAAAAGAAATGATATGTCTTTCACAAGCCTTACTGAGCAAAATATTATTCATTTCAATCTCTTTCTTCCCATATAACTATCCTCCAATGCTTCAATATATGACTATGCTATAGACTCCAAAACATTCATCTCAATCATTTTACTTGTTACAATCTACTCCATGTGAAAACTCGTTGGAACTATGAAGATAAGCATTAATCATGTTGATAAAAATGGGGACTAAATCTTGAAATGGAAATGGCTAGAATACATATTATTGATAATTCAATTCACAAATTCATAATCTTCAAATGGCATTATGCTCCATTTTTTCATGATGATGCACAAAACAAAAAGAATGAAATTTTCACATAATCTCCTGATATGAATTAGACCCCACACTCCAAGTTCAATATCCTTATCAGTTTAATGAAAGGGAGGGAATATTACGTAGTTGTATCTCAAAATTCATTCAAAAACTCTATTATTCTTCCCAATGTAAATCTAAACCAGATAATGGTAGTGATTCAAGAATAGTCTCACATCAAAGGCACCAAGCAATATTAAAAGTAAAAACACCAAGTGCCAATATAGTCAGTGGTGAGAAAAAATTTGGAAATAGAAGGCCATATTGTCTTTGTGGTGTGACCATAATCACTTATAGCATCTCCATTGAATCACCATTGCAATCATCAACAATTTTATTATACCTGTATGGGATACACTTACCCATTCACAAAGGTGGTCTTAAGGCATTTCCAATAGAAAGAAATAAATCATAAGAGCTATTCAAACAAGCTAACAAATTAAAATAATGGAAAATTCATTCATACTTGAATAAGGTAAAATATACAAATAAAACCATCTTGGAGTTTGAACCAAACATAAAAAATCCAAGTATGCATATTATGAACAAAATTATTAACTCGGTCCAAGTTAACTCATTTTTTTTTCTATAGCTCATATGATAGGTTTGGTTAGCCAAGGTAATAATGTGATGAACTAGGATTGGGTCCTAATGCATAGCAAGGGCTCAATTGATCTGTTACTTGTGAGTATTTAGATATAGGTTTATCTCATTCCTACTAACCATCCTTAACGAGTTTGGATCAATCGTCGTTTTATTAAATTCAGTTGCTCCTATATAAGTAAATCCCCAAGCAAGTGAGAAACATAGTAGTAGTGGAAAGCGATATATAAATAATTTAGTAGCTAATATGAAATTCTAGTGCATGAAATATAGAGAGCGAAATAGAAACAAAGAACATAACGAGGAAATAACACAGATTTTATGCAAATTGAAAGAGGGAAATCTTTACAAATAAAATATTGTGAAAATTTTCGGTATAAATTGTGTGCCTTGTTTAGAATAAGTCCTTCGCGACAACAATCAATCAACACTTTAGACACTTTGTGTAATAATCCTTGAACTTATAAAACATGAATCTCTCACTAGGAAGAGACCAAAATGTGTTAAGCAACACTATCCTAGGGAAACTCTAAAAATAGTGGAATAGTAAGGCAAAGAACATATGCCCTCATCGTCAATTGGAAACATGTAATGTGTTGTGAGAATGATTTTTATTAGAGAAGATATGAAATATAGGAATTCTCAACATAGGTAATTGGAAATGTGAAGCGTGAACTAAAACCTTCATTGTGGCATCAGGAATGGGATTATTAATGTAGGTTGTTATGATGTACCTGTACCATCTCACTTCAGATGTCTACCTAGGGAGAGAGGTCATTTTTATCTTCTTCAAGACCATGATGGGGGCGTTATATGCATTTTCTGAGGGATGGTTATGGACAAACCCATTGATTTTTTATTTAGGAGTACTATGGCTTAATGGCATTGTTGACTTCCATTTGTTGGGTTTTTTAACTTTTGGGGTTGGTGTAAGGGGATCCTAGGGGCAGGTCCCTGGGTCACATGACCCCCTACTATTTTCCATACATGTGACAATGTTTCAGCTCTAAGCACTTGCCTCCTCTTCCAGTCACCCTATGCACCTATCCTACCCCCTTTCCTGTAAAGCACCCTCTCTCCTTGGTGCCTTCATTTTGATGACATTATCCTTGAGAACCAGGACCATATGTTTGTAGAGGGGGCACGTTGAGGGTTTTTCAGTACATTTTGGGTTAAATGGGGCATGATGATCCCCCCTTCTCACTCCACATTTAGAAGTGAAGCTTTCTACTCAGTTTGAATCACTTTTAGTTGTTTTGGGTAAACTATGGGGAAAATGCCCCAAGTTACCCACCGATTATATTATTTTATGTTATTTTATGTTATATTTTTGCATTGACATTAAATTGGCTTGTCGACATGGTTATTTTGTAAAAGTTAGTTGAGAAGACTATAAATAAGCCTCCTCGCTTCATTTGTAAATCACAACTCAAGGGATAAATTACATTATGTTGTTATTTTACCCAAAATAGTCTTTTGGAAAGTGATGCACACCTCTTGGAGCAGATTCTTCTTGCTCTTTTGGATGAATTTGGAATGTTTTCTAAGGTTTTGCTCATGTTTGGTGGATGCTAGGAATTGTTGGAAGAACATAAGCCCAAATAAGTCTATTTTTTAGCCTTGCTTGGTGAAAGGTAAGGTAGGTTTTATCCATTCAATAAGTCTAGTCTTGAATTATTGAATGGTGGCCATAGAACTACATTTTTTCTGAATAGATCATATTTGTCTTCCTTCTATCCTCATTAAAAGGTGGAAAATGCTCCCTTGAGGAGCTTTTCCCAAGTTCATCCTTGGATATCCAATATTTCCCTATATTAGGATGTTATAACGAAGCTTAGAGATTGTCATAGGGAGCCCTAGTTTAGTGTACAGGTAGAAGTTATTCCAAGATAAAGGTTGGTCACCCTCCTATAGGGACAGGATTTAAGGTTGCATCCACGAGAACCCTTGTTTTATCAAAATTTATCAAATTTGCTTGCATTTTCATGGCAGTATTAGGGTTATAATTAGCTTTACAATTTTATGTCTAAAAAACTAAAAAAATAAAAATAAAAGCATTTTTTTCAAATTGCTGGCCTCCCTAAAATTTCAGCCCTCTCTCCTACAAATTCGACCTGCTATTTTAGGCCCTAAAAACCCTAGGGTGAAATTATGGCAACCCTAAAAATAAAAATATAAAATATAGAAACCTAAAAATCCCAAAAAATACCCTAACCTACCCTTACCTTTATGCCCTAAACCCTAGACTTACCATTTCTCTCACCTAGTAGNCCCCCCGAAAAAAAAAGGGCTCACCCTCCTTATTCTAGGCCTACCCTAGGAACATCTTGCCTATAGGAAACCTTTTACATGTTGTACCATCCCTCTTGCTGCTTTTTAAAAGCATGTTCTAAGGTTTGCCACAGATTATAGATTGTCATCCCTCTCTTGCAACCTTAAAGCCTGTGACAAAGACAATATAAAACATTTAAAAAGATTAGCAAAAGATACATCGATTACTACTTGATGAAAAGACTGATTTTGGTGTTGTTTTCATGCCATAAATGACACTTATCAAACTTTGACAAATTGCCTATATTGCTAGAAGATAAAGCTTCAGATTAAATTTGGTTTGATATATAATTGAATGAGATTGGTAATTGTTTGAATGCTTCATTCTACTTGGTAATTGCTTTGATATTTATCGTTGTAACCACAATCATAAATTAACTATCCATTGCAGTAGATTGTCACCATAATTGTTGGTTACTATTAAAGTTATAATACTTATACATATGTCCATGCTACTAATGATGGATGATTTCACTAGAAATTAAATGATACTTGAATTGTTTGATATCCTACATTAGTTGAATGGATTACTTATCTATAGTAAATTTTATATGAATGATCTCTTAATATTGACATTGATACATTGGTTTGGAATCTACCAGCATTATTATTTACATGGTATGTCTTCTTCATTTAGAAGTTGATTTATTAAAGGCATTGATCACTAATATCATTGTGTAGAAGATATAGTTGTTTTCCCTAAGTGTCTTGCAAAATATATAAAGGGCTCTCCCCTTGGAGGTTACAATACTCCGAGGAAGTTAAATATTTTTTATCAATGTGACATTGGGTCACAAGTCCATACATATGCTTACTAGGCACTAACCCTGTTAGTTTGCCTGGTGACATTTTTGGTGTTGTTTCTGAGGATGTTTCAAAGATTGAAGTGGTTTATCTAGATTCATCTACACCCTTGGAAAGAACAACTCTTGGTAAGTATTGAGGTAAGTTCTTATTGATATCAATGCATATATTTTCTTGTAATGGCTAATCAGTAGGTTTATCTGGTGACTCCACAAAGAACTCATCCCATCAATTAGGTATGCTTCTTGTTATGTACTTGGTGATATTTGTTTAACCTGGCAGATCTATCTTGGCGACTCCAGTGAAGAAAATAAAAAATAAGTGATTTGTAAGAACAATACCAAGAGATATGTTTTGCTTTGTCATTTCATAAAATTTCTTAAAGGCTAACTTTGTAGGCGAATCCACTGAATAAAATATAATCAAGTTCAAAGTAAGCAATCTAAAGTAGAATATGTGGGAATTCTCGATCCATTCGACTTCTCAAACATTCAGGAATTCCCAAATAAGTTTGATAAACACCATTGTTTGAAATATATTTCAATGTTCCACAAGGGTGAAGATAGTGTTACAATGCATTTTATGAAGTTCAAAGAAGTTATGGTGGCATGGGATATCATAGACGAGGACATCATTATGCAGTTATTCATAATATCATTCGATCTAGGAGTTAATCAGGATACAGATGCTTGGTATGATGGACTCTCTCCCAAAGAGATATATTCCTTTCTGCAACTGTTTGAAGCATTATGCGATTAATGGGATCCCAATACTAAGGAATAAATCATGAAGATTATAAAGGAAGATCATACGAATATTGATGAACAGGTCTCAGAAGAGCATGAAGCACTCCTTGATGATGAAGTTTATGATGAAGATCAATGCTCGGAAGGTTTTCTTGAAGAAGCTATTGTTCAAGAATTGGTCACTAACAGCATGGACCTTATGTCCAAATATTAAGGGATTCTTGAAGACAAAGACGAAAATCCTCCAGAAAATGAGACCAAGAAGCCCTAGTTGAATAAATTGAAGAATATAAAGAAATGGTAAGTTCTTCAGTTACACTTTGTTATGATATTTTATCTCTTGGAATAAAATAACAGGTTTATAGAAGACAACGATTACTGGAAATTCCTTGGTCCACCAATATATGATTCTTCGAGACCTTGCAGCATCATAGTGGACCCTCTCCCTCTCACATGTTTGGGAGAAGAATCCTTCTATATGCATAATGAAGAATGGATCAGCCATTTTTCTAATGTGCTTAACGATGGGGTAATGCAAGATGTGGTCCCTATTGTCGATTGCCACATGCAGATTTTTTATGCTATCTTCCAGCCGATGATGTCCCCATACTAGTATATCCAACACTGTCTCATGGCAAGTTGTGTAGAAGTCGACCAGTCCATGGTGTGCCCTAATCAATAGCATTCTCCAAGAAGAGTTCAACCATTTATGTCCAATATCGGTAAATTTCCAACATTGTATTTCAAGAAAACTAATACAGGTATGTCGACAAGTATGATATTCATTTTACTTTTTCAAGATTTTTATTGTTTATCTTTTCATTTGAGATGTGAAGGCATAAATTTTGTGGCTGGAAATTTCAAAATTTTCAAGGATTATTAAGGATACTAACATGATTATTACAAAGATGAAACATGTGCTTGTGTGTCCAAAGAAATGTGCAAGCAGGTGCAGGGACATATTATAGCTAGCCTATGGATATTTGCAAGGGCCACCTTTGAAAATGGTCTACCAAGTTCAAAATCAAATGACCAGTTTCATGCAAAATTCTTTCTCAATGCCAACATATGATGGAGATGGCCCATACATAAGCCCAATAGAAGTGTGGATAAACAAAACATGTGAAATAAATCCTTCTCGTTAGAATCAATATCAAGGCTTTCAAGTTCCTGCAACAATCCAACCTTCATTTCCCATCCTGATGGAAATCTTGGTACGTACTTAGTTTATCATCAATGAGACCTTATCATGGATTGTCTCTAAAGACAAAGCAAAAAGTCAAGGTATGAATAATATACTCAACTGTTTGCATTGGTGGTATGACTTCACTTGACCCTTTTGTTACCATGTTTAGGGTAGGAAGGATTAGTTTCATTCTCAATTTACCATATATTGTTACCTTGCATTGCACTTATGGTTCTTTCATGTTCATTTATTTGCATTTCATTTCATTATACTGATCAAGGCAAGACGTAAGTGTCTTCCTTATGGTGCTTTTAATTCCCTCGAAAATTTGATATGTGTGTAGGTCTGCAGGTACCAGAAGATTCACAGATTTTCAAGCACTCCCAAGAAGAGGACTTGTCTCGCAATTGGAGCCAGTGTTACATTGTACATGTACCATCTCACTTCAGATGTCTTCCCAAGGAGAGAGGTTTTATTTCTCTTCTTCAGGTCTAGTATGGGGTTGTTATATTCATTTTCTAAGGGATGGTCAAACACCTTGATTTTGTATTTAGAATTAATATGGATTAATGGCATTGATTACAACCCTTTGTTGGGGGTTTTAACCTTATGGTTGGTGTCTGAGACTCCTAGGGGAAGGTCACTAGGTCACATGACACCCAACTTATTTTCCACACATGTGACAGTGTTTTAGCTCTGAGGCACTTTCCTCCTCTTTTGGTCACCTTATGCACCCATCTTGGTCCCTTTCCAACAAAGCGCCCACTCTCCTTGGTGCCTTCTCAGTGATGACATTATCCTTAGTCACCAAGACCACATGCTTGTAGAGGGAGGGCGTTGAGGGTTTTTCGGTACATTTGGGGTTAGATGGGGCATGACGATCCCCCCCTACTCACTCCACCTTCGAAGTGAAGCTTTCTTCTTAGTTTGAGTCATTTTTAGCTGTTTTGGGTAAACTATCGGGAAAATGCCCCAAGATACCCAAAGATTATATTATTTAATGTTATTTGATGTTATATTTTTACATTGAAATTATATTGGCTTTTCTTCCTGGTTATTTTATAAAAGTGAGTTGAGAACACTATAAATAAGCCTCCTCACTTCATTTGTAAATCACAACTCAAGGGATAAATTACATTATGTTTCTCTTTTACCCAAGATAGTATTTTTAGAAAGTGATGCACACCTCTTGGAGTGGATTCGATTTTCTCTTGTGGATGAATTTGGAATATTTTCTAAGGTTTTGCTCATGCTTGGTGGATGCTGGGAATTGTTGGAAGAACACAAGCTCAAGTAAGTCTAGTTTTTAGCCTTGTTTGGTGAAAGGTAGGTGAATTCTTGATTCTTGAATGATTGAGTGGTGGCCATAGAGCTGCATTTTTTTTTCTGAATAGAGCCTTTTTGCATGCCTTTAATCCTAGTTGCATGGTGGAAGATGCTCCCTTGAGGAGTTTTTCCCAAGTTTAGCCTTGAATCTTTAATTTTTCCCTATATTAGGATAATGAACCCTAGAGATTTCCATAGGAAGCCCTATTTTAGTGGACAAGGAGAAAAGTTTACTCCAGTAGGGAGGTTGGCCACCTTCCTCTAGGGCTAGGGTTTAGAGTTACATCCATGAAACCCATTGTTTTATCAAATTTTCTTGCATTTTCATGGTAGTATTAGGGTTAGAATTAGGTTTGCAAATTTATATCTAAAACCCTAAAAAATCAAAACACTAAATTTTTCAAATTTTTACCCTCCCTAAAATTTTGGCTCTCTCTCCTACAAATTTGGCCTGTCATTTTAGGCCCTAAAAACCCTAGGGCGAAATTGTGGCAGCCCTATTAAAAAAAACCTAAAAATCTAAAAATCCTAAAAAATAACCCTAACCTACCTGTACCTTTATGCAATAAACCCTAGACCTACCCTTTTCCTCACCTAGCATCCTTAGGGCTTCCTTTTCTACACCCTCGAACTCCTTTCCTTGCCAATGTTTACCCTTGTCCTAGTCCCTAATCCCCTCGGCCTCCCTCTTTTAGGCCTCAACCCAAACCCCACCCCCCCCACCCCCAAAAAAAAATGTGGGGGGGTCTCAACCCTCCTTCTAGGCCTGTCTATGGGTAGCCTTTTACAAGGTGTAGCGACCCTCCTGTTGTTCTTTAAAACCCTGCTCTAAGTTCTACCACAAATTGTAGACTGTCATCCCTCTCTTGCAGCCTTAAAACCTATGATAAGTACAATACAAAACATTTAAATAGGTTAGCAAAAGATACGTTGATTACTATTTGATGAAAGGATTGATTTTGGTACTATTTACATGCCATAAATGACACTTATCAGAATTTGACAAATTTCTATATTGCTAGAAGATAAAGCTTCAAGTTAAAGTTGGTTTGATATAAAAGTGAATGAGATTGGTAACTATTTGAACGCTTCATTCTACTTGGTAATTTCTTTGCTATTTATCGTTGTAGCCACTATCATATATGAATTATCCACTACAGTAGATTGTCACCATATATGTTGGTTACTTTTGAAGTTATAATACTTATATATATGGCCCTCTTACTAGTGATGGATGATTTCACTAGTAATTGAATGATACTTGGGTTGTTTACTATCCTACATTAGTTGAATGGGTCACCTGTCTAAAGTAAATGTTATATGAATAGTCTCTTAATATTGACATAGATACATTGATTTGGCATCTACCAACATTATAATTTACATAGTATGTCTTCTTCATTCGGAAGTTGATTTATTAAGGGAATCGGCCACTAATATCATTGTGTAGAAGATATAGTTGTTTTCCCTGAGTGTCTTACAGAGTATCTAAAGGGCTCTCCCCTGGAGTTTACGACACTCCGAGAAATTTAAAGATTTGTGATCAAGGTAACATTGGGTCACAAGTCCATGCATATCCTTACTGGGTACTAAATCTGCTATTTTTCCCAGTATCACAGGATATTGACAGGAACACAACAATACATAGGCTATGCACTCTGAATTTTCCCAGGATGGATCCCCTGCATCAAGAACATAATAGAAATGCGAGAAGAGAACCGAACAAGGTAAATGAATTTGAAAAAGTGCCCACAAACCACATTTTAGAGAAAAATATCCTATTGTCTTGAACATGACGATACATAAGGTATGCAATCTAACTTATCCCATATCGAGACAAATGTGTTAGGAAAACAATAAGAAAGCAACAATGGAACCATTTGACTTATCCCAAGACGGGGCAGCTACATTGGGAATACAACAAAGGGGGGTCAATTTGGAATAGTCGGCACAAACCAGGAATTCCATAAATAAACACGCATCTACATAATTAACTTCAAAAATGTGAAACAAATTGAAAAATGAATCTTTGCAAATTGATTAATCTAAAATAGTAAATGTTAATAAAAATGAAGAATGCAATTATTTTTCAATTTTGTCAATTATAATATCTAGCATTTTTTCTAAATTGTGGATATACAAACTTTTTATGTTTATTTTCAATAAGAAATACTTCATATATTCATAAGGAAATATTTACAACCATGCCCACTCGAGGGATTTGAACCTAGGTCTCCACTTTAATACAAAACCAATCACCTCACTACTTGTCATTAGACTACACTCCCATGGGCAGTGGATGTATGGATTAACAAAGAAATTTCGTAAACTTGAACTAAAGTTGAAAATAAACAAATGCTTATGTTGTCCTTTTTAAATATAGTTATCTCAAAGAGAGTTAAAGAGTCTTTGAGGCATTGTGTTTTCAGCTGTCAATATGATGTTTTTGCTTTCCATGGAAATGATATTTTTCCTTTGTTGGCAATATGGAATATAGTTGTCATTGATGTCAAAGTAGTTCATGAATGACAAAGGAGAAGCAAAGGACATGATGGCAGAGTGAACTCAGTGAAAGAAAAAGGAAAGACAAAAGGTGAACTCAGTATAATTCAAAGGAAAGACAAAGGTAGTGATGACATGGCATAAATGATGAAATGGAAGATATGATGGCAAGGCATGGCATAGTTGAGGATGTGGCATGGCATATGTGATTATATGGCATATGAAGGTGTCCTAATGATGATATCATAAGAGTTCATTAATGACAACTGCAATGGATGATAAGACAACATGAATGATTGATATGAACACTTCCAAGACAATATATGTAAACAATGGTTAATGAAACAAAGAACAGAGGTTGAGTGGAAGTGGAGATGCAGTATGAATGACAAATCTAGTTAGACAAATGAAGAGTGGAAAGATAGAAGAGTGAAATGAACGGGAGATAGAATATATGTAACAATCAAAGAACAAAGAAACTATATCTACGAGAGTGTTTATAAATTCTATATAATCAGCATGATGAAATTCTGTGTGTGTATAAATCTTCAAAACTGTTAGAAATGGTCGCAAAGGATTTTCGCAAAAAAATCGTGTACATTCGAAAAGTCATGGTGAGATCTGCATTCGATCTAAAATCGACGATCAGGAAGCATCTCGCACGAGATCCTATGGTTAAGGATCAGTTCCGCAAAGGATAGGCAGAAAAGGTGAAGTTCTGCAAAAGAGTATAGATCAACGGTCAAGATCTATCCCACGACAGATCAACGGTGCAGAAAAAGCGTTGCAGGAAAGCCATTACAGAAACAGAAAAGTGGACAGGAGATAAGTTCCACAAAAGATCAAGATCGGATGGTCAGGATTGAATCCGCAAGGAGATCGACAACAGAGAATGAATTCCGCACAAAGAAAAGTGGAAGGTGGAAAGCGAAAGGCGCAAAATTGTGAAAATACTGTAGGAAATATCACAGTTCCAAATCCCGCGATCCGAAATATCGACGGTCATAAATACTTACATGAAAAATTGACAGGGCGAAAAGGTTAGTGCGAAAAACGGAAGACGGAGAATCGCAAAAAGAATGTGGGAAATGCCACAGTTTCGGATTCAGCATCCTGCAATCTGGAAGATCGATGGTCAGAAAGACTTCCATGAAAAATCGACGGTGCGGAAAAGTTAGTGTAGAAAACAAAAGGCGGAGAAGTGCAAAAGCAACATTTGAGATTTTAAGGACCCGCACTCCGCATCCCATGTTCAGAAAGATCAACGGTCATGAAGGAGATCGCAGGAGATCAACGGTGTGAAACGATTTTGGCAGAAATATTAATGCGGAAGCGGAAATATTGAAATGACATTATGGAAAAGTCACAAACCCACGTTTCTCTATCTGCATCTTATCGAAGATCAACGGTCACAAAGAATCCCACAGGAGATCAACATTGTGGAACGATTGAGGAGTGCCAATATAGTCAGTGGTGAGAAAAAATTTGGAAATAGAAGGCCTCTTTATCTTTGTGGTGTGACCATAAACACTTCTAGCATCTCCATTGAATTACCACTACAATCATCAACAATTTTATTATACCTATATGGGATACACTTACCCATTCACAAAGGCAGTCTTAAGGGATTTCCAATAGCAAGAAATAAATGATAAGAGCTATTCAAAAAAGATAACAAAGTAAAAGCATGGAAAATTCCTTCATATTGGCATAAGTTAAAATAGACAAATAAAACCATCCTAGATCTTGAACCAAACATAAACAATCCAAGTATGCATATTATGAACAAAATTGTTAACTCGGTCCAAGTTAACTCATTTTTTTTATAGCTCATATGATAGGTTTGGTTAGCCAAGGTAATAATACGATGAACTGGGACTGGATCCTAATGCATAGCAAGGGCTCAATTGATTTGTTACTTGTGAGTATTTAGATATAGGTTTATCTCATTCCCACAGACCATTCTTAGCAAGGTTGAATCAATCGTTGATTTATTAAATTCAGTTGTTGCTATATAAGTAAAGCCCCAAGCAAGTGAGTAACATAGTAGTAGTGGAAAGTGATATATAAATAATTTAGTAGCTAATGTGGAATTATAATTGATGAAATATAGAGAGAGAGAAATAGAAACAAAGAACATAATGAGGAAATAACAAAGATTTTATACAAATTTCAAGAGCGGAGTGTTTACAAATAAAATATTGTGAAAACTCTCGGTATAATTTGTGTGCCTTGTTTAGAATAAGTCCTTCACAACAGCAATCAATCAACACTTTAGACCCTTTTTGGAATAAGCCATGAACTTATAAAACATGAATCTCTCAGTAGGAAGAGACCAAAATGTGTTAAGCAACACTATCCTAGGAAAACTGTAAAAATAGTGGAACAGTAAGGCAAAGAACATAAACCCTCATCGTCATTTGGAAACATGCAATGTGTTGTGAGAATGATTTTTGGTACGGAAGATATGAAATATAGGAATTATTAACATAGGTAATTGGAATTGTGAAGCATGAACTAAAACCCTCATTGTGGCATGGGCTTATTAATGCAGGGTGTTACGATGTACCTGTACCAGCTCACTTCATATGTCTACCTAGGGAGAGAGGTCGTTTGTATATTCTTCAGGCCCATGATGGGGTTGTTATATGCATTTTTTGAGGGGTGGTTATGGATGGACTCCTTGATTTTTTCTTTAGGAGTACTATGGCTTAATGGAATTGTTGAATTCCCTTTGTTGGGATTTTTAACCTTGGGGATGGTGTAAGGGGATCCTAAGGGAAGGTCACTGGGTCACACGACCCCCTACTTGTTTTCCAAACAAGTGACAATGTTTCAACTCTAATCACTTGCCTCCTCTTACGGTCATCTTATGCACCCATCCTGACCCCTTTCCAGCAGAGCACCCATTCTTCTTGGTGCCTTCTCGATGATGACATCGTCCTTAATCACCAGGCCCATAGGATTCTATATGGGGTACGTTGAGGTTTTTTCAGCACAATTGGGGTTAGATGAGGCATGGATATCCCCCCCTGCTCACTCCACCTTACAAAGTGAATCTTTCTGCTCAGTTTTAGTCATTTTCAGCCATTTTGGGTAGATTATGGAGAAAATTCCCCAAGTTACCCACATATTATATTATTTTATGTTATTAATGTTGTATTTTATATTGGCTTGTCAACCTAGTTATTTTGTAAAAGTGAGTTGAGAAGACTATAAATAAGCCTCGCATCCTTTGTAAATCACAACTCAAGGGATAAATTACATTATGCTGCTCTTTTACCCAAGATAGTCTCTTGGAAAGTGATGTGCACCTCTTGGAGTGCCTTCTTCTTTCTCTTGTGGATGAATTTGGAATGTTTTCTAAGGTTTTGCTCATGCTTTGTGGATGTTAGGAATTGTTGGAAGAACACAAGCTCAAGTAAATCTAGTTTTTAGCCTTGCATAGTTAAAGGTAGGTGAATTTTTTCCTATTGAATGATTGAATGGTGGCCATAGAGCTGCATTTTTTCTTAATAGATCATTTTTGTCTGCCTTCTATCCTCGTTACATGGTGGAAAACGCTCCCTTGAGGAGGTTTTCCCAAGTTTTGCCTTGGATCTCCAATTTTTCCCTATATTAAGCTCTTATAACGAACCCTAGAGGTTGTCATAGGAAGCCTGTTGTAATCAATCAGATTGCAAGGCTACCAGTAATACACATAAAGAATCAAATAAATATAACAAAACAAGAGACAAGAATTGAAGACAATGATAACAGATTATATTACGCAATACACATGTGGGTTCATACAAGAAACCGAACCAAGTATCTATCTGGATCAATAGCCTATATATACATTTACAAAAGAGTTATAGTAACTACCTGTCGCTTCAACCAACCGACACGACCTATGAGGTTGACCTAATCTACAATTATTCAACTAATGAGTCTAGTCGGCTAAGCTGACTAGCTCCTCCAAAATCCCCCCCAGGAATAAAATATTTCTTTGTCCCAAAGCAATAGGGAATGTGGCAAAATTTATGTCTTGATTAGTGTCTATAATGCTTTGTCATGGGTTGTGTTGCTTGATTGATGGTTTCTTCTGTATGCAGACTTCCACAATTTCTTCTGTGGTAACTGCTAATTGATGCTGGAACTCTTCCCAAGTGCGGAGCACCTTCTGAATGTCTATATTCAAGGTTGTGAGACTCGACAAGTTCGTCATTTTCTGTTGTATGTTCAAGTCTACTATATTGCTCATGCCAGGTCCTAGGAGTTGTGTTTTTTCCTCGGTAGTGTCAAGTAGTATTTTCATATGAGGATGATTTTTTTCCAGGCTGACTAGGCTGGGGTTGAATTGGTTTATCCACTGGTTTTATTGTTTCTCTAATGTGTCCAACTTTTCCATCTCTAACATAAGTTGGTCATGAATTTTCTTCTCCATTGATTTTGTGTTCCCTTGTCGGTCCTTCAATGAACAAATGAGATCACGAGTATCCCATACCTGTTGAAACACTTGGTCATAATAGATAAACCAATTCCTCAAGAATTCCTCTATGAAAATGGACTCTGTGATATGTTCCTTCAGTAAGTTGTGAGCTGCTGAGAATGTTGTATATTGATTTCTCGGTAAGGCGGATGTCTCTTCTTCTTGTTCTTCCTTCTTTTCCTGTAATTATGCCTGAAAACCTAACACGAAACTTTCAAACAGTTGGTATGCTTTCTCCAACAGTCTGTTGGTGTCTACTCCTTCAAGTACTGGGATGACTTGTCTTGCCAAATTCTAACATCTTGTTAGAAATTCAGTTTGTTGTGTCTTTAATTTTTCGATTTGTTCTTTTATTTTCTCTCTTCTTAGTATTGATTCTTTATTGATGGTGTCAACCAGTCGGTATAGCTCTTCTTCTATGATATTTTGTATTTTTACTATTGTGGTCGATCCTAACTGAGCCAGGTGAATAACTTATGGTACCTATTGTTGTGTCAATTGTGCTTGCTTTTGTTGTACCTTCTATTTTTTCTTTCTCTCTTTTCTTTCTTCTTCGTCGCTCATGTTATCTATTATGTGCTTCGGTTGCTTCTGTCAGTGATGGTAAGATCTGCGGTTTCTCTTTGGTGTTGCTTGGTAAGTTGGGATTTATTAACTGTACTTCAAGGAGGGGGACAGTATCTGGTGGTGTAGGCGAAGGTCTTGTGGGAGAGGGGACGGGTGGTGGTTGTTTTGAGGTCGATGGAAGGGTTGGGGTGAACTCTGTCGGTAGAGGGTTTTTGACCAATTCTGGTGATTTGACAAGTTCATGGGCCTTGACATATTCTGTATTCTTAACCATTTCTTGGTGCTCTGCCACTGGTTCGACAGGGTCAATGTTATAGCTGATTTTACCACACCTAGTTGATCACAGATTTATGGCCTTCCATGTCCCTCTGCAAATTTTTTGGACCCCATGGACTTATATTATACTTTTATGTTCCAATATCATCCCCAAAAATCACATCTTTATACATATAAGTGACTTTTAAAGCCATACTCGCATGTATACGTATCTTTTGACCTCAAACCCATGTACATCGGGATGTGTGCATAAATACGAATATTTTTGGAGTTTTCCTCATATGAGTCTGAATATCTTGTCTCTTTGCCTTCCATATGCCTTGAGAACGCTCGGATTCGGCCCTCCATTACCTATTTGGAGTGTTATATATTGATCCTCTTGGATACATTGAAGGAGGAGAAATTGAAGAGTAAAGAAACTATAGTCCATTGTTGCCTCAGTTTTACTGATACTTGAGTCTACATCCCTTTGTTCCTTGGAGCACATAGTGTTCTTCCCAAGCTTTCCTTTTCTTTGTGAGTTTTCTTTCGAGAGATGGAGGATTGAAGTGGTGGAGGACTATGTTTCTCTGGTTCGCAGAAGTTCCAACAGAGTTTGTCACTATTGTATCTATGATTTATTAATAGAAATATCTTTTCTTGTCCAATTCATGTTCATTTTGAATATGAATATTGAATCCATGGATGTATTTACTTGCATATACATGATTTATTATATATGCTAGATTAGCTCTAACACATTTATATATATCATGTTTCCTTTGTTTGTTGTTGTTGAGAGCAAATTATAATTGCAATTGCTTTGGAAAAGCTCAACGGGGATCTACTTCACCCGTCTGGAATAAGGTACGATTATATATCCCTTAGTGTTAGATTTTATATTTACTTCTCTTTCATATTGGGAAAAATTGATTTTTGGTGTCATGTTGTATGTTGTGGTACCCCCAAGCCATAGGAAGTTTCTGTCCGTAACAGAATTAGCAACTTCGCTAGGGACGCTCCTTGTTTTTCTTTAGGGTTTGGGGGCACAATGTGCTTGACTTTCTCTCTGTTTCTCCCTGTTTTTGTGTCGCATTTAGTAGTATGTTCATCCATTGACACTCCCCTATAGTGGTTTGACCCTTGGCCTGCTTTTTACCACTTTCTTCTCTGTATATGCGGGTTTTTGGCTAAAAGTCGCGTACATACGCAGGGTTTTGGCCAAAAGTCATGTATACACGCAGGTTTTTGGCCAAAAGTCGCGTATACATGCAGCTTTTTGGCTAAAATTCACGTACATACGCTTCTATTCTTTGAACAGACGCGTACATCCTCCCTTTTGGTTGAGTTTGATGTTGTGGGAAGTTGTTGGGTGGGTTGTGAGTGTGGTTGGGTGTTCCTGGGTACTGATGTTGTCTGTTGACTGCTTCTTTTGTGACCAGAGACAGCTTTTGCATTGATTTTTATTTGAAATTAGCTCTAGTCATTTATCTTCTTTTTTTATTTTCCATTAGTGCATTAGTGTTTTTGTCTCGGTGTCGTGCTTGGCTTGTCTTTTCTACTTGTTGCAGGTATTGAGAATTTTAATGACTTTTATTGCATTTTCATTCTTTTATATTGAAAATACAAAATAGTTGCATTTTTACTTGCAGCTCACAGATGGGTTTAAGGAGTACTTGCATTGGATTGCTTCGATGAGAGTTGTGTATAGGCTTCATATAGGAAGGATTGCATTGGCATTTGAAAATGAATTATTTTTTATGCATCTCATGTAGTGGCATACCCCGTTTCATTCGACAAAATTGCACTTGGAATTGTTTGTTAGGTGTGCACATTTATTTCACTACTGAGTCATAATATCATTAGTTTCACGGCCATTTCCTTTTGGGTAATCACAACCATTAAAATCAACGCTTAAATTAAAATGAATTACACATTTTTCTTTGATAGGGTTCACCAATAAGATTAGGATTTAGAGTCTTAGAATATTTCATTGTGAGTTAATTCTCCAAGGCTACTAAACACAAAAAGTAGGTGTCTGTCCAAGTGAGAGAGAGAAATACTTGGATTAGTGTTTCTCAGGACGCTCCTCTTACACAGGATTTAAGCACGAGGCAACGTACACGATTATGATTGGGATAGCCCTTGGTCACTTTCTGTGAGCACCGGAGATATTTCCAGGATCATATTCATATCTGGGGGCTTTTGAGGTACTGATTGGTGCTTTCGAGCTTCAGTTTTTCTACCCTACCCATACGGTCGATCCCACCTACGAATTTCCAGCTGAGCATTGGTTATATTGGGGTGACCTTAGTTTCCTTACCTAGGTATTACACGGGGTACTTGCAGAAGTTATTCTGTGAGTGTCTTGGTCAGGTAGGGGTCGGAAAGCACAGTCGCTTTATGCGTTGAAGTTGAGGGCCACTATAATTGGTTACATACCTCCGCTTGTAGTGTATGGGAGTTTCGGGCCTCTCCTAGGTGATACATACCTGTTGCATTTGGGAGCTCACTTATCCTCCCCTTGGCTTGCTTTTATTTTGGCTGTAGATTTTCTTAGGAGTGTGTCCTAGTTGAATTTTGGGATCGCGGTTACTTGAGTATATTTATGTTCTCTTGATTTCAGGTCCTTTTATGTTCGGCATGCCTAATATCACTACTAGTATCCTGTCACCCTCTCCAGGTCCTAGTGTGGACCCTGGTGTTGAACTGGGGGGAACCACAGCCCCTCACCTTAGTCATAGATTCGGGAGTGGTCATATTACATCCTCTACTTCATTTGTGGAGGATTTTCACTCCCTTCGTCTGGTCTTAACACTAGTTTTCACCCTCATGGGGGGGATAGTGGATACGTGAAAGTTGGGTCTACACCTTACATTCCTTCCTATGTCACATCATCCACCGCACTGTTTCCTTTGAATGTGGTTGTCATGATCAATCCTCCCTATATCTTATATTTTGGACTCTTTACTGGATGTTTCCAGTTGTTTTGGACTAATATTATTGTCATGTAGGGTCCATTTTTTGTACACTCTCACTGAGGCTTTGATGTGTTCGTGCCTATCACAGGTATAATGTTTGAATTGGAATATAGGTTAGTATTTTACATCCGCTTGCATTTTGCATGGCCTTATGACCGTTTCATATTAACATTATGCTGTTAGAAGTGATATTGTGTGAATGGTAGAGTATTCCTATACATGGGTTCCCTAGTTAAATCCTATTTTACATTTGGTGCCCATGATAAGATTTCTCCTTTAGGTTTGGGGAGTCCCTTTTTAGTCTCACCGTGTCCTTGAGTAAGAGATTCATACTCCTCTTGAAATTTATGTTGGCCATTCCCCAAGGACTCCCTTGTGTATATCAAGTTGTGATTTCATTTCATGAGTTTTGCTTGCCTTATTGAGATTTGTGTCGGCTCTCTGCTTCAGAGTTATAAGCTATATAGCTCGATCGTGTCTCATGTCTAGCCAAGCAGATCCTTTTACATATCCTTTGTAGCTTGATCACCCCTTTATCGGGAGTAGGCACAAGTGTTGTTATCCTGCACCTGCTTCCTTGCATTGAGCATAGGTGTGTTTTGTTGCTTGGAACTAGTTTGCCTATACCTGACACTCGTCTCCTCCTAGCTATGTACTATAAATCAATTTTATTATTTTTCAAGCTTTTCAAAATATCTGAAAAATTACAAAAAATATTCAAAAAACATAAAAAGTCAGACGGGAAAAGATGTTATCTTTGGCAGTTGTCGAGTTGTGTCACCTTCGAACTTAGATATCACATCCATTGGTTGGGTTGTTAGTTTGACTTTAGGATTTGTACTCGTTACTCTAAGTTTATCTCCACCGACTGGTTATGCTTCCAGTCCCCATGGAGCCTCTATTGATGCCACCTGTGTTGCAGAGATGACTCAGTTTGCATATCGAGTCCATGTTGCCTAACTTCAGTCACCACTTTCCTTATGTTCTTGTTCGAAGGAAGCTGAATCCTGAGTCGTCCATTCCTCAGTTATCTTGACTTTGCATGTCGGCCATTCTCGGTACTGTTACTGGTTCGTGCACATCTTGTTTGAGTTCTTCCACATCATACAGCGTTGTTGAGTACCTCGTGTTGGTTGATGGGGGATTCCTTAATTCCCTCCTTCCAACGGATTCCATTCCATCAACATCAGATCATTTATTCTGGAATATGAGTCTAAATTCATTTGAGTGCCTTGAGACTTACACTCATCAGTCGTAGGTTCTCTCACTATCGACAGTTTTTGGAATACATCAATGTCCCCTGATCGATGGACTCTTTCAAGTGTTCGACCTCAAAAAATCTATTCACACTTGTTAGATTCCACTATGTACCTTGATTCCCATTTTTGTTATCAGTGGGTTATCTCGCGTTTGTTAACGATATACATCAATGATCGGTAATCAGACAATGGAATATTATTTTCGACCTCAACGCATCTATTCACATAGTAGGACATGTACTCGTAGCAGTTTGCGTAGAAGACCTTCCAGCTTGGTGGCATTCGATATATGCTACCTCCTTGATCATGCTAGTATTCATGAGATTTCATCTCTCGTGATATTTATTCCAGATTCCAATGTTTCCATTGTATATCAGATATATTCATCCACTATGAAGGTCTTGATCCATTGTATATTATACGTGGCGATGACCACACATGACATTTTGTATATCATGCCTATTCATGGCCATTGTACTCTTATGTATTCAGAACTGCTATATGTATTTGCAGTCACATGCAGAGTTTGATCAATGTATTATACTGATGAGTGGCTTGTTCTTCCACCTGGGTCTTCATTACTCCACTTCTGGGATGGATTTCATAATGTATTTAAGCCATCATGCTACCCCTCTGACCTCACACATTAGGGGGCATCTGTTATAGCTGATTTTACCACACCTGGTTGATCACACATTTATGGCCTTCTTTGTCCCTCTACAAACTCTTTGGCCCCATGGACTTATATTATACTTTTATGTTCCAATATCATCCCCAATAATCACCTGTTTATACCTATACGCGACTTTTAAATCCATACTCACGTGTATACGCAGCTTTTGACCTCAAACCTGCGTACATCAGGATGTGTGCATAAAGACAAATATTTTTGAAGTTTTCCTCATATGAGTCCGAATATCTTGTCTCTTGGCCTTCCATATTCCTTGAGAACGCTCGGATTCGACCCTCCATTACCTCTTTGGAGTGCTATATATTGAGCCTCTTGGATACATTGAAGGAGGAGAAATTGAAGAGTAAAGAAACTATAGTCCATTGTTGCCTCAGTTTTGCGTATACTTGAGTCTGCATCCATTTTTCCCTTGGAGCATATAGTGTTCTTCCCAAGCTTTCCTTTGATTTGTGAGCTTTCTATCGAGAGATGGAGGATTGAAGTGGTGGAGGCCCAGGTGGAGGACTCGGTTTCTCTGGTTCGCAAAAGTGCCGACAGAGTTTTTCACTATTGTATCTCTTATTTATTAATAGAAATATATTTTCCTGTCCAATTCATGTGCATTTTGAATATGAATATTGAATCCATGGATATATTTACTTTCTTATACATAATTTCTTATATATGCTGGAGTAGCTCTAACACATTTATATATATCATGTTTACTTTGTTTGTTGTTGTTGAGAGCAAATTATAATTGCAATTGCATTGGAAAAGCTCAACGGGGATCTACTTCAACCGTCTGGGATAAGGTATGAGTCTATATCTCTTAGTGTTAGATTTTCTATTTACTACTCTTGCATATTGGGAAAGATTGATTTTTGGTGTCATACTGTTTGTTGTGGTACCCCCAAGCCATAGGAAGTTTCTCTCCATAATAGCCAAGGTCAATAATTTATTCTAAAATGGATCATTCCTCTTCTTCATTGTTTGGGTTAAGGGGGGGGGTCAATGGATTGTGGGATAAATGAGGAGGTTTGTGTTGCCACAATTTCATAGGTTTTGTCGGGATTCCTTTGAAATGTGGATTTGATGACTCCTACTATTTGTGATCTTGGTTCAGAGCTTTGTGGTTGGTCAAATATTTGGGGAATGGTTATAACTTGTTGTGAGGTGCATGAATCGATAAATGGCCTTGTTATCATTAGTTGTTGTATAGTAGTAAAAAGTTTTGGGAGTCGGTTGATGAAATCTTGTAGGTCGACATATTTATCTACTTTTGTCTGGAGATTTTTGGGTAGTGCTTGGAAGTACGGATTTGTTTTTTGTAACAAAGGTCGAAGTTGGTAATCCTTCTTCGACTATCTGGGTTGAGGATGCGGGTGGTGGGTGGAAGCGAGATCGATGGCATCAACCTCAAGAGGAGTAACAATTTTTACTTTCTTTGCTCTTGGTTTCTTTTCTTATTTTGCGACGAACTTCTTGAATTGTTCCTTGATTGATATTTTATTTTTAGTAGCGTCTTATAAGATTTCGGAAACCCTATCATGTAGCTCATCTTCATCATCGGACTCTTATGGAAGTATAAGACTCTATTTCCCCTTTCCTTTAACTGGATTCCTCCTCTTCTGTTGAGCTTTAGATAACTCAATAGCCAGCTGGCGGATGTTTTCTTTTGTCATTGCATATTCTGGGAAGGGGTTGTCGGTTTGGGTTTCTTCATCTGTTTGTACTGCTTTCTCCTCCTGTTGTTGTGTCAGTGGTACTATAACAACTTGTAGAGTGTTTACCACTTCTGTCGGAGTATCCCCCATGGTAAAAGTACTGATATGAAGATGTACTTCATAGTCCTCTTCTTTTTCTTGGTCAGTCAAAGGCTCAACGATTGGCTTATCAATCTTCTTTGTAATTGGTGGTATGCCTATCTTGGTGTTAGACTGTCGAGCTAGCTCTACAAAGTTGTCATCGAATGATGGGTAAAAATAAATAGGTTCAGCCTTTCCTGTGGCCCTCTCCATGAACCATACTCTAGTGTTCTCTAATTCTAATTGAATATGTGTTGACATCGGCAGACATCTTCGGATATTTTGTGGTAACCTCCATCTGGTTGTTTTTATTTGTAAGTTTTGGAACCAAGTATCCAACAATACCTTGGCTCGCTCTAATTCCTAAGAATTCCTAGTCGTTGAAAAAGTTTTGAAATTCCACATGTTGATTATGTTCAGCTATTCGAAGTCTGGATCTCCGATAGGTCAAATGTAGTAAATTGCAATCCATATGATTAAGGAAGGAAATATGGTTGGTGTGCCTTCCTCTTAACATTTTATACAGATGTTTTTAATAAGATCTGTTAGTAATTGTGCCCAGTGGTAAGTTTTCCTTGTTTCTGCTACATTCACAACGGCTTCCAACATGTCGAGCTTTAAGTCGCAAGCGCTCCCTGTAGTTGCTATGCCTACAGAGATAATCTTCGCCATTATTTTGGGTGTTGTATATTGGATTTGACTAATTACTAGTCCTCTTGATTTCTTCCCTACTGGTGTACATGTTAGCTTCTCGACTAGAGCTGGATTTGATTTTACAGGGACAAGTTCACCTTTGTTTGACAAACCTGTAAGCCTGTAAATTATGTCGCCTGATATCTCGATAGATCTGTCAAAGTAAAATTTTCCATTATGGTACCGGCTAACAATGAACTACGTTCTGATGGCCTTTGTTCCCGTAAACCCCGCCATGAGAGGTGCATTCAGGTAACTTAGGATGGTGTTAGCACTCCGCTTTTGAGCTTCATGTGTCATTTTTTTATCTTTGTATGACCATTTCCTTATTTCTTTCCACAGTATTGCCCAGGATGTTTCTATAACTTTTGCTTTTCGAATGTTATCCAGTCATTGTACCAACGGAGTTGTGGTTGTTTCTATATCCTTCATTTTGTTTGTTGCAGATCTTGTCTTTTTAGGTGCCATAGTGTTGGTAAAATGTTCAGGTTCGCACACAGGTATCTTGGTCTCATGGATTTGATAGCGTTCTAGATCTTCGTGGAATGAGGTGTGGTCTTCATCTGGTGTGGTATTTATAGGTGGAGCAGGAGGGGATCTGGAAGATGAAGATATTAATGGAGGATTTGACTGTGAAGGACGCTCTCTCGAGTGTTATTTTAATGCGCTCTGGTTTTGGCACTCCTTTTGTCGATGATCATGATGACTTTATTGGACTGTTGAGCCTTCTATAGGTCGACATGCGTAGTGGTTGTGGAAATGTCGGTGTGGTGGGTGATATTCATTGTGGCAATGATTGTGTTGTCGATGGTTGTATCTTCCAAATATTTGCCTGCTACTTCCTTCCTAAGAATTTGTCCAAGGCTCTGTCATTTTATTTTCTGTATTGTTTGCTTTGTTGATTTTTTTAGGTTTTTATAGTTTTTAATTTTTTTAGTTTTTTAGTTTTTAATTTTATTTGTTTTTTATTTTTTTGTTTTCGCAACGTTTTAATCGAGAACCATTAACAAGTTTCTGAAATACACTGCCTCCTAACGTTTTTAGTCGGACTGATCCATTAGCATTGATCTCTTTGACAATATATGGTCCCATCCATTCTGTGTGTAATTTTTTTTTTCCTTTTACCCGATTGTTATACACAACAACGCAAGATCTCCTACCGAGAAGTTTTTATTTCTAATATTCTGATCATGTCAAGATTTATGTTGTTGTTTTTGGATCTCTTGGTGTTGTATTGTAATCATTCGATGTTATTCTAGTTTAGCTAGTTGTATTAATCGCTCATTCTTATCCTCTTCGACATCAATGTGCAATATGTCAGCAATTATTGGTGTTTGTTTTCGAAAGTGTAACATGACGACTGTTTCTTGTCCATAAACAAGTCGGAACGGTGTTTGATATGTCGATCGTTTGTATGCATTCTGGATGCCCATAGGACAGCGGTAATTTTCTCATCCCAATCATCTTTTTCTATATTGCATATTTTGGTTAGTCCCCTTGTCATAGTTTTGTTAAATGCTTCAATTGCACCATTGGATTGAGGGTGGTAGGTTGTGCTCCTTCTATGTTCAATTTTAAACAATTATGTTAAAGCTGCAATTGTTTTGTTTATAAAGTGTGACCCCTGATTGTGAATTAAGGTCAATGGACAACCAAATCTGGTAATAATATTTTCATATATGAATTTCGCAGCTCCTTCACTAGAGCAGGTTCCGACGTGTTCTTCCTCTGGCCACTTAGTAACGTATTCGACTGTTGTTATAATATAGCATGCTTCAGTCATTCTAGAAGGTATTGGAAATGAGCCTATAAAGTCAATTGCCCAAATTTCAAATGTTAAACTTGGGTTTACTGATATTAAGGACATATTAGTACTTGGTAGAGGCCAACCTTATCATTGGAAATGGTCACATTTACTAACAAATTTTCGACAATCGCGGTATAATGTCAGCCACCATAATCCCGACTGTTGGATTTTCTTATCAATCGTGTCAGACTGTAAATGTCCTCCAACTGGGCTGTAATGTGCTTCCTGCATTACACTTTCTCTTTCATGCTACAGAACGCAACGACGAAGTACCTCGTCTAAACCAAGTTTATAGAAGAACCCGTTTATTATGTTATAAGGCGCAGCTTTCATTGCTAAAATGTTCTTCTTTTTGTCACTCATTCCTTCTGATGCTTGTCCATTTTCTAATAATTTGGCTATTTCTTCTAGTTCGAAAAGTACAACTTCTATTCTAAACAGATGTGCATCTAGTAAGTCATCTTCAACTCCAGTCGGTTCTTCCCCTGTGTCGATTCTCGAGAAGTAGTCAGGTCCAAGATTTGCTTTTCTTGGTCGAACTATGACTTCAAACTCAAATTCTTGAAATAATAATAACCAACGACAAATTCTACCATGATGCAAGGGCTTACTAACGAAGTATTTTAATGCTTGGTGATCAGTGTAAAATACAAAGGGGTTAGCTAACAAGTAAGGTCTATACTTTTGGAGTGCAAAGACCATTCCTAGTGCTTCCCTTTCTGTAGATGAGTAATTATGTTCAGCCTTATTTAGTTTTATGCTGTTGTATACGATCGTATAATCCATTCCATCATCTCCTGGTTGCATCAATATTGCACCGATTGCTATACTGGATGCATCGATATGCACATGGAATTTTACTAATCGATTTGGAAATCATAGAATAGGTGCTTCGACTAGTTTTTTCTTTAAAGTGTCGAATGATGCATTGCATTATTCAGTCCATTCATATTCCTTATTTTCTTTTAGTAATTCTTCTAAGGGGTATGTCATGTCTGAATAATGATGAATAAATTTCTTGTAGTAGCATGTATTCCCCAATAAAATTATAACTTGTTTCGGGTTAACTGGTGGCTTCAAGTCGAGAATGATTTTTATTTTTGCGAAGTCAACCTTGATACCCTCTTTGCATACGATGTTCCCTAGTAGAATTCCTATAGGGGTTACAAAAATGCATTTCTTTATATTAAGTGATAGTTGAATTTGTAGGCATCTTTCTAACATTAACCTTAACCATTTGCAGTGATCTTTTAACATAGAGTAAATTGTCCGGTCGTCAAAATAAACAGGCATTGTTTTGTAGATATATTCCTGGAATGCTTTAACCACTATTCTTAAAAATACAAATGGTGCATTTTTGAAACCAAATGGCATGACTTTGTATGCATATGAGTCGAATTCGCACATGATTGTTGTTTTTTTTTTTTATCCTTGGCAATCGGTACTTGATTGTAGCCTGAGAAACCATCTATAAATTAATAACATCCATGCTTGGAAACTTCATTGATAATTTCATCTGCGAAAGGAGTCGAAAATGGGTCTGTAAGAGTGACTTTGTTGAGTTCAAGGAAATCTACGCAGATTCTTAGACTTGTCAGGTCATGCTTCTTTGGTTGTACAACCATTGGGCTTTCCCACTCCAACTGGTCAATAGGGTAGATAATTATGGCCGCCAATATATTTTCAATTTATTTCTTCACTATCTCTTTATATTTATGAGCAAGTTTGTATGGCAGTTTCTTTATTGGTCTTGCATCGAGTTTTATGTCGATCATTTCCCTCATTTCCTGAACTAATCCTTTAATATCCTTATAATCCTGAGCGAAGACATCTTGAAATTATTTTAGCAAGTTGACTGTCTTCATTGTCTACTCCTCGTTCCAGTAATCTCCGATTTTTGCAAGTTTAGCTTTATCATCATTAGAGATGTTGACTTATTTTGTTTTAATTTTTGTGTCCATCCATTCTGGTGCCTTGCTTTCATTAATTTTTTGACTTCCTTCTTTGAATTGTGAAAATTTTGATGGGAAGTATTCTACCGTCATCCGTAAAGGTTCTTATTTTTCTATCGATTCAACTTTTAGTATTTTTTTAACTGGTCTCGTTGTTTCAGGATGATTAATTTTCCACTGAAATATTTTTCCCCTTGTATGTTCTGTTTCTAGTCGAAGTCTTGTCGACTGTGTTACTTTATTTGACATAATATTATGACAAGAGACTCTCGGTCGGCCGTGAGTTTCTGTCGAATTGTTATTAACAGTCGGTTTTAGAAATGTTTTTATTTGTTTTCTAGCTTCGACTAGTTGGTCATATTCCAGTATAAACTTGAAGTCCTTGATGAAATTTTATTTGAGTTCGTTCCATAAGAATGTTTCACCTCATGCTTCCTCCATCTTGTACCACTTGTTTGGTAGGTCGTCTAGTGTTGATGGAAATAGGTGCGGCCATAGTCGTTCATCTTTATGTCCAAGTCTTTTCCACTATTTTTCACATATCATTATGTGTCTTTCAGGATCCTGGCCTTGTGTAAAGATTGGTATTTGTGCTTGATTCATTAGCTTCTTTCCTCCAAATCTTTCAACAAAATACGTTGAATTTGTCGACCATGATTGTAGTCTCAACTTGTGAGTATCCCACCACTGAGCAGCTTGTCTCATAAATGTTTCGACTAGACTTCGAAGTCGGTCATGTTCACGTATGTTCTTCGATACTTGTTCAACATGAAGGACTGGTGATTCCCTCTCTTTATACCGAAGTGACGGTCTATTTTCTATTTTTGTTGGTGTTAGGGATGGATGTTCCCTAACTTTTCTTTCAAATATTTTTGGTATTATTGACAAAGAGAAACATTGATGTGTTTTTTTTTTTTTCAGGATGGCCTGAATGGTCCAACATTCTCTTGCTTGTAGTTCGTAGTTTTCCATTTCCCAGTCGTATAATTCTGCGTCTGAGTTAGAACCAATAGAGTCTGGGTTCCCTAAATTAAGTTCTCCATATATATTTGGTTCAGTGTAGTCCTCATTATATTGTATTTTGTATAATTGTTGGACATCGACTTCTTCATCTATAGGCTCTGTCCATGGTTCACCTTGTGATGGATGAATAGGAACAATTACTTTCTATCTGTTTCCCTTAAGTTTTATTCTTTCTTTATCTATCGAAATGGATGCTTTCATCTTTTGTCCCCATGGTCTGCCTACTAGTGCTGGGAAGGAACAAGATCCTTCCTTATGGTTAATAATTTTGAAGTCGACTTTTGTGGTGATTCCCCTTATAGTTGTGTCGGTGTTCCTCCATACACCAATAGGTTCAATTAGTCATTGGTCGACTAACTTCAAATATATGCTAGATTCGCTAAGTCAAGGTTTGCCTAATTGTTCCCATGTATCCCTGGTCCTGATGTTTGCTTGTGCTCTGAAGTCTAGAATGACTTGTCGGGCATTGTAACCTTCAATTTCCAAGTCGACAAGAGGGTCAATGTCACTTTTATCTTTTTGGTTTAAACTGCATATGCATTTAGCTTTTTTTCAATACCCAATTTATTCTTGAGATTGTACAATAAGTCAATAAATTGTGCAATGGAATTATCATTATGTATTAGATAATTAGTTCTTGAGCCATCTTTTGTCGAGTATCATCATTTGCTTCATGTGCAGCTAATTCTTGAAAAATGTTTGTTGCATCATTATATAATTGTTTTTGTATGACGGGATTAGGATAGTCATCCTTATTCTTTATTTTTCTTATCTTGGGATTTTCATTGTCGGTTTTAGTACCTTGTCTAGTAACAATTTACAAAGTTCTTAGTGCAAATAACATCACGTTTTTGGACACTCGACAAGACATTAACGTTTCTCTTTTTATTGATTTTTTCGAGCATGGTGGGACAATCCTCTAAAGAGTGATCACCAACACCACAACTGGTACAAAACTAAAGGTCGGTTCGATCCTTGTATGGACACTCAACGTGTTGATTCCCTTCATTCAAGCATGTATAACACTAGATCGGTCGTCGTGGTCTATTTTCTCGATTTCCAAAGAATCGTCCTTGACCTGAATATCCTCCACGATGATTGTTATCATATAGGGGCTCATACCTTAAGCCATCATATATTTGATTGTTCTGTTCGTTCTGGTCGTTGTTGTTCCTTGGATTATCATCATTATTATTCTGCGCAACAGCGTTTGTTTGGTAAACCACATGGTAGATCTGTCGGTTCTTCAAATTTAGGTGGCAATCGGTTGTTGCATGGATTTTGACCTCGCATGTTACACACCAACAAGCTTTGAAATTCTTCATATTGTACAAACAATCTTTTGTCATGTGTAGACCATGCTCCTGGAAAATGTCACAAAATCATTTCGACTGAACAAACCTCACATATTGTCGGAAATTATCTTTCATGTGTCTGGAAATTGATCATTTTGTACACCATACTTCATGGACCTTGAGGTTTAAATCCCGTATCAACTTCTGCATTATCTCCAGTTGTTTTTCAATACAGCTATCAACAAGGTTCGTTAGATAGTCCTCGTCCATTTCTGCTTGCAACGCCTTCGTTAATGCATCTTCATAGGTATTAAAATTATCCAATATGATATGCATACATATATTTTGTAGGAGACCTGCAACAAACCATTGGATTAACAATTGTTCATCTATATTATAGTCCAACTAGCTAAGTATATCTTTAAGTCTTTTGTCGTACTCCCAAACTATTTCTGTCAATTTCTGGACTGTAGTCTTTAGTTTCTTTGTTGTCGGATGCTTTGCATCTAAAGTCTTGAAGAATGACATGAATTGTTGTTTAATTTGTGCCTTAGTAGCATTCGGCATCTTTTCTATGTACGCCATGTACCATGTAAGTGCTCTCTTACGCAGAGCACCAGCAAACTGCACCATCTATCGATCTTCATTTGTAACAGCATTCGCTTCCCAGGTCGACTCGCAGACGAACGAATGTCGCCTGGGATCTTCATCACCCTTGCAGAGGGGGATGTGTGCAGAGACATGCGCCATATATCCGGCGTCAGTCCCTCCTCCAGGTGGTGGAGGGGGGGATGGTGGTGGTGGTGGGTTACTTCCTGTGACTCTGTTTTCTTCACAGTTGTTCTCGACAGAACTCTAGTTTTCGTTAGAGGTTTTATCTGTAGTAGTCGGTTCATTTTAGAAAAGAATTTGGTTTATGTCGACCCTTTTTGCTGATACCCATGTATATTGTTGATGTTGGGTTATCCTCTCTTGTGGATCTGAATGGTCTAGTGTGTTACTTAAAGTTGTGATTGGTTGGGGGGGTTCTCCTTCATGTTCTAAGTATAGTAGATGAATACTTCGGTTGGATGAAAAGGATTCAATTGTAACCCAATTTCCTTCCTGTGTTCGAAGAATTACAAGATGTTCAACATCATTTCCTTATTCGTCTATTTGAATCCATACACCTAAGTCGTCGGCTCATAGTCCCAAATCTTCTTGAACAATGTTCTGCACTCGGGCACTCTGGTTAGTATTTAATGGAGAATGAGGTGTAATGTTTTGGGGTATATCAGCTTGGAGAGCTTCACCACGCTCTATCCACAAATATTCTTCCATCGGTGACACTTCTTCATCAACACCTTCTTCATGTCGATCGTGACTTGACTCTGGCGGATTCTCTTCTTGTTCTGTCCCTCTGGTCGTAATTCTCCTCTGGAGCACAACAGCCTGCTCTCTAATCTCTTCCCTTATTTTTCTCCTCTTTTCTCGTTCTATCTTCTGGATATCAGGGGTTCTTTTGTGAGTAACTGTTCGGATGATTTCATTTTTGGTCCAACTTTTTATCGCTGATAGTGGTGTCTTCACAATTTGACTATAATACCTCTACTCTACTCCAAAAAATGACCAACTACCCCCCCATAACCGACCCGAACGTTGTAGTAAGCCCGGGTGGAACTGTTTATTTTCTTAGAAATTACTCCCACTCTCTTTCTTAGACAAATTTTTCCCACTCCTTTTGTTTTTCCTCCCGGGTTGTGTTGGATGGTGGTTCTATCAGTAATGGACGAGGTTCAACAATATGACCCATGCCCTTGTCGATCAAAAATTCCAATAAAAGTGTCGGCAATGAGCACAAGAACTGTTCAGTTAGGTCATTATAGGTTCTCTTTTTGATGCTATCTACAAAGACTCCTTTGTTGACTTCTCTTTCCTCACAGAACTCGTCGGCGCTTCTTTCGAACCACTACGACAAATTTGTACGGCCTCCTCTTGTCAATTTTTGGAGTAACTCTTGGTCTTTAGTTTCTGTCAGCTGATTCATCCAGTAGCTTCTTTAAAGACTGAGGGACTGACTTGAAAAACTTATCATGTGTTTCAGAAAAGAACTTATCCTTTGCTTGTGCAATAGTCAGTCTATTTCTTCTGGCGTAATTTTGCAAATAATTCGCAGTCTTACGTTCCCACCAGTTCTTAATCTCCTGTTCTGAAATCATTTAGTCATGGTCATTTCATCCAAATATGTATCACCGGCAACAGAACCAATGTTGTAATCAATCAGATTGCAAGGCTATCAGTAGTACACATAAACAATCATATAAACATAACAGAACAAGAGACAAGAATGGCAGACAAAATAACAGATTATATTACTCAATACACATGTGGGTTCATACAATAAACTGAACCAAGTATCTATCTCGCTCAACAGCCTATATATGCATTTACAAAACAATTATAGTAACTACCTGCCGGTTCAACCAACCGACACGACCTATGAGGATGACCTAATCTACAATTAGTCGACTAATGAGTCTAGTTGGCTAAGCCGACTAGCTCCTCCAACAAAGCCCTAGTTTAGTGGACAAGGAGAAGTTACTCCAAGAGAAAGGTTGGTCACCTTCCTCTAGGGATAAGATTTAAGGTTTCATCCATGAGAACTCTTGAACTTTTATCAAAATTTATCAAATTCACTTACATTTTCATTTGTAATTTTGCATTTTCATGGTAGTATTAGGGTTAGAATTAGGTCTGCAATTTTATGTCTAACAACCTAAAAAAACAAAAACTGAATTTTTCAAATTTTTGGCCTCACTAAAACATTTTCCATCTCTCCTACAAATTCAGCCTTTAGGCCCTAAAAGCACTAGAGTGAAATTGTGGCAGTCCTAAAATTATAAAATATATATATATAAACCTAAAAATCTCAAAAAAATAGGGCTTGCCCTTACCTTTTCTGCAAAACCCTAGACCTACCCTTTCCCTCGCCTAGTAGCCCTAGGGCTTCCTTTTCTACACCCTCGGCCTCCTTTCCTTGAAACCTTTTACCCTCGGTTCGGCCTCCCCCCCCCACCACAAAAAAAGGGCTCAACCCTCCTTCTTCTAGGCATACCCTAGGCACAGCTTGCCTATGGGAAACCTTTTATAGGTTGTACCAACCATCTTGCTTCTCTTAAAAAACATGCTCTAAGGTTTGCCACAAATTGCAGATTGTCATCCCTCTCTTGCATCCTTAAAACCCGTGACAAGGACAATACAAAACATTTAAAGAGGTTAGGAAAAGATACCTTGATTACTGTTTGATTAAAGGACTGATTTTGGTGTTGTTTTCATGCCATAAATGACACTTATCAAACTTTGACAAATTGCCTATATTGCTAGAAGATAAAGCTTCAGGTTAAATTTGGTTAGATATAATGATTGAATGAGATGGTAATTGTCTGAATGCTTCATTCTACTTGGTAAATGCTTTGTTATTTATCGTTGTAACCACTATCATAAATGAATTGTCCATTGCAGTAGATTGTCATCATAATTTTTGGTTACTATTAAAGTTATAATACTTATATATATAGCCCTCTTATTAATGATGGGTGATTTCACTAGAAATTGAATGATACTTGGATTGTTTACTATCCTACATTAGTTGAGTGATTACTTGTCTACAGTAAATGTTATATGAATGATCTCTTAATATTGACATTAATACATTGGTTTGTAATCTACCGACATTATAATTTACATAGTATGTCTTCTTCATTTAGAAGTTGATTTATTAAAGCCATTGGTCACTAATATCATTGTGTAAAAGATATAGTTGTTTGTCCTAAGTGTCTTATAGAATATATAAAGATCCCTCCCCTTATAGGTTATGACACTCCAAGGAAGTTAAATATTTGTGATCGAGATGACATTCTGTCACAAGTCCATACATATGCTTACTGGGCACTAACCCTATTAGTTTGTCTAGTGACATTTTTGGTGTCGTTGTTGGGAACATTTCAAAGATTGAAGTGGTTTATCCAAAGTCATTTACACCCTTGGAAAGAACAACTCTTTGTAAGTCTTGAGGTAAGTTCTTATTGATATTAATACATATATATTTTTTTAAGGGCTAATCTGTAGGCTTATATGGTGACTCCACAAAGAACTCAACCCATCAATTGGGTATGCTTCTTTTTATGTACTTGGTGATATTTGTTTAACCTGACAGGTCTCTCTTGGCGACTCCACATAATAAAATAAAAAAGAAGTGCTTTACAAGAACAATACCAAGAGGTATGCTTTGCTTTGTCATTTCATAAAATTTGTTAAAGGCTAACTTTGTAGACAACTCCACTGAAGAAAATAAAAAGAAGTTCAAAGTAAGAAATCTCAAGTAGAAGATATGGAGATTCTCGATCCATTTGATTTCTCAAACATTCCAGAGTTCCCAAATAAGTTTGATAAACATCGTTCTTTGAAATATATCTCATTGTTCCACAAGGGTGAAGAGATCATTACAGTGCATGTTACAAAGTTCAAAGAAGTTCTCATGGCATTGGATATCACAGACAAAGACATCATTATGCAGTTATTTGTGATACTTCTATCTAGAAGGTAATTAGGATATGGATGCTTGGTCTGAGAGACACCCTCCTAGAGATATATATTCATTTCTGCAGTTGGTTGTAGCATTCCCCGATCAATGGGATCCCAATACTAAGGAAGAAATCCTGAAGATTATAAAGGACGATCATACAGATATTGAAGAACAGAACCCAGAAGAGCATGAAGCACTCCTTAATGACGAAGTTTATGATGAAGTTCAATGCTCGGAAGGTTTGCTTGAAGAAGCTATTATTCAAGACTTGGTCATTGACAGCACGGACCTTATGTCCAAAGATGAAGGGATTCCTGAAGACGAAGATGAAATCCCTCCAGAAAATGAAGACCAAAAATCCCTAATTGAAGAAATTGAAGATTATAAAGAAATTGTAAGTTCTCCAGTTACAGTTTCTTATGATATTTTGGCTCTCTTGGAAGAAAATAACAAGTTTATAAAAGACAACGATTACTATAAATTCCTTGGTCCACCAATATGTGATTCTTTAAAACCTTGCAGCATCATAGTGGACCCTCTCCCTCGCACATGTTTGGGAGAAGAATCCTTCTCTATCAGCAATAAAGAATGGCTAAATTGTTTTGCTATTGTGCTTAATGATGGGGTAGTGTAAGAGATGTTCCCTATGATTGATTGCCAAATTCAGATTTTTTATGTTATCTTCTAGTCGACGATGTACCAAGACCAGTATTTCCAGCACTGCCTCGTGGCAAGTTGTGCAAATGTCTATCAGTCCATGGTGTGCCCTAATCAATAGCGTTCTCCAAGAAGTGTTCAACCATTTATATCCAGTATCGGTAAGTTTCCAACATTGTATTTCAACAAAACTAATACAGGTATGATATTCATTTCACATTGTCAGGATTTATATTGTTTATCTTTTCATTTGAAATGTGAAGGGATAAATTGTGTGGCCGATAATTTCAAATTTTCAAGGATCATTAAGGATACTAACATGATTATTACAAAGATGAAACATGTGCTTGTGTGTCCAAAGAAAGGTGCAAGCAAGTGTAGGGACATGTTATCGCTAGTCTATGAAGATTTGCAAGGGCCACCTTTACAAATGGTCTACCAAATTCAAAATCAGATACCAATTTCGTGCAAAATTCTTTCTCAATGCCAACGTATGATGTAGATGGCCCATACATAAGCCTAGTAGAAGTGTGGATAAACAAAACTTGTGAAAGAAATCCTTCTTGCTAGTAGCAGTATCAAGGCTTCCAAGTTCTTGCAACCATCCAGCCTTCATTTCCCATCCTAATGGAAATATCAGCCTTGTACTTAGCTTATCATCAATGAGACCTTATCATGGATTGTCTCTAAAGACAAAGGAAAAAGTTCATGTATGAATAACCTACTCAACTGGTTGCATTGGTGATATGACTTCACTTGACCCTTTTTTTACTTTGTCTAGGGTAGGTAGGGTTAGTTTCATTGTCAGTTTAGCATATATTGTTACCTTGCATTGCATTTGTGGTTCTTTCATGTTCAGTTGTTTGCATCTCATTTCATTATATTGAAGAAGGCGAGACGGAAGTGTCTGTCTACAGGCACCAGAAGATTCACATATTCTCAAGCACTCTCGAGAAGAGCACTTATCCCACAATTGGAGCCAATGTTACGTTGTACATGTACCATCTCACTTCAAATGTTTGCCCAAGGAGAGAGGTCATTTTTCTCCTCTTCAGGTCTAGGATGGGGGTGTTATATGCATTTTCTAAGGGATTGTTATGGTTGGACCCCTTGATTTTGTCTTAGAAGTACTATGGCTTAATGGCATTGATTATTGCCCTTTGTTGGGGGTTTTAACCCTGCAGTTGGTGTTTGAGGCTCCTAGGGGAAGATCACATGACAACCTACTTGTTTTCCACACAGGTGGCAATGTTTCAATTCTTAGGAACTTGCATCCTCTTCTAGTCACCCTATGCACCCATCCTGGCCCCTTTCCAACAGAGCGTCCACTCTCCTTTGTGCCTTCTCAATGATGACGTCGTCCTTGGTCACCAAGCCCACAGGCTTGTAGAGGGAGCGCGTTGAGAGTTTTCATCACAGTTGGGGTTTGATGGGGCATGAGGATCACCCCCTACTCACTCCACCTTTTGGAGTGAAGCTTTTTGCTCAGTTTTAGTCATATTTAGCCATTTTGGGTCAACTATGGGGGAAATGCCCCAAGATACCCACAGATTATATTATTCTATGTTATTTCATGTTATATTTTTGCGTTGACATTATATTGGCTTGTAAGCATGGTTATATTTTTGCATTGACATTATATTGGCTTGTAAGCCTCGTCACTTCATTTGTAAATCACAACTCAATAGATAAATTACATTACGTTGCCATTTTATCCAACATAATCTTTTTAGAAAGTGATGCGCACCTCTTGGAGTGGCTTCCTTTTGCTCTTGTGGATGAATTTGAGACCAAGCAGGTTGATGCCATAGCAAAGTCCCTAACTTATGGTTAGGGCCCCTAGGTCCCCTATATGTCTCTACGGTATTATGGTATGGGACCAGACAGTTTCTTGGACACGATGTCAAAGCAGATCCTGTAGGTTGAGACAGAGACTTCTTGGTCTGGGACCATGCAGATTCTTGGTATGGGATCGAGCAGTTCCTACAAGTACATTCCTAGTCAGTTAACCAGATGGATCTTGGTCAAGTTGACCAAGATGATGATGTGTGATGTCCTCTCTCCTATTCGGTTATTGCTAGGTTGTTTCTCAAGGGACTGGCCACCCCTTGATGATGTCACTAGCACCTAACCCTTAGGAGCAATATTGAGACCCAGAGGATCACATCATCCAGTTTGGATCTTCTCCTTATACAGTGATGATAAAAATATATATGGAACACATGTGACAATATATCTTGAGAGATAAAATATTAAAGTCCTTGGTCTTGTTATTAATAGGGTTACCTTATCTTCTTATTGTGACCACCCTTGGTTGACTTATGGTCCTTTATCTTTTACTTCGTCCTAGTGTCCTTATGGTGGGTAACTTTGGTATGATGACTTCTATTTTATGGTTCATATTTTTGGACCATTGGTACCCTATCCTAAGCCAAACTTAATTTTATGGTTTTTATTTTTGGACTTTTTAATTTTATGGTTTTTATTTTTGGACCTTTTAACTTTATGGTTCTTATTTTTGGACCTTTGGTACCCTATTCTAAGTCGACCTATTTTTTTTATTTTATACTTTATTGGTAACGATCCAAAGACTTAGGGGTTGCCTAAGTGACCTCTCTAAAAGGCTTATCAATATTATAAATTAAGCCCACTCCTCCATTCCAAATGTGTGTCTTGATAGAGAGAAGTTTAGATTTGATTTCTTGCTCTAAGGTTCGTTGCTTATGTTTTTGTGTGACGCCTTGACTAAGGCTTGCTACTGCTTGACGCCTTGGTTTCTTGTTACTCTTGAAGTGATGTCGTGACCTGTGTGTATACCCTCTAGGGTTGAACCGTGACCTACCTGATATGTGGATTGTGTATTTTGGCTAAACTGTGACCTGCTTGATCTGTGAAGTGTCTTCCTTGTTGTTGTCGTGACTGTATCATGTGTTGTTGTCGTGAAGTGCCTTCCCTGTTGTTGTCGTGATTGTATCCTCTCTGCTATCGTCATGGAGTGTCTTCTTTGTCGCTGTCGTGGAGTGTCTTCCTTGTTGTTGTTGTGACTGTATCCTCTCTGCTGCTATCGTGGAGTGTCTTCTATGTTGCTGACATGGAGTGTCTTCCCTGCTGCTGCCATGACTGTATGTTTATCTGCTAGTGTGATTGAGTGTCAATGTTGGGCATCACTGTGTGTCTCTACTAGCATGACTTTGTATCTCTATTGGGAATGACTGTGTTTCTCTGTCGAGTATGACTGTGTCTCTCTGTTGGCATTACTGTGTGTCTTTGTTGAGCATGATTGTGTTGCTATGCTGAGTAGAATGTGCCTCTCTGCTAGCATGATTATGTGCCTTTGTTGGGCATGATTGTGTTTCTCTACTAAGTATGATTTTGTGTTTCTCTGGTAAGTATGATTATGTGTTTCTCTGCTAGCATGATTGTGTATCTCTGTTGAGCATGATTGTGTATCTCTGTTGGTCGTGGCTGTGTGTCTCTGCTGGGTATGAATGTGTCTCTCTGTTGGCGTGATTGTGTGTCTCTCTGCTGGCGTGAATGTGTTTCTCGGCTGAGCTGTGACCTGTGTCTCTGCCTTCATAAGAAGTGTTGCTGAGGTCTGGATAAAGGATTGAAGTTTCTCTTCATGTTGATTAAGAAGTTGAGGTTTGTATTCTTACTACTATAACCCTCTTAGGCTCTCTCTCTCAAGGTACGCCATTTATCCATCTAGGTGACTTGTCCCTTTGGTGACAAGATAAGAACCTAAAAGTATCCGAGTATAACGCTGATCCAAAACTATCCTAGATTAGTATTGTTATTGTTCTTTACCGTTGTTATTTTCTGTACATTATTATTGTTTTGTTTCATCAGTTATAATATTGTTAATGTACATGGCCTTCAGTAAATCATCTCAAGGACCAACTTTAACATTGTGACCAATGGAGAGTTGAAAGAGATGAAAAATATGTTTGAATTTATTCAGCACTACTATTCTGAATCTAACTTTGTTTCATGATTTTGTTTATACATTAAAGTATATTTTTTAAGTCAAATCCTAACCTAACCTTAAACTTTAACATGGTATCAGAGCTTAGGTTGTAGCTAATTCTATCTTGTAGCTAACAGAAACTACATACATCCTAAGGTAAGTGTTGTACCTTACTCAACTTGATTACAGAAGCTCATTTGACAAACTCTTCAAGTTGGCAAGTACGGTTTGAAGATGGCTACTCCTTCAGTCAAATCGGAAGATAGGCTTAAGAGAGCCTCAAATTTCAATGCATGGAAGGCTAGAGTGTAAATATCCTAGAAAAGACCGATCTAGATGTCTTGGTCACTAGAGTTGTTGAAGAGCCCATACAGCTCAAGGAAGAGCAGCATTCAAGAAGAAGCAAGCCAAGGCAAAGAGAGTTATCTTTGACTCAATTAAAGACAACTTGATGCCCGTAATAGCTCCCTTAAGGACGGCCAAAGAATGCTTTTATGCTCTAGCTAATTTCTATGAGAAGAAATCCCCTACTCAGAGAAGGGCGTTGAAGAAACAACCTCGATCATTTAAGATGGTGAAGGACGAGAATGTTGCTACCTTCTTCTCCAAGGTCTCTTAGATAAGAAATCAACTCGTGGCCATTGGAAACAAAGTAGAAGATGATGATCTCGTGCAGACAATACTCGATTGTCTTCCCTGCATCTTGGAAGGCATTCCTAGCCTCAGTAAATGGATGAGAGGTTCAGCCAAACTTTGAAAGGTTATGGCATGATTCTTTGGAAGAAGAAGGAAGTATTCAAAGTAGATTTGGGCCTCCACCTGAAAAGGATTATGCTCTAGTTGTCAAGCTAAAGAAAGGAAAGAATCTCCCATAGCACAAGGACAATGGTAAGGAACCTCAAGGTAAGTCCTTTCATAAATCTAAGGTTAGATGTTATAATTGAAGGTAAGATTGGTCATTATCTAAGGGATTGTAAGAAACCACTTAACAAGAATTGGCATAGAAAGAAACATCATGCCTCAATTGCTACAAAAGAAGAACAACCTTAGCGAAAGAAATCAAGGGTTGAGACCAACAATCAAGATCAAGGAAAAGAATAATACTTGACTTCAACACTTACAAGTTCCGTCTCCAACCTATCTGATTCCTGGTGGATAGATAGTGGAGCCACCAAGCATATGATGGGATTCAAGAAATCCCTTGCGATTTTCGAGCCCAATAAGTTTCATAAGAAAGTGGAACCTGGAAATGGAAGTACATGTGACATTAAAAGAGTTGGTTCAACTGCCTTACAACTTGATTCATGTATGTTGATTAATATTGGGGAAATTTTATATGTTCCTAGTCTAAAGAAGAATGTTATTCCAGTGGCAGTTTTAGAAGACAAGGGGTTCTCTATAACCTTCTTAGAAGGGAAGGCTTTGAAATGGCCTAGAGGTGGAAGTATAAGCTCAACCATTGTGATTGGAGTCCGTGAAGGTGACCTCTATAAGGTCTCAGGACATGTTAAAGCTCTATACCCTAGTCAAGATTCAGAGATCGAGAGGTAGCCAACTATGCTCTTCAGTCCTCAACAGAGTGGGGTTGCATAAAAGGAAAGTATAGATGCGATCTTCCATCAATCCTCCAGTTACTCAAAGATGGGAGTTTATAAGACTTCTTGTTTAGAGAAACAGAGGGAAAAGGCCAAGAAGCCTTCATTTGATCTCATTAAGAAGCCTATTGAAAAGCTTAAGCCTGTTCCAATGAGAGCCATGTCACTGATTCAGTTTGCTCTCATTATGGGGAGTTAGCCAAACAATAGGTTTGGAAAGATGATATGTGGAAAGTGATTCTCAGTTATCAGAGGAAGTCAGCTATAACTTCCAAGTGGACCTATGAGATCATGCTTCATGCTGCGATGAAGGGCTATTTGAACCTCTCAAAAAATCATGTATTTGATGACAGGTTGGAACACATCGAGATGAGTTATCACCATGTCATGGTGCATTATGTTATCAATGTGTTGAGAATGCCCCTCTTGCTAAGAGGGAGTGTTAAAGTTAGTGCAGATGCGAAACCCATTCTCGGGGAGGATGGTACCCTAGTCAATTAACTAAGGCAGAGTAAGACCCTAAGGCCCTCAGTAGTCTCCTAGGGTTCTTGGTTCGTGACCAAGCAGGTTGATGCCATGGCAAAGTCCCTAACATATGGTTAAGGCCCCTATATGTCTATAGGGCATTCTAGTCTGGGACCATACAGTTTCTTGAACACGATGTCCAAGCAGATTCTGCAAGTTAAGACAGAGACTTCTTGGTCTGGGACCAAGCAGATTCTTGGTCTGGAACCAAGCAGTTCCTACAAGAGCATTCTTGGTCAATTAATCAGGTGAATCTTGGTCAAGTTCACCAAGATGATGATGTGTGATATCCTCTCTCCTAATCGGTTATTGCTAGGTTGTTTCTCAAAGGACTGGCCACCCCTTGATGATGTCACTAGCACCTAACCCTTAAGAACAGTATCGAGGACTAGAGGATCACATCATTTAGTTTGGATCTTCTCCTTATACATTGATGATAAAAATATATATGGAACACATCTGATAATATATCTTGAGAGAGAAAAGATTGAAGTCCTTGGCCTTGTTGGTTCTATGAGAAAAAGGGGTTGTTTATCCACATTTATGGTATACCTTGGTCTTATGGGTATGAGGGTTACCTTATATTCTTATTGTGACCATCCTTGGTTGACTTATGGTCTTTTATCTTTTACTTTGTTCTAGTGTCGTTATGGTGGGTACCTTTGGTGTGATGACTTTTATTTTATTGTATTTATTTTTGGACCATTGTTACCCTATCGTAAGCCAAACTTAATTTTATGGTTTTTATTTTTGGACCTTTTAATTTTATGGGTTTTATTTTTGGACCTTTGGTACCCTATTCTAAGTCAACCTATTTTTTTATTTTATACTTTATTAATAACAATCCTAAGACGTGGGGTTGTCTATGTGACCTCTCTAAAAGGCTTGTCAAGATTATAAATGAAGCCCACTCCTCCATTCCAAACGTGTCTTGATAGAGAGAAGTTTAGATTTGATTTCTTGCTCTAAGGTTCGTTGTTGATGTTTTTATGCGACACCTTTACTAAGGCTTATTGTTGTTTGACGCCTTGGGTTCTTGTTACTCTTGAAGTGAGGTCGTGACCTGTGTGCACCCTCTAGGGTTGAACCGTGGCCTGCCTAATCCGTGGATTGTGTATTATGGCTAAACTGTGACCTCCATGATCCGTGAAGTGTCTTCCCTGTTGTTGTTGAGACTGTATCCTCTCTGTTGTTGTCGTGAAGTGTTTTCCCTACTACTATCGTGATTGTATCCTCTGTTGTTGTCGTGGAGTGTCTTCTCTGTTGTTGTTGTCGTGGAGTGTCTTCCCTGTTGTTGCCGTGACTATATACTCTCTGCTGCTATCGTGGAGTGTCTTCTCTGCTACAGTCGTGGAGTGTCTTCAGTATTGTTGCCATAACTGTACTTTCTCTAGTACTGTGACTAAGTGTCTCTACTGGGCATGATTGTGTCTCTGCTAGCATGATTGTGCATCTTTGTTGGGCATGACTGTGTTTCTCTACTTAGTATGATTTTATCTCTATGTTAGCATGATTGTCTCTGTTGGGCATGATTGTGTTTCTTTGTTGAGTATGATTGTGTCTCTTTGCTAGCATGACTATGTCTTCGCTAGGCATGACTGTGTTTCTCTGTTGAGTATGACTGTGTTTCTCTGCTCGCATGACTGTGTATCTATGTTGAGCATGATTGTGTATCTCTATCGATCATAACTGTGTCTATGTTGGGTATGACTTTGTCTCTTTGCTGGCATGACTGTGTCTCTCTGCTAGCGTGACTGTGTATATCGACTGAGCTATGACCTGCGTCTTTGCCTTCATAAGAAGTGTTGTTGATGTTTGGATAAAGGATTGAAGTTTCTATTCAATATAATTAAGAATCTAAAGTCTCTATTCTTACTACTATAACCCTCTTAAGCTCTTTCTCAAGGTACGTCATTTATCCATCTAAGTGACTTGTCCCTTCGATGACAAGATCAGAACCTAAAAGTATCTGAGTATAAGGTTGATCCAAAACTATCCTAGATTAGTATTGTTATTGTTCTTTACTATTGTTATTTATTGTACATTATTATTGTTTTGTTTCATCAGTTATAATATTGTTACTATATATGGCATTTGGTAAATCATCTCAAGGGCAGTGACCAGTGGAGTATTAAAGTTAAAAGAGATGAAAACTAGGTTTTCTTTTAACTGAAAGAGATGAAATTTATGTTTGAATTTATTGCAGCACTACTATTCTGAATCTAACTTTGTATCGTGATTTTGTTTATGCATTAAAGTATATTTTTTATGTCAAATCATAACCTAACCCTAAACTTTAACAGAAACCCTTAGACACACTTTATAGTGAATGGAAGACAAATATTCCAGAACACACAACTATACCAAAGGAAGAAAAATCTTAGCTAATTCAATATAACAATCTTAGCCACTTATTAATAAAGAATAGCAATAACATTACAGTAGAATACTGACTTGTTCTGAGTTATTAATTTACAACCCGTAAAGAATGTAGTCCAATGAAAAATATTACTTAAAGCCAACCTTCAATCTTTTCTACTACGTATAGAGCATGTACATATGAAATTAAAAGCTTTTTTCCTTCAAAATTAAGAGCATTGTTCAATACAAAGCTGCCTTTTCCTGGCTTCAGACATAGTTTGGGATGGATATATCTTGCTCTTGCCACCATTTTGACAAATCAGTGTGAACTCAGTGTCACTTTGAACTTCCTGTGAGAGACCACATCCAAAGTTGATTAGTAAAACATTATTTACTACATGTAATGTTCAAGAACAGACTGCAATCTGCAGTTGAGAAAAGACCTCAATTCCTGTCGTGAATTTGAATATCTCAACACAATATAAGGTATACAAATGCATATGGCCTTAATGTACCTGGCAAGCAATCACTCCATCATTACAAGTCCACCTGGATGTCGGCACGCAATCTAAATAATGGCACCAGCTGCAATGCTTATTTGCATTCACTCCGTGGAAAAGCAACACCAGGCCAACAGTAAAACTGCAACAACAACAAAAAATTGAATGAATTTGGGCCTGTAGGGTAGATTTGAAAATAAAAATGTACCACAATCAGCCAACCTCTTTCAATTCCACACGTTGCCTATATTATTAGAATGACATCCCAACTTCAAGCAGGATTGAATTTGTAGACTATGAATGGGGACTGCTTCACATTTAACATACATACCACCAAATTGTCTTGATTTTACTCAGGTATTGCGGTCTATATTCAAGGGCATGCATAAGGATAGACGTGATGGCAATGGGTTAAATGAACATAGATATGTTGAGTTTTTGGGAAAATAGAAATGCCCTAATTTGCCTGCCAAATAGAACTAAAATCAATCACTCAATATATACACAAAGTGAATGCTTACAGTGTGTAAGTGAGAAAGATGTTATTGAACGAACTGCAACCAGAGCAGCAACATTAGCAATACTCCAAATGTGGATGCCAAAGAAACCGTTAATACAAGGTCCTTGAGTGCACAGTCGAGGATTGAGGTCAACGAAGGCCAAAGCAAAACCATCTGATAATCGCTACAGGTAGAAAGCTGAAAGGACTGCTGTCAAGACAGAAGAACCCAATGCATTAAAGGGTCCTACAGCAGCATAGGATATTCTTTATTCAAAATGGCTCGAATTTGTCTTTTTCCTAGTGAAATTTCAGCTAGTAAATTTGACAGAAAATTGGGTGCCAGGCCTAGTTTCATGAATCAAAGCACCAGGGACATAGTTCTTTCATGCCCCCAAAAGTTTTGAGGGTCTCTGAATCAACCCACAACCTCCAAAAATCCATAAACAACATGCAACTATACCAGAGTTGGAATTTTACTTTGTCGTATTCCAGCAAGACTGAAATTTTCGGGGCCATTTTGGAAAAAGCATATGCTGCTCCATCCTACAGCTGCCAAACATCAAGAGAAGGAAAGCCTTGATCACTCAGGTTCAACCATTCTAAAGAATATCTATGTTAAAGTAAGCTAGAAAACCCTTGGTTGAGACAAGGAGAAATCCCAGAGTAAGAGCTCCAAGGAACCTAAACCCAGGAACTAGGATAGTTGGCCGAGAGTAGGTAGAGTAGTAGCTAACAAGGTCCTGGCTGTTCAACACTGACAGGTTGACACATACAACTTGTGCAAGGAAGCCTTGTATCCAGTACCTTGTCCAATAAATTAGCAAATGCTGCAACTGGTTACCAAGGTAGCTAGTAGATGGAAGGGAACATTAAGGAAATTTTAGGTCAAAGTTGGTACAATTTGTCAGTATTGATGTTGACAAATAAGCACATACTCTGGCCCAAAGAACACTTGCGATAGGAAAAGATGATGTAAGAACTTGAGCCCAAAAGACTCTTCATTCAAATTATTAATAACATCATAGTATCATGTCAATGGAGTAACTAATGTGCACTGATAATTAGTTCAAATACCTACTAATTGCACTATACCACCCATTTATCATATCTAAATAGCAGAACAGGAAGACCAGGCAGGTAGATCTTCACTTAGAGCTGATTCTGAAAATGCTGCCCAATGCCCAACCATCTTGTACTCTGCTTATAGGTAGCAAAGAAATTGGTTCATGCATATCGATTTTCATGGCCCAGTCATATGTTCTAGACTTGAACTTTCCAACAATATATGTTTTGAATGTCTAAAGATGGTTTCATCTATGAGAAAAGGCCTCTCGACCACATTATTTATTGACTGACAGGTATAAATACAGAGAATTGGAGAGATCAAAAAAAGAAACCTGAGGGACATGACTGGTAAGTGATGAAAAATAATGCTTACATAAAAACTTGTAGGTTGCAAAGCACTCAGAAGTCAGAATGCATTTAGCGTTACGCAATTGAAGCACGCTAGCTTCTATTCAGGCAGAACTACATTTGCAAGCAACAGTGACACACACATTAGAAAAAGCAATGTGTTTATAATGGAGACGAGCAAACCATAGCAGTCAAATGGCTGATAACAAGTTATTTTTAGAAATGATGAAGGCATTGACTATAAAACATCCCTATGGAAAGAAATGGTAACTTGATAAAATAAGGCACTTGAAAGACATAATGAAGGCGACGACATATTCATTCTCATGTTGCTCCTCATCTTTGTTATTTGAATGATGGATTATTAAGTGAAAAAGGGAGAAGATGACAAATCTAGCATGTGCACACCAACAAGGAAATCTGTTGGATATTTGTTCACACCTATGAGAGGCACATTAGATTCATTCTGATGTTGCTCCTTGTCTTTGTTATTTGAACGATGGATTATTAAGTAAAAAAGGGAGAAGATGACAAATCTAGCATGTGCATACCAGCAGGGAAATCTGTTGGATATTTGTTCACACCTATGAGAGGCACATTAGATAAGGAAATGCAAATTTTTGTCTAGAAGCAATTTTTAACATGAGAAAAATTTTATATCTGACCCTCTTACCAGGCGTAACCGAGGGCCAGCTGTGTCCATTGAATGTTGGGTGGTTGGGAGGAATGATTGTTACTGTCCCCACCCAGATTCAATTCTTGTAAGAAACATGATGCTCTTGTTGAGCCCCTATGTATTGACTATGTAATGATTGAATGGATTAGGTAATGCTGGCCATACCTTGGTTTTCCAGAACAGCAGGTGTTGGCATTTCTCCCAGTTTTAAAACCTAGGGCCGGCAACAATATTCTCCCAATTTTAAAACCTAGGGCTGGCTGCAATATGCATACTTGACTCAATTGTGCTTTAAGCACAGGCCATAGCTAATATCCGATTTGATTGAAATCAGTCAGATCTGAACCAGATTGACTGGATCTGACAATCCTTGACTGAAGGAGGTGATCAAATCAGATCCAGAGTTGATCTTCAGTAGCCTTTAGGGGGAATTGCGCCCTCTCTCTCTCCTCCACACGTGTGGGCTCTCCTGGGAGCTCTGTGGACTGATGTGTCGGTTTATGGGTTGATGTGTCAGCTCAATCAAGCCCCTGATTGACAAGTAGGCTCAATTCAGCTTCAGATTTGCATTGATTGACTCTCCATCAGCTGATTCAATCTTTCTCCTTGGGATTTGCGCCCCCTTGGGCTGGATCTCCTGGTTTTTGTATAAATCAAAGCACAAGCAGCCTCTTCCAAGAGTTAGAACTGGGATTGAGGTGTTGTTGCTCTTGTACTGTATTGTTTATTATTCAGGAATAAAGAAGCTTTGGAGGCAAGATCTATGGTGTAATGCTCTTCATGTATGGATGGTGATTGTCAAATGCTTATGAGGTATAATCTGTGTTATTTATCATTGCTTTTGCTGGTTAATTGTTGGCCTTGAAGGAGAGAGCTCCCTCCTGTTAGGGTAAGAGTTTATTCTAGTTTGATTTATGCTCTTACTGCTGCTTGTTTCAGATCTATTGGAGTTGTATGTATTTTAAGTTTAATTGCATGCTTTCCAATTATCTCTTCCAGCAGCACCTATGTTTTAACCATCTGTTTGTGCAAGGATTTCTAAGTTGCAGGTGATCTCACTTGTAGAAGAGGTTGGGCTGGTTTGCATCTTCCTCTTCTTCAAGATCTTCTGAATGACATAGTCCCTCGGTGTTCCACCAAAGCAAAATCCAAAGCCCAACATTCCCAAGCTTCAAACACTCTTTCTCTCTCTTCCTCCTTCAAAATCTTAATTTCTCTTCAAATTGGTTACTTTTAAAGAGTCTTATTGCTTAGATCTGTCTCATTAAGAAAATTACATATAGATCTAGTTAGTAAGATCATTTCTTAAGTTTAGATCTCAGTTCCCTTTTGCATATAAAGTTATATTTTAAGAGATCTAGCTGAAATTATCCTATTTTTTGCAAGCATTTTAAAGAAAATGTGTAGCTTGTTTTTAAAGTAGTTTCCTTTGTTGTACTTTAAAGTTTCATATTCTGCAATAAAAGTGCACATCTCATTGGCTGCCCAAACAGCAAGCCAAGATCCCAAGGAAAACTTGTTTTCCTTGGTTCCTTTTTGCAAAACTAGATTACCCCAACTTAACAAAATTTTACTAGTTTTTTTTTCAGTAACTAGTGTAGTGACCCAAAACACTTTCAAAGTGTGTTTGGGCACACATTTGATTTTGATTGCTCGCTGTTTTTTAGCAGGTCTAACAAAAAAGAGAAGGAGACTCTGCCCAATTTTCGACTCTTGGACGAACCGGAGCTTCCCGGAAGCTTCCCCCACCACTGTGTTTTAATTCTAGCTTGTTACAAGCTTGTTGTAAGCCTTTGGATCCCAGATAACAAGAACCAAAGTGCATCAATTTTAATTTGCTAATATTGTAAATCGCTGCTAATAAAAAGAAAAGGTCCTTTCGAATAGGCTCTTTCGAGCCTATTCACCATCCCCCCTGGGGGGATTTGTGTCCGTGTTTCCTTTTTGTTTTTCTTTCCTTTTTTGTAAACTAGCGTAGTTCTAATCTGCAGGGTAGTATACTTTGTTTAATTATCAATTTCATATTCCATATTTGAGATTTCAAAGTAATCTTAATACTTACCCCACGACTTCCCGATTGATCTGAAAGGGGAAAGAGATGCGTGGTAGGACTAATAAGAAAACCGGAATTGTGTATCTGTGTTTTCATTTTCATCATTTGTTTCATCAGCTATTATAAAATTAACCCCTCCTTGATTCCCCGATTGAGATCCACTTGGATCGAAAAAGGTTCCTGGAGAGTTTTCTTTTTTAACAAGAGCACCCATCTCAAAATTTACTAAAATTGACAAGACTCCGGTATGTATGCTCTGCACTTGGCTGTGGTTCGTCCGATCAGTCAAGCTGTATCAAAAGCATTTGAGTGACTAGAATAATTAGGATTCACTCTCCCAAATTGACAAACTATCAGGTGAAAATCCAACACCTAGATCAAACCATTACAGTGGCAAAATACCCAAAGGAAGCGGGAACTCCTGCGGGTGCATTATGAACAATAGCCTCAGAGACTCCATTCAGCCCACATATTCCTTGCGGATAGCCGTGACGGTTTAGTTTTGGACATACTCGAAGTACTCTCGGGTATATCTAGAGTCCCCCCCCCCCCCTTCGCCTAATTTTAATCAACTCATATTTCACATTAACTTAAAACGTACCAAGAGGCAATTGCAAAACATTCACTCCAAGCACATGCAAGTACATTGATTATCTTTTGACTCCATTTTAAGGCACTGGTTATTTTCTTGCTATATATATATATATATATATATATATATTGTGTCTCAGCATTGTGCTTTCGTGCGCTCATTTTGTATCTTGTCATCTATGGTTGTTTATGGTTAAATTTCAAACTCCTAAGTAATTCATTCAGCTTAACATCACCATACTAAGTAATTAGCCTTAGTAACTTAATAGGGTCTACCCCCCTTGGCTTTGTTAGGAGTTGAACCTAGACGACGGAGTCAAGAACAAGGTGACAACCTTGACTCAAGACTTGCCCTCAAAGACACACCGAGTGGCTTGAAGATTTCTGCCACATGACCCAAGTGTGTGAAAGTCGGCAACACTTTTTGGTGCCGTTGCCGAAGATAAATCTTTTTATTCTCGAGTACAACTTTTGTTTTCTTCCTTTTTGTTTTTGCTTTGTTTGATGAATGCTTAGAGTAGATCTTTAATTTTCATTTGGCGACTCCACTGACTTCTTTTTTTTCAATTTTTATTTTTACAAAGAAAAGCAAAAAATATTTTTTGTGAAAAGATTTATAAATGCTTATTTTTCTTTTTCACATGGCGACTCCATTGAAGGGATAAAACCCTGTTATCTCATAAACTTGTGAAGTTTTATTGTGTGTAGATGAGCCCATGCGAGATGTTAAAACCTTTAAAGCTCATCACTTGACAGCTCCACCTTTTCAGTACAAGGTTTAATGGTTATATCAAATGCATACTATTAATTTTTGATATGGATGAATTAAAGGAGAAATATGGTGCCCAGATAACCGGAATTTTTCAACCTATAGATTTCTCAAACATCCTAGGTTTTCCTAACTCTTGTAATGGTGTGGGGGATGCATATAAATGGCTTCCAGTATTTCATGGAAATTATGGTGATTCGGCCATCTGGCATGTCAAATCTTTCCTTCAGTTGATGGCTGACTTCAATATTCTTCATGAAGACAATATGATGGAAATGTTTGCTGGTACTTTTGGGGGTGAGGCCTGTTGTTGGTTCTATCAGGGCCTTCCTAATAAATGTATAACTTCTTTTCCAAGCTTCCTTTGGATGTTTTTAGAGCAGTGGCATGATGGTAGGGGTAGTATGAATGATTTGAAAAAGTTCCTTGAAAATATTTGTACTTCTACCTATCTGGGACAGATAATGGAAACATATGATGGACCTTTTGCCATGATACAAAGTATTGAAGAATTGGAATCACTTTTTGAACATTTAAGTGAAGAGGAGGTCCATGATACTCCCAACAAAGAGTTTCCTCATAGTTATTCAATAAAGGAAGTAATTAAGCAGCTTATTAAAGAATATGAGGTATCTCCCAATACACAGCAAGATTCTGAGGAAGGGAAAACCCAGGATGATCCTATTGAAGAGCTTCAGGAGGAGCCCATGATGGAATGCATTGTTGAAGACTCTCCTCATGTCACCATAGCTGAAAACATTGAAAATTTGAGATATTCTCAAGTGTGTTGCAATGCTGATATTTTCCCAGAAAGCCCTCTAGAGAAACCCACTGAGCAACACATCCCAAGTGATCCCATTGAACATGTCCAAAAAGTTTTCCTTGATTGAAGATAATATTGAAGATCCTCTTCATGATATCATAACAGAAGCCTATAAAGAAACTTATAATAAGATCGGTATGGTGTGTGGTGACACTAGACCTTGTTTTCCTCATGTTGATGAAGGTTTGGAAAGTTTATTGCCTTGTAATTTTTTTTATGAAGAAGATTGTTATGAATACAAGGAGGACATGGATAGGCAGGATCATGATGCCAAGGATGAAGAGTCCCCCACATGACATGGATGGGAGTGATGACTATTGGAATTTCATAGATAATCCAAATTGTGAAAATCTTATGGAGAATCCCATCCATGATATGTCCAACAAGGGGAGTGTCTATTCAAAAATTTGTGGAAGTCCAATCTACAATACGTCCATAGAGGGGAGCATGGATCTGGATGCCTGGGAAAACTTTAGTATGGAAGAGGAGCATTCAGAATTTTCACGTGATCATTCAAATTCATATCATGCAGAGCAGCACAAGGGTATCAGTAATGAATACATTGAGAAACAGTGTTGTGAAAAGTCAGATGTGATGCAGTCAGTGGAATATCAATCTCAGCCATCTTTTTCACATATAGAGGTTCCTTATGATTTGGAGCCACTTGGGGCTTGTGCAACGAGCTATCATTTGATAAGCCCTGGTGATCAGTATGATGATATAGTCAATCTGCCTCATCATTCTGATTGGTATATCAGTCCTATCCAGTCATGGATAGAAGCAGCCTGCATGAGCACATACAAGTTGGGGAAGAATTTTTATGACATTATTCATGCCTCTAATCTCCCATCCATCCCACCCATTCTGAATCATCATGCAGGTTTGCATTTTCTGAATAAAGTATCCTTACTTTGGCTGGTAACCAAAGACAAGGAAAAAAAAATTTATGTTAATAAAATGCTTAGGTGGTTACATTGGATTTTTTATTACACTTAACATTTTTATATCATGCTTAGAGTAGGAAAATAAGCTCCTAAAAGAGAGCATTTAGTTTCTGCATTTATGTTTTATACTTAGCTATAATAAAACTTTGCTTCTTTTAGTTTGTTACATTTATTTTGTTTAAATAAATCATCTTAATGGTTAATTTGGCTTTTATATAAAGCTTGTGCTACTAAGGTTTTCTTGTCAAGTTGAGATGTTTTTACAGAATATATAAACTAGAGATCTGGTGTTCTCATATCCTCTCCTTGCCTTAAAGACCAGATCGAGCACACGTCCCACAGTTGGAGCCAGAATGTTACCACCTAAGTTGTACTTAGTGGTTTTTTATCAAGTGAGCCTGGTTAACCAGACAAGGATAACTTTTTTGGACTTCAGAAGACCTTTGGAAGCACTTCTGGGAAGTGCTTGTTGTACTATATCACATGTTCATACCCCATGGGGGAATTGTAATAAATGTTCTAGCATGATAGTGTCTGTAAAAGAATCGGTCTCTTAGACTTTATTTGTCAATCCGATCAACCCAGGGTGTTTTTTCCCTTGGTTATTATTGGTTGTTGAATAAACGACTGATAATTTCTGAGTTTTTCACTCCATACCTCCAAAGTTGGGGTGGTCGGCTTGGCATTTAGGCCTATTGAGGTTATTAGAGTCTATGTGTCAATGTATAAACATGCTAAGCATCATGGTCGAGTCATATGAACATGTCTAAGTCCAGCTAGGTTTTTTCAATTTTTCATTTTTTTAATTTTTTCAGCGTTTTTTATTAAAATTTAATTTTTCCAAAACTTAGGCTATTTTTTAATAGTTTAATTGGAAAATTTGATTTTGTAATAAAAGTGGGCCAAATAATCAGTTTTAGTCATGTAGGTGCTCATTTTCAAGCTAAGAGCACCATGTAAACCCATGGACCCACTATTTCCTAGTTTTGAGTGATTTTTTATCACTCAGGTCATAAAGCCCCAAAAAATCAATTATTGATTATTTTAATTAATAAATTGATGAATAATGGAGCAAATCCAAAATCATAGATCAACGGATTCTCATCCGATTTTATTGAAATCAGTCAGATCCGAACTAGATTGACTGGATCTGACAAATCCTTGACTGAAGGAGGTGATCAAATTAGATCCAGAGTTGATCTTCAGTAGCCTTTAGGGGGAATTGCACCCTCTCTCTCTCCTCCACACGTGTGGGCTCTCCTGGGAGCTCTGTGGACTGATGTGTCGGTTTATGGGTTGATGTGTCAGCTCAATCAAGCCCCTGATTGACAAGTAGGCTCAGTTCAGCTTCAGATCTGCATTGATTGACTCTCCATCAGCTGATTTGATCTTTCTCCTTAGGATTTGCGCCCCCCCTGGGCTGGATCTCTTGGTTTTTGTATAAATCAAAGCACAAGCAGCCTCTTCCAAGAGTTAGAACTGAGA
>LPNX011181180.1:791137-867634 GCA_001517045.1 Pseudotsuga menziesii | reverse complement strand
AAACACTCTTTCTCTCTCTTCCTCCTTCAAAATCTTAATTTCTCTTCAAATTGGTTACTTTTAAAGAGTCTTATTGCTTAGATCTGTCTCATTAAGAAAAATACATATAGATCTAGTTAGTAAGATCCTTTCTTAAGTTTAGATCTCAGTTCCCTTTTGCATATAAAGTTATATTTTAAGAGATCTAGCTGAAATTATCCTCCTTTTTGCAAGCATTTTAAAGAAAATTTGTAGCTTGCTTTTAAGGTAGTTTCCTTTGTTGTACTTTAAAGTTTCATATTATGCAATAAAAGTGCACATCTCATTGGCTGCCCAAACAGCAAACCAAGATCCCAAGGAAAACTTGCTTTCCTTGGTTCCTTTTTGCAAAACTAGATTACCCCAACTTAACAAAATTTTACTTAGTTTTTTTCGGTAACTAGTGTAGTGACCCAAAACACTTTCAAAGTGTGTTTGGGCACATTTGATTTTGATTGCTCGCTGTTTTTTAGTAGGTCTAACAAAAAAGAGAAGGAAACTCTGCCCAATTTCCAACTCTTGGACGAACCGAAGCTTCCCTGAAGCTTCCCCCACCACTGTGTTTTAATTCTAGCTTGTTACAAGCTTGTTGTAAGCCTTTGGATCCCAGCTAACAAGGACCAAAGTGCATCAATTTTAATTTGCTGATATTGTAAATCACTGCTAATAAAAAGAAAAGGTCCTTTCGAATAGGCTCTTTCGAGCCTATTCACCATCCCCCCTGGGAGGATTTGTGTCCGTGTTTCTTTTTTGCTTTTCTTTCCTTTTTTTTTTGCAAACTAGCATAGTTCTAATCTGCAGGGTAGTATACTTTGAGATTTCAAGGTAATCTTAATACTTACCCCACGACTTCCCAATTGACCTGAAAGGGGAAAAAGATGCGTGGTAGGACTAATAAGAAAACCGAAATTGTGTATCTGTGTTTTCCTTTTCATCATTTGTTTCATCAGCTATTATAAAATTAACCCCTCCTTGATTCCCCGATTGGGATCCACTTGGATCGAAAGAGGTTCCTGGAGGGTTTTCTTTTTTAACAAGAACACCCATCTCAAAATTTACTAAAATTGACAAGACTTCAGTGTGTATGCTCTGCACTTGGCTGCGGTTCGTCCGATCAGTCAAGCTGTATCAAAAGCATTTGAGTGACTAGAATAATTAGGATTCACTCTCCCAAATTGACAAACCATCAAGTGAAAATCCAACACCTAGATCAAACCATTACGGTGGGAAAATACCCAAAGGAAGCGGGAACTCCCGAAAAGTGACCTCGGGGCGCCAATCTCTGTTACACCTGCGGGTGCATTATGAACAATAGCCTCAGAGTCTCCATTCAGCCCACATATTCCTTGCGGGTAGCCATGACGGTTTAGTTTTGGACATACTCCAAGTACTCTTGGGTATATTTGGAGTCCCCCCCAACCCCTTCGCCTAATTTTAATCAACTCATATTTCACATTAACTTAAAACGTACCAAGAGGCAATCGCAAAACATTCACTCCAAGCACATGCAAGTAAATTGATTATCTTTTGATTCCATTTTAAGGCACTCGTTATTTTCTTGCTATATATATATATATATATTGTGTCTCAGCATTGTGCTTTCGTGCGCTCATTTTGTATCTTGTCATCTATGGTTGTTTATGGTTAAATTTCAAACTCCTAAGTAATTCATTCAGTTTAACATCACCATACTAAGTAATTAGCCTTAGTAACTTAATAGGGTCTACCCCCCTTGGCTTCGTTAGAAGTTGAGCCTAAACGGAGGAGTCAAGAACAAGGTGACAGCCTTGACTCAAGACTTGCCCCCAAGGACACACCGAGTGGCTTGAAGATTTCTGCCACGTGACCCAGGTGTGTGAAAGGCGGCAACACCACCATCTATGCAAAATAAGTTCACAGAATGAGCCCCAAGTGTCAGCTCGGTTGGTTTGACCCTTCCTGCTAAGGCATAATGCCTAGGGAAGTCATGGGATCCATTCCCACAGAGTCCTGCAGGATTACCAGCCACTTTTGCGGCTGGTGGTTAATATTGCCCTTCATCAAGAAAACCAAAGAAAGGGGAAATCTGCAGGGCACTAGAAAGCTACCAGTTTCCTCATTGTGAATGCTCAATTGCAAGAGGGTGAGGGGAGTTTATTTTTATGGGAAAAAAGGGAAACAAAAACAGTTCACAACCTGCTCAATAACAAAAACAATAAAGGTTTGACTGGGTGAACAGAAAATGCAGGATGTAAAATCATATTTGGAAAGAGTGAAAGACCCAGAGAGACAATTTAAAAAAAGAGAACAAATAAAGTCATATAAACACTTACCCAACTATAAGCAGAATAAGAGACAACAACCCCAGTACATATTGATATGCATTGTGCTTAGAATTGACAACAGAGTTCGCATTATATCCAGGGGGAATTTTCTGGAGATTCACCCATCCAAACTGAGGCCGCATCAGAAACACAAATCCAAGAAGAAACCCTGATACAAATCCTCCGATGTGGGCAAAGTTGTCCACATGTGGTAGTAACCCAAAAGCCAAGTTGACGACAATAATGACAAGTAGTGTTACCAATGCTGCAAACTACAAAAACAAATATCAATCTTAGATACCGAAGTAATAGAATTCTACCAATATCAAAATTGTCAGAACCAAAAGTAAAACATTTTGTTGGATTCTTGTAAAAAGAAACAGATAATGGAATCTTGTACTAACCTTACTGGCATAAATTGTCCAGTTTGTAATAAGCTCTGAAAGCATCGCTCCCAATAAACCAAATAATGCACCAGATGCACCAACAGATACACCGTTCTGGTTAAAAAGTGCTGACAACACACTACCACCAAAAGCAGAGACTAGGTAGATTATTCCAATCCTCACTGCATAAGAAAAATTCAAACAAGCAATTTATAGACTGCCAACTCATATTTTGGATTCATTAATGTTGGCAACACAGGTAACCAATAGAATGATAGAATGACAATATAACATAAAAATTGGCTGTGTGCGTTGACTACAGCAGAGACTGCATTTCCAATCTAGTTAGCACTTGTATCAACAATGAATAAAGGGAAATCCCAAGTATTTACCTCCATATGCATAAATGTTGGATGCATACAGCTAAACCAGACAGTGACCAGGGTATTACACACGGAGGTGAGAGTGAATCAATGAAGGCTGTAAACATTAGGAGTTGTCAATTTAAAGTTTTCTTGCATGCATGTAAGCATCCTGCATTGCTCTTTGCTCCACTGTATTCTGACTGTTTTGGCGAGGCACGGTTATCCAAAGTGGAGATGGTGTTAGCTTTCAGGTGTTCAATGAATCAGAAAGGAAAGGTGGGCAGATTGGAAGCACAAGCAAAAGTACGGGATGGGGAAATACGCAGGACCAAATATAAAAGTTAAAATTTGACACTAGGAAATAATAAAACTTGATGTGTTTTCACAGGGGAAACCAATGAGAAATCAGAATTTACTTTCGGAGTTTGCAATACATTGATGGAATATTTTCAGGGTAAGATTTTTCATTATAAGATGTCATTATGTGCTTTACTTGCCTTTTGCAAATGTGTATTATTCATATAGCTTGAGGCTGTTATAAACATGTACAATGTAATTTTGTACCTAGATGTGAACAGCGAAAACATGACAACCAGTTTCAGCCAATGAAATAAACAAGTGGATATCTATATGATATTCCGATTCTAGGTAAACATTACTAATATGCAATTGTCTGAAAGCCTGTAAACATTTACAAAACTCACCAAAACCAAACTCCTGCTCCAGGCGAATCCCTATAAATATGAGACTTAACATATTGGCAAGCAGATGAATGACCCCAGCATGCAACCAGATACATGTGATAAGCCGCCATCCTTGGTGCTCCTTGACAACCTTATGCCACACAAGAGCTCCCATCTTTTCCAAACTGCAGCAAAATGAATGAAAAATGAAAATGGGCACAAGTTAAATGAATAAATCATTACATCTTCAATGACATTTGAACACAATCACCATTTTGCATAAGTATAAATTACTCAGCACTACTAAAAGTTATTAAATTTAAACCATGCTTTCTAAGTCCATTACCTGGATCGATATGAATACCATATTGCGTTTATATGTATGTCTCACTGTGAGTCAACCCCTACCACCACTGACAAGGGTATTGCTAAAGATCCTGATTCTCTAAAATTACATATGTTTAAAGAATGAAAGAGATGAAGTGCCACGATTAAACATGTAGGCTAAGTCAAATGACACGATGACAGGGGACACGGAAGACACGTGGATACAAGTATCCAACTCGGGACACGATGACCCGGAAATAGGACACAGGGGGCACGTTATATATATATAAAACGTGTCCCCTGTGTCCTATTTCTGGGGTCGTGAGTTGGATACAGAAGACACGTGGATACAAGTATCCAACTCGGGACACGACGACCCTGGAAATAGGTCACAAGGGAAACATTATATATATATATATATATCCAATTTTTTTAAAAACATATTGATACATCATACAATGATACAAGTTACAAACTTACAACTAGTTACTACAACCATTCAAAGATGAATCATGATCAAGCACACAAGAATAATAGAGGATTCTTTGTTTAAGTACCGCTTCACTTATGCATTGATTGTTCATGACACCTGCTTCACACATAGGGTACCTTGTGGTGAGATTTCCTTGGACAGCTTTTGCATTTATGGTTGTATTTGGCTTTTTCATTGGTGTAGAGCTCAGCATATTTGGGTGATTTGATGACATATGAAGGTTTTCCATTGGAACGTTCTAGAATCTTTGATGTATTTCACATTCATGGATGGCTCTTGCTCCTAATTCTACCAAATTTACACAGTTCAAACAACAGTAACTTGTAAGTAATACATTTTCAGACCTGTGTGCAGAGGCAGTGAAGCGTATAACAGGGCTATGCTCGAGAGCTGTGGTTTGTGCACTATGCCCAGATCTGGCAATTTGTGATGGGTTTTTTGAAGTAGTATTGGCATAACATCTATCTCAGATTCTATAGAAATGAACCCTACAGTCAGGATGTTGCTCACTTGAAAATTATACCGCTGAGACTAGGTTAGCCTGGGAACACCCTGGGTGCCGATGAACAATCAATGCATGAGCGAAGTGGTACTGGCCACTGTCAATAGTACTCCTTCATGGCAAATCACCATCAATGTCAATGCTCCAACCTCCTCCTCCTCCTTTGTACCCACTCCATCCTCCTCCTCCTCCTCTGCTTTTTTGAAGAAGACATGTGTCCTAAAACACAGGACACGTTAAGGCACATGTCCAACACGTGTCCAAAACATGTCCTGTGTTTTAGGACAGGTTAAAACTCGTGTCTGACACGTGTCAGGCCATGTCACATGCCCAACACATTGGACACGGACACAGAGGCCTATATGGCCGTGTCATGTTTCATAGCATGTAGGTAATATATTGATTACCATCTAATTTCCAACCAGAATAGTGACTATAGTGACTATAAGCCCTATACCATGCAGTAGTAATAAGGCCAAAATGTTATTCTTCCCTTCCTTCCAGGTGGGTGGCAAATGATAATCTTGAAATCTTAGATTGCGACTACTCTAAGCTGGAGTTGCATCATCTTGTCTGTTTGATCTTCTTTCATCACATGTTTCTCGGATACTGGATTTGCTACATTCTGTCAAACCGCATGCTGATTCAAATGAAAATTTTGTTTTCAAATAAGTCCATTCCTATTCTAGACAGCTTGGTTAAGGAAAGGTATCTGCATGAGAGGCAAGGGCAATGAGGTTAAGGTTGTGTTAACAGATCTGCCACCTCTGTGCGTAGGATCCATGGATCCATTACACCAGAGATCTGATCCAGATCCACCTAGGATCCATCATGAAGAAGAAGATGGATCTTAAGCCAATGAAACAGATCCTGAAACTTCTAGTGCTCTCTTGACCACCTTAAACCCCGTTCCTGGTCAGGTTTTAATCTATCCTTATGTCAAAATCTGCTCTCAAGGTGTGATCTATCAATGTCTGCTCTCAAGGTGTGATCTTTCATCATGGTCAAGATCTGCTCTCGAGGTTTGATGTATTGTTATGGTCAAGGTCTGATCTATCCTTATGTGCTACATTGTTGGTCACTTCATCCACCCTGTTATTTAATATTTAGTCCTACCATAGCATTCAAAAAAATCAATTTATTCACTGTTGACATGGACATGTAGAAGTGGCTCACAAAAACCCTGTTATGACCTGCTTCATGCTCTGGTGTAGTCGTCTTCAAAATTATCAATTATCAATGATGGCGTTAACTTATCTAATTATCATTTATGGTACGTGGATGGCTAATAGTAATATACATGAGCATTGAGAACTCTCTTTATTGGTTATAACTTATAGTTCTACCAATGTTTTAAAACTCGGACTCAAACTCAGAACCCGTCGAGGGTCAACTCGACTCAGATTCGGGAGTCGGAACTGACTTGGACCGGTTTTATGACTGTGTTTTTTAAATACATAAAATCTTCAAATGTTCAAGGAAGAAAATTATTTTAACAATTCCAGACCATTAAAGACAAAATATGCAAATTCTACTCATGTATATACCATGTATGGATCAATATATCAAAATGGCACCTAGTGCAATACATATCTGAATCAAAATTGACAATACATAATCAAGAAGACTCTAAATGGCCTATAGAGTCCAAGAAACAATATGATATGCCTACAAGGCTACAATACAAGATCAACAAGATAAATCATCAAAGATAAAACTCATCACAGGGGCAGATTTGACTCATTTCAGACTGTTCGCAACCTAGACAGTTGACTGTTCGACTGGGACAGTGGAAAGTTGAGAAAACAACCAGCAAAACAGCTCAATGGCCACAAGTAACAATGAGATGGACAGCAACTCCTTCAAGCTGGGCTGTAGCCTCCTCAAACAGATGCCAAATCCACTACAAACAGTCCAAAAAAGACTGCCCAACAAGCTCCAAAACCTCTAATTGCTCAGCCTGCAATTCTGCTCCAAATGCTCAAAAATGCTCAATGAAGAGGGTGTGAGGGAAATAGAGGGTGGGGGGGTCTCTTAATAGAACATCGAGTGCAATCCATATTTGAGCCAAAATACTTAAACAAAGAGGCTCTAAATGGCCTGTAGAGTCCAAAAAAGCTTCATGCTACAATAAATAACTACAAATCATCAAAATCATTGCCTATATTGGGATCCTATTCATCTATAGCACCCTGTTCCCCCTTACTCTAGGCTCTAGCCCTTGCCTCTACCTCGAATCTCGAAGTTGATCCTCCAAGGATATTAGTCAAGACTCAACACCCTACAATTTTGCTGGAACTTCCTAATCCAAGCGTTAAAATCAGGTAGAAAAAGCTTCCCATGCTTAATACGTGATTTTGCTTGACTGAAGGGAGTCCGAGTGCGAGCCACATTGCTACAACCCACAACAAGAGAAATTCGAAGAGATATTTTTGGAAGAGATAAATTCTAGAAACTCAATCCATGTAAAACCTAGGCCCTTGTTTGCTAAAAAACTAAAAAATATCTTGTTTGGTATTTACCATTTCAGATTTGACATTGACGAGAAATTTCAATCAATAAGTGGCTTCAAGCATACAACCATAAACTAATAAGTTGTACTTGTAACCAGTTTCTAATTTCTAAAAAAAACTGGATCTTTATGTCTATATTTCATTTATGTATTTGTGATTTGTGATTTATATATATATATATATATAGATGTGTGTCCCTCGTATCTTGTTTCTGGTGTCGATGTGTCCCATGTCAGTCAGATACTTGTATCCACATGTCCTCTGTATCCCATCTCCCCATCTGACTAAGCTCTGAAGTATATCTAATGGACAATCTGCCTCAATTTCAAGGCTTTCGTTAGATTTTAAAATCATCACATTAGTAAAAATTAGGTTTTTATGATGGCTAACCGGAGAAATAGAACCCATACATTGGCCATGCAATATATCAGATGTCTGATAGTGCACAAAATGGCTTCTACTTGCAATCACATCTTATTTTGCTTCAGTTTTTGTTTAATCTTCTGCTCTTAATTCTCAATATCCTGTTGAAATATATACTTAGATGCAATGAAACGCTAAATACTATTAGCTCTCATTTATCATATTGAACCACTTACTCCAAATTTCAGATGCAAATTTTTTTTCTTTTACGGGATCATTTTCTCATTTACCCTGGATCTCAGACAATTTATTTATTTTTCTTTGCTGGTATCATTTTATCTAATCAAGTTCTTCACAAATTCAGTCCACAAAAATTGGAAACTAGTCCATGAAGCTAGTTGAACAGCTTCGGTTCTCTATGTTTGCTTTTGCAGCAGCCATCTTCCCTTGTCTTGCTACATTCAGTAGCTTAGGTTTACTTCTTGGTTTGAATTTAGCCCTGATGGTTAGCTCAAGCAGCCATGATCCAGATGTGAGATCTCTCCCCAAGTTGATGAGGTCATGGGTTCAACTCTCTTGATCCCCTCAGATTTAGGTCCTTGGAACTTGAGCACTGACAGTTTACTCCATTTACCATTTGAGGATCACAGGTAAGTACTTGGAGGGTTTTCTGCAAGGTTTTCCTTTGAAGAAAAGAAAAAACTAAAAAGAGAGGGCTCAGCATCTATATTTTGTTAAAAATAGGTGTAGCTTCTTTGGCCATCTATTGAGATCTCTGTATATACGAAAACTATAGTCAAATTTCATAGATGGAAACTAATAGCAGCAGGTAGATTTGTAAGATATTCCACCCTCGGTTAACAATGAAGACAGCCAAGTACTGATTTCACATCCAACGATTACCTCACAAAGTACAATTCCAAAGCCAGCAGATGGCCTATCCCTTAGCAGGCACTTTCTGAGTCTCTGACAGACTTTAGGCAAGTGCTCAGCATTTGATTTCAAAAGACTTACAAGAATCAATTTATTTTGAAATTTCCACTGCACAGGGTCAATGGCACTCAAACCTTAGTCGAGAAAGTAAAATCCTTCTCTGTCCATGGCTTAGTCCAGTACATGGAAACTCTATCAAGGTTTTTTTGAACATGGTAACAAGTAGAAATACCCTTCAAACCATAAAAATGCTAAAAACAAAAGAACGCTCACTGAAAAGAAGGAGCCCTTGTTAACATGTCAGGATGTTGAAGACCACTCAAGAACCAATAGCATACAAACCAAGGAGTCCTCCAGAAAGAAGCATTCCTTTGTTAGCATTACAGCATTTGATAGTCCACAATATACCTCTCTGTGCTACAAGTACATGTATATACTACAGAATAAGCAAGCATACACACGCATAAGACCTTACCACCTATCAGGACCTACGCAACCTGGTAAGACCTTCAAGTGTGGGTGTGGGTGTCTGATAAGAAACAGTGAACAATAAACGTGATAATAATCAGTTGGATAGACTGTATTTGGCATCTTGGAATAATTTAAATCCCACTTCTCTCCTTGGAACCTTACTTGACTGAGAAGGGTTGACCTTTCAGTCAGGCTCTCAAGCAAGAACTATCAGGACCAACCCGTCATTGGAATGAAGATAAGACCGAGGCCTTCTAATGAACGAAGATAAGACCGGGGCATTATCTTATCAGAAAGAAAGGGAAGGAGCACACACAAACATTGGAGATGACTATATATCGGCATCTATATAAATACAAGCATACATGTCTGTCAAGAATATGCATATTTATATGTACAACAACACACTGAAAGCCCTGCAAACTCAATGTAGATTTTAAAACAAAGAAATGGGAAGTGAAGATATCTTACGTGGAGGACGAAGGTCCAAAGAGAGGATTCTCCTTGAGGGGCTGGAATGAGAACCTTCCCAAACGCCTCAGGGTGCAACTGTCTCCTAAATCCTTGGGGCAGTCATTGATAAACATTGCCACAATGAATAGCACGATATTCAGCACCACAAACAGCGCAATAATCCATGAACTCCTCCTTCTGTAAGGCCTGACCTCGAAGTATGGGACTGTAGCAGGCCTTGGGGAGTCCTGCATTGGATGGATCATTTTATTGCCTCTTCCCCAATCCATGGAGCCTTTTCTTTCAACGTCCATAGGACCTGGTCCTCCCATGGTAGACAATATCAAGCCAAACCCACAAAGTCTTCACACAATTAAACAGATCCTGCAATACCCAACTGACTTTCTTCACAAAATCACAGTGACCAAATGAGTTTTTTTTCTATTTTTCGAAATGGGCAGGTGGGTTACCTTGATAAAATCACAATGCCAATGTGAATTCTGTTGGTATTAAGGCCAAAGATTTCTCAAAACCTGCAAGATTCCTTAACATTCAGTGGTATTTTCTGCCAATACCACATACATTACAGTTCCCGCATAGGTTGCTTGCTTAGATAGCAAACATGATGATGAATCCAATATGACGACACATTGGCCCGAAGAGCTCAATTCTTATCAGCAAGGACAGCTATCAACAACACCATCACGGAGGAGGCTCCAATAAAAAATGTAAAAGCTAAAAATCTGAAACCAAACCCAGTTCAAAATTACCTACAAGTTTGACACGGGTAAAGTGTACACCACAATTCAAATACCATTTGCGTATTATGCACATTCTATCACCAAAAAAGGCGTCAGTAGGTGTGGATTGGTGTAATCTACGTGTTTCTGGCGTGTTTGCTAATAGTAGGTGAGTGACCTGTTAGGGACGGTCATGATTTATGGGAATCGAAATAGAAAAGGGACCTTTTTAATTTTTTTTCTTGGAAAGGGTCCATGAGGTATCTTGGCTTTGGTGGGAGTTTATTATTAATATTATTATCATTTTTTTTATATATAGTTATGTGGGAAATTTATCATATTGATAGGTGAGAGTTTATTATTATTATCATTTTTTATATAGAAATTATGAATATGATGTAGTAGATTATAAATTTTAATTAAAAATAAATAATAAATATTAATCTATAACCAAGTTTAATTAAAATAAAGAATATATAAATTTTTAAAGAATAAATAGATTTCAAATCTGATTAAAACAAAAGAAAGAATATAATAAATTTTAGGTTTAATTTTGAAAAGTCAATTTATAATTTAAATATAATTTAGTGTTTTTTATATTGTTGAAGTGGAATTATGTTTTGTGGTTGAATTTACACTCATAAGAAGTATGTTTATAAAAAAAAATTTATAAATAAATAATGTAATAAAATTAGAAATTAAGGTTAGAAATTCTATGTATGCAATAAGCACTTTTGTGGATTAAAGTATTTATTGTGTCATTGTTATTTCTTTTATGGAGATTGACATTATTTTGAGTCATGTTTAAGGAAATATCATAAAAAAAAAAAAACAACTAAACAATTTAGGGATTTTTTTGTTATTCTCTTAGTTTTAGGTAAAGTTTGGAAAACAAAGGGATAAATTTCAATAAATAGAAAACATATGCAAATTATGTTAATGTCACTTATAGGGGTTAGTGAGTGGAGATGGTCTCATCATATGCATATTTAGCAAGTGTTCTATTTTGAACCATGTTTCAATTTGACACATGCAACAGAGTTTCATTGTTTTCATCTTCAATTTCAAGCCATTTAGCTAAAAATTTGGTTTATTCATTCAATAGTCACGTCCACTCTTCTTTATGGAGGTCATAGAATCCTTAATTTAATGTCCCCTAAAGACATTCACACAAAAAGGCCAGTGCCTCAACCATCATTCATGTCAAATTCGACATTGCCCCATTACATAATGATTTTGCAAGTTGTGACCATGATTCACGGGCTTAAGCAAATGGCACCCCCACAAGGGTCATTTCAAGTAGTCATATCTTGCATTGGATGTTTCTACATAGCACAAAGATAATGTAAACCACTCCAACCGGTGTGTCGGAGCCTCCTCGATTCTCTATTTAGTCAATCTTGATATTAAGATGTTACCTCCACACGGATTCTCAATGAATGCACTAGACCTCTTCAAAAGTAAGATAAATATGGACATTTGATATGAGATCTTCTAATCTTATCTACAATACATATCGGTTGCACCCATAGAGCCACTCTCATCAAAGCTCAATTCCTACCACTATATAAGTTTTCATTTCAATGGCAGGATGATCAAAGTTGTTGAATATATCAAACTCCAAATGTCTTGTAATTTGAAAGTTCCCCTTGCTTAGATTAGAATATGTCCCCATCATCATTGTATTAAGGAAAATCACCATATTCCTTCAGAGTATAGTTGGACTTGTTCTCTAGATCAAAAACTAATAGTTAGACTTGTTCTCTAGATCAAAAACTAAGGACCACTTTGTCTTCAAATGATTATCATACTCTCAAATCAAATGATGGCTCCTACATTTTTAAGAATTCTCATAACTCATTCCACATATGAATAAAAATAAAAATATTAAAAAGACAAAGCCTTCTTCTTTTGCAAGTATTTAATCCAACTCCTCGTTAAATTGTTTGCTTCTTACTTTAAACAAATCCTAACATCAAAATATCTCAAAACTAGTTCATTAGATAAAAAATAATCTCATAATTAATTAATAAATAAAAATATTTTTTTCATTACTAAAATTATAACACTTATATAGGTATCATATACATACAATCATAGATTTTGATTCTAGATAAAAACAATGCTAACATACTACCCACCTTACAAAAACTCTTAATAAATTTCATGTTTAAAATACACAAATCCCTACATAAATTTATTCACTTCATATTAATACTATTTTCTCAATATTTAACTTTCTTACCTTTCGAACTTTTTGGTTTGAAAACTAACTTTAAACTTTCTTGCCTTTCAAACTTTTAGGTTTGAAAATTAACTTTAATTTTAATGTAGTGTAATAAATAATCATATAGGTTACTCGTTCACTTAGAGTTTTCAACTCAGAACTTTTAGGCATAAATTCCTGTGTATTATCGAGCAATTCAACGCGGTGTCTTTCGACATAATCATTGGGACGAACAAAATACGCGGCAATGTTAAAAAAATAAATAAAAAGACGCCGAAATATTTAAAAATAAATATAATAGGAGTGTTAGTTCCCAAGTAGGTAAGCAAAGATTTTCATGGATAAGAGAGATTTTTTTAGGAGTAACTGATTTACTCGACTATTTGCATCGATCAGACGACCTAGCTCGCATGAGCTGTCATATCCAACGTTGTCGTTCGTTCGATCGGTGCAAATGGTCTAGTAATTAGGTTACTCCATTTTTTTATATGTAAAACTATTTGTGATTCATAATATTGAATATTAAGAAAAGACATCAAAGATTCGATGAAAATATTTCAATATGTGTAACGAATGTATGTCTATATGTTAATTGAAATATATATTTTTGTATTTATAATATTAGAGGTGAAAGTGGTTCATCATTAAATTAGTGAAAGTTTTATTATAAGTTTAACTTATATTATAGAATTGATATGGTTTATATAGTTATTAATGTAGGAGTAAGTTTTAAAATTTAGATTGATGTTCTAGCATTTTTTTTCATTATTATACATTATTATCATTTTTTATGGCATACTTGATGTTATTATTAGTTTGTGGTTGTTATCTAAGTGATGTTATAGGTCGTCTTTTTACATTGTAATATTCCTATATTGTTGAGATTTTGTTCACATTATTTTTCTTGTTTTAAATTGTGTTTGTCTGGGTATATGTTGGGAGGAAGTTAATCTTGTAGTAAACCAACTTTTTTTCGGGTTACAAATGTGTTGATAGTTTAAAAATTCTCTTAGGCATGAGTAGAGTTTTACCATGATCCAAGGCTCGTTCATGGTGGAACAATGTCATTCAGAATTTGGCCCAATTTTGAATCAACCAATATTGTCAAAAAATCAATCGTAGAAATTAATCATTGAGAATATTAAATTTTTGTATCATTGGATTTCGAGCACTAGATGGAGGTTTACTACAAGAGTAGATGTATACATGTATATCAGTTCCACTTGGAACTCAATTGGTAAAATCGTCCTCCACCATTGGTTAAACTCTAAGAGATCATGGGATCAATCCACCAATGTCACATTGTGAAGTGTACCTATGAGGGCTTCCAAGTTGGATGCTTGGGTACAAATGGAATGGGGGCCCTAAGTAGTAGTTGATGGGTTATTTATAACAACGTAGGGGATGAGTCCACCAAGGTCATGCTACAAAGTGTACCTATGAGTAATGAGCCCTTTAAGTAGTTGTTGATGGGCTATCTATGGCAATGTAGGGGATATAAACCAAAGCCTCTCTATGGAAGTCGAAACTCTTAGTTCAAAACAAAAATGGGTGTATGTCCGCATTGTTGTGGTTGTGTATGCTATGAAGAATCCCATATATATAACAATTATGAGACAAAGATGGTTTATAAGACATTATCCACAACCAATATATGAGTTGACTTTGAATGCAAGTCCTCCAATTATTAAGATAGCATCCTTCGTCACTCCAATAATAACATTGTCCTCAATTATGGTTTTTTTTTCAAAGAACAACCTCACATAAAACTCTCTAAATACTTTCTGATAATTCATGAATGATAAACAAAGTAAACCATCCACCTTAATTGTAAAACTTAACCCCAAAAAAAATCAAAATCAAACCTATAACCTTCTCAATTTTATGAAAAAAATCTCAAATCCTACTTATAGCCATTTAACCATTTAAGCTTACCCTCAATGCTTCATCCTCTATTATGTGATATTATCATGCCTTATTGATTATATTTCTAATTACTCTACTTTAGATCACGTGACGAGTTAACTTAAAATGTGGTTCACCATTTGTTAGAGGGCTACTCCACGGAAAATCCCAACACTTGATTTTCAAACTGAATCAAGGTATGGCCAGCTCATCATTCACATATTTATTACCAGCGTAGATCCAAATCCTAGGCTCTATCAAGCGCCAAGAGGGATAAAATCTCTTCTCCATTGATTTGATTCAAACCAAAAGACACATCTTTTTAGTTAAGGTCCACATATAATATGATTATTAATATTTAATATTATTTATGGCCGACATATGGTATTTTTTATTATTTTTTATTTTGTTAGGAATGAACATTACAACATTTCCCCATACATGGTTTTAAAGCCATATGCAAGGCCTTGCATATGGTCTTAAAACCATTTGCAAGTCCCTCCTAAACCATATACAATAAAACCATGGGTTGTTTAGGAGGCCTTGCACATGGTTTTAAAACCATCCGGAAGGCCCTCCTAAACCATGTACAATAAAACCATGGGTTGTTTAGAAGGTCTTGCACATGGTTTTAAAACCATGTGCAAGGCCAACATTTTTTTGCGGATAATTCAATTTTTAATTTTTTATTATTTTGTTAGATATGAACATTACAACATCTCCCCCATATTGTGTTTTTTTTCCTGATCCACATTTTTTTTTACGGATAATCAAATTTTTACTTTTTTATTGTTTTGTTAGGTAGGAATATTACAACATCTTCCCCATATTAGGTGGTATTTTTGGCTGACATTTAGTTTGGCCTATAATTAAAAAAATTATTTGTTATTAATAAAAATAACGTTATGTAACGTTACAAGATCTCTCCCATACTGGGCTGTAGAGCGCCTCTCAGCGCAACAAAGGGCTCCACAAGAGCATCATGTCACTTAAAAGAGTAAAACCTAGATGAGAAGAATAACATTCATTCCTCCCAACCACCCAAACTACATCCATTTGACAATATGAGGAGTTAACTTACACCAATAACATATTTCTATTTTATAAACTATCATTATCGTTTTCATTTTTATTTGAAATGTCCAAAACAAAGTGTCGGTGTTTAGAACCTAGTGAAAATGCTCAAACAACGTGTCATGTTTAGACCCTACTTCAATTCAACGTTCGGTGGTTATAGAAAGAAAAAACAAAAAAGAAAAGTTGGTTGGTGATGGCGATTTGGTCTTGAATTTTTTTTACTATATTTATATTTTTATATGAAATGACCTGTTAGTAGGTGTGGGTCCGTTATATGTGGCATAACATATTGCATATGCATAATTATTTGAAGGCAAGGTTGTTACGGATGGACATGAAAGTGATGAGTGGGATGATGCTACATATATTAGGTAGGGAGATTTATACGAGTTAATTAATTTTATAAATAATTTTTAAAATTTGGGTTAAGTTAAGTTTGACAAAACGAGTTTAGTCAATTTTATAAATAATTTTTAAAAATTGGGTTAAGTTAAGTTTGACAAAATGAGTTTAGTTGATTGTGATAACAAATGTATTAGTAGGCATCCTATGAGAGGAGGGCCTCAAGTAGGTTTTTATGGAAATTTGAAAAAGTATTTTTTTTTTTTTAAGGTCTAGGCATTACATCAAGTTAAGTTATATGTTTTTTATGGTCTAGTTATAGGCGATTTTCCTTTTATTTTATGATAGGTAAAACAAAAAAGGTGAAGGAAGAAACCATTTATTATTAAAAAAAATCGGTGTCTTTTTATGAATCTTGACATTTTAGAAGATAATGAGGCTAGTTGTCTTGACTAAGGAGTTATGATAAAAGATGTCAGTTTTTTAAAGAGTTTTTTTGGCTCCCTTGAATTTGATATCATTCATTTTTATGGGCTTTAATCGTAGGTATTAATCAAGGATCATGCAATTAATAAACTCATAATTGTAATCAAAGACCAGTGCCATCACCCATGTAAAGATCATCATGTAAGTTTCATCATTTACAGGTGGTGCAAGGGAGAAATCATTTTCCCTTGTGTTATTCAAACTCTTCGCATTATGTTGGGGAGGTGGGTGCAGGTGGGATAATCTTTGATCCTGGAGGAAATAGAGTCACTTCCTATGATGGGGGATTAGACGGAAGACTAACAATGAAGCTGAATGGCTTGCCTTATACCTTGGCGTGGAACTAGTTAGAAAGAACAATATCAAAAAAATCATTGTCTTTGGGGATTCAAAACAGGTCATTCTGAAAATGAGGAAAGGCCATAATCATGGCGCAGCCAACTGCAAAAGACTGTACGAGCGCATCAGCAGAAATAACAACACCCTACACACCACCTATTACCACATCATGAGGAAGAACAATGCTTTTGCGGATAAAATGGCAAATAAAGAAACCAATAATAACTTGGGAATTGTCTCAATAAGAGACCAACAACATTATAAGTATGTCCCTTAGTTCCCTTGTTCCTAAGGGATCGTCTAGGCCTCACCCCACCAACACCTACGACGATCTCACTTTCTACATTAGGAACACGCGTCCCTTGACGTGACGACATTGGGAAAATGGCGATCTCGGCCATGTGAAGGCTTTAATGAGGAGTCCCTTTGCCCTGCGCAATGCAATCCCCTGTGAATCACTCGCACGCTCCACAGACCCGATGAACCCCATGAATTCCCTTCCCCCTTCCTCTTTGCATTCTTGTGAATTGGATTTGTATTCTCCACGCATCATTTCTCCAGAAACGGATTTATCCTCCCTCTTTACAGGTTTTCTCAGCACTCAGGCCGAATACGATTTGTTCACCTACCCGTCAATGGCAGTGAAAAATTAGAGCCGCCATGGTTAGCATAGGACCAACATTCTTCCACCCTGGCTTTGCAAAGAATAGGTACAACTACACCTTGCAGTGTTTGACTCCTTTCTTAGACACATCCGGTAGCGCAGGTACATGAAATCTTAGTGACCTCAAAGGATATAGAAGAGATCAAAGCTTCTAATCCAGGAGGATATTGGTGGCCACCCACCTATTCCACTTGGACCCCCACCATTGTTTCTTTCAGTTTTCCAGTTTCCTTAATTGTAGCACAATTTACTATTTTTGGCAGTTTTCAGGTCCTAAACTTCTGGAGCCATTTTGAGGCACTAAACGACGTTTTTTTGGCATCGAATGGTCGGGCAAATATAAGTCCATTTTGAACTCCATATTTGTCACTTATGGATGTAGTTCTTGAAGAGATATTTCTAACGATGTATCATGCATGTCAAACGGAGGTAGTATGCCAAAGTTACGACCCTGGGAAATTGATGTACCAAGTTACCCAATGGGGCCCACATTCTGGCGTTTCACCTCCTAGGGTTAGGTTTTTGGATGTGTAGGGTTTCCATTGTTTCTCAATAATATATAGGCCTTCGAGCCTCATTGTAACAGGGAGTTCATAGGCATGTAGCCGCCACATCTCTTCTCAGAGATAAGCTACCAGCACTCTAGCTAGTTTATTTACATTCTGTATGTAAACAAGTTTCGGTTCTTTGATTAATGAAATGAAGTGTTATTCCCACTGCATATTTGTTTCTATGGTTATTTGTGTATTATGTTGCGTTCATGCATAAATCCGGATCAGTGGTATCAGAGCAATCTGCTCTTTCCCGATCCTTCTTTGTATGTCCCCAACGAGGGCGGGGTAAAGAGTTAGGGCTCGATCTGGTTGAACCTTTGCAAGATCAGCCTCGCAAATCTCGACGGCCTCCCTTGGGGGACGAAAAGAAAGACAAGGGCACATAATATCCTATCAAAATGTTACTCGAGGAGGCCCTTGAAAAACAAAGGAGATCCTTCAACGACTTCCCATTGGCGGCGCATCTGCATCTAGCAGCCACTCTGGAGGCGCAACCCCTTTTAAGGTACAAGTAAACTTTGACATTCCCATATTTGATGGCCGAATAGATGCAGACGCTGTAGATAGATGGTTGAATCTATTAGAAGGATATTTCTCGGTTCAAGACTTTTTCGACCGGGAAAAGATTACTTTTTTACTACTGTGAGAGAAAGGACGCGGAGGAACCCTCTCTATTCTCGGCCGTACCCACTTGGAATTCATTCCGAGATGCCATAAAGGGACAATATTATCCCGTGGGGAGCTATGAGGACAAGTACATAAAATGGACTATGCTGCAGCAGCAAAGAGATCAAGATGTGCATGAGATGATGAATCTGTTCCATACCCTGCGCACCAAGTTGGGTATCAAAGATTCAGAGAAACATTTGGTGCTAAAGTACCGTAGTTGTTTGCACAAATACATTTAGGAGGAAATGGAGTTCCTCGACATCTCCTCGCTTGGTAGGGCATACTGGTATGCTACCAAAATTGAGCAAAAATTCAAATAGAAAAAAAAAAAAAAAAGCAAGACTTTGGATCTGCGAATCAAAAGCAAGCGAAAGGTGCCCCTAAACCGTAGAACCAAGGACACAGCTAAGGCATGGCGAATCAAGACAACTTTCCAAAGCCACAAGCGAAGAACAACATTGTGAAGCCGAAGAAGGAAACAGGAAAGTGGTGCGAGTTCCATAAGAGCCCCACTCACAACACTAGTGAGTGTCGGGTCAAGCAGTCACTAGTGGCCGAGATAAAGGCTTCTGAATCAAATGCATACTCTGACACTAAATCAAAACCCAAGAAGGGGAATGACAGAGGGAAGAAGATTATCGATGCAGAGCCCAACGCCACTGTTGCCACCACGAAGATCCAAAAGGAAGAACCAGAAGATTCAGAGGAGGAGGAGCATCTTTTCCACTCCCAGAGGTGGGTAAAGGGTTCCCCACTACAGTTCATTGTCGACAGTGGGAGCCAAAAGAACCTCATTTGAGCAGAGGTCATGAAGTGGTTGGGCTTGTCGACCACAACACACCCACAGTCGTACACCATCGGGTGGCTTCACCAAGGACGGGATCTCTGCGTCAGCCAGCAGTGCCACCTTCCCTACAACATTAAGCCCTTCACCAATGAGGTATTATGTGATATTGCTCCTCTTGATGTTTGTGATGTATTATTGGGTCAACCATACTTATGGAAGCGACATGCTGTGTATGAGTCTCGGCCTCACGCTGTTTTATTACATTGGGAAATAATTTGTACATGATACCATAGGTACCACCTCCTACTGCTATCTCTTTGATTACTGCAAAACAATGCAGTAATCTCATTTCCAAAACCAGGAAATTTGTTTTCTTGATGATCCGCCCTCAGGGCAAGAAGAAGATCATGGACATGACCTCCAAACATGGCCCATCTGCACGACAACAACAAATGGACAAGGTCGTGGAGGAGTACCGGGACATATTCACCTCACCCACAGGGGTTCCCCTGCATTGTCAGGTCAAGCACCCCATCAATCTGACCCCAGGTGCGCCACTGCCCAATGGACCTATCTATCGACGCTCTGTTCTGGAGAATGATGAAATCAAAAGGAAAATTCAGGAGCTGTTATAGAAGGGTCACATCTAGCCAAGTTCATCGCCCTGTGGGAGCCCGATCGTGTTGGTATAGAAGAAGGATGGGACTTGGAGACTCTGTATTGACTATCAGGTGTTGAACAAGATCACTGTCTGGAATAGGTACCTGATCCCACGAATTGATGACCTCCTGGACCAGCTTAAAGGGGCGAAATATTTTAGCAAGATCAACTTAAAGTCCCGGTAACACCAGGTACCGATCGAACCGACCGATGTGTGGAAGACTACCTTCAAAGCCAAGGAGGGCCTTTTCGAATGGTTGGTCATGCCTTTCGGGCTGACAAATGCTCCTGCAACCTTCATGAGACTGATGGACGACATCTTGCGGCCATTCACCAACTCATTTGTAGTAGTGTACTTGGATGACATCCTGATATTCAGCCAGACTTGGGAAGAGCACCTCCACCACATCCGACAGGTCCTCCAAACACTGTGGCAACACAAGTTGTGTGCCAATTTGGACAAGTGCACTTTTGGCATGACCCAGGTTCAGTATCTGGGATACATTATTGATGAGTATGGGGTACATGTGGATCCAACCAAGATCCAAGTCATTCGGGATTGGCCAGCCCCAACTACTCTAACAGAGCTTCGCAGCTTTCTGGGTCTTGCTAATTTCTACCGCAGGTTCGTGTTGGGATTCTCTCATATCACTTAGCCCTTGAGTCAAGTCACCAAGGGAGGAGCAAAAGCAAAATTCTTATGGTCATAAACTCAACATAAGGCATTTGCAGAATTGAAACATCGCCTCTGCTGTGCCCTAGTGCTCACATTACCAGACTTGCAACAACCATTTGAGATTGAGACAGGCGCCTCTAACTATGCTATTGGGGAAGTCCTTACTCAACAAGGGCATCAAGTGGCATATCACAGTGAGACATTCTCCAACACAGTCCGCAAATATCCCACTTATGACAAATAGATGTATTCCATTGTACATGCTTGCCGACAATGGAAGCATTACATTTTGGGGAAGGAAATGATCATCCACATAGACCATTGACCCCTGCAATTCATACAGACACAATGGAAGTTACAGAACGATCACCATCAAAAGTGGTCCACATATCTACAACAGTTTCATTTGAATATCAAGTACAAGAAGGGAAGCACCACTAATGTTGCAGACTGCCTCAGCTGACCACCGATCGTGGCGATAACCACCGTGCTCAACTCTTGTGGGCACGAGACCTCTGCTTGGCCACTTCTCTACAAGAGCGATCCAGAATTCAGCCACACATATAGGACGCTCTTAGAGGGAAACCAAGTTCCAAATTTTCACCTCCAAGATGCACTACTATGTCACATGGGACACCTTTGTGTTCCTTCAAGCGAGCGTACCAAGATGATTTGGGAAGCACACTACAGTCGGGTCGTTGGGCATTTCGGGGTCGAGAAAATAGTGGCAATACTACAGAAGTATTTTTATTGGCTGAACCTTCAACAGGACATCGGGAAGTACATCTGATCCTGCACTGACTGCGCCATTGCCAAACCATCCATCAAGAAGCAAGGCCTCTATACTCTGTTGCCTACCCCTAGTCGACCTTGGGAATCCATCTCCATGGATTACATGTCGGGCCTTCCTTCTACTAAGCACGGAAACGACTGTGTGTTCGTGGTCGTTGACAGATTCTCAAAGATGGCCATAATGGCAGCCTGCAAGAAGAATATCATAGCAGAATCCACTGCTAAACTCTTCTTTGAACGAGTGTGGGTACACTTTGGGATCCCACAGTCTATAATCTCAGATCGGGATAGCAGGTTCCTTAGTACATTCTGGTCTAACCTATGGTCAATGCTAGACACCAAGCTCACAAAGTCCATAGCTTTCCATACCCAGACCGATGGCCAGATAGAGGTCGTCAACCGGATGATCGTACACATTTTGCGCATGTACAACTCAAAGCATCCATGTAGATGGGATGAGAGCCTCCCCTATGTACAACATAGCTATAACCGGGCCCTCCATAGCTCAACCGACCATAGCCCCTTTCAGGTGGGCTTGGGATTCCAGCCACTATGTCCCATTGACGTAACCATGCCTTTTGCAGCTACTCAGGCTGATTCAGCTCATGTCCAGTCTGAAGTTTCTAAGGCGAACAACTTCATTGAGCGCATTCAGCACATTCACCAACAAGTTCATGACATATTGGACAGATCCAATGCTAAGTACAAGCAGCGGCATGATCAACATCGGGTGCAACACAACTTCTAGGTGGGCAACAAAGTGTGGCTACATTTGCAGAAGGAGCACCTCGCTGGACCCCACCACAAGCTTCGCCCACTCTGATATGGGCCATACACCATCACCAAGGCTGTCAAGGACAGTGCCTTCGAGCTCAGCATTCCACCATTCCTTGGTCTGCACCCCGTGTTCAATGTGGACCCCCTTTGGCCCTACTTTCCACCTCTACTGGACACATCAAACATGGCTGAACAACTCACACCAACAGAGTTAAACCCCGACTGCATGGAACAAGCCACAACTGATCAAATTATGGACACACAGATCAAGAACACCTGCCAACAGAATATCCAGCTATATCGAGTTGTCAAAGCAGGCCAACTCCTTCACTAGGGAAAGTGGCTCACTAGAGACCAAGTTCAACAGAAGTTTCCTCGTCTCATGGAGGAACTCAACGCAATGGGAACCATTGCTTCTTAAGGGGGGAGGAATGATCTAGGAGGATATTGGTGGCCACCCACCTATTCCACTTGGAACCCCACCATTGTTTCTTTTAGTTTTCTAGTTTCCTTAATTGTAGCACAATTTACTATTTTTGGCAGTTTTCGAGTCCTAAACTTACGGAGCCATTTTGGAGCCCTAAACGACGTTTTTTCGGCATTGAATGGTCGGGTGAATATGAGTTCGTTTCGGACTCAATACATTTTGTTTACAGTTGTATTCCTTGAAGATATCTTTCTAACGATGTATCATGCGCATCAAACGGAGGTAGTATGCCAAAGTTACGACCCCAGGAAATTGATGTACCAAGTTACCCAACGGGGCCCACATTCTGGCGTTTCACCTCCTAGGGTTAGGTTTTTGGATGTGTAGGGTTTCCATTGTTTCTCAATAATATATATGCCTTCGAGCCTCATTGTAACAGAGAGTTCAGAGGCATGCAGCCGCCACATCTCTTCTCAAAGATAACCTACCAACACTCTAGGTAGTTTATTTCCATTATGTATGTAAACAAGTTTCAGTTCTTTGATTAATGAAATGAAGTGTTATTTCCACTACATATTTGTTTCTATGGTTATTTGTGTATTCTGTTGCGTTCCTGCATAAATCCGGATCAGCTTCTCTCTCAGATTTGCAAAGTGGAATTCGTTGGATTTACATAATGGTTGGAACAGGGGTAAACGAGAACAGGGGTGGTGGCCACATATGCAATATACATTTCAACCCAGCTAGGATGTCATGAATCCAGAATTGATGACAACATCCAAGACCTACACTAGTTAATGGGGAAAGTTGATATTATAAAGGAGTAGGTTCAGAAGCTCACAAGCATGACGCAATGCAGCCATTTCTAGGAATCCCCAGCTGCTGGTGATTTTCAAATGGAAGAGCCCTCGATCGCCTAGTCGACCCAAGGGATTGAAGCTTAGAAGAAATAGGTTTTTCTTTCCATGTTTATAAATGTTTTTGTATATTGTTGAACAATCAATTTGTGAGGCAGTACCGTTCCATGGGTTTAAATTGCTTCAGCAAAAAGTCTAGAATCATCTACTTATCAGCCAATAGTATAGAAACTTTTGTTTATCTTTCTACAATAGCTCAAAATTTTGGTTTCAAACTCTGTAAGGATAGTTGTGCTCAACTTTTATATATATATATATATATATATATATATATATATATATATATATATTCCTTTGGTTTCTGTTAAAAAAAAAAAGTATTCGCGTTATGGCTCTAGAGTATGAAGATATGGTTTACATTCGGGTTGGATTTGCTTCAAATTTTTCATATGGGATTACCCAGGGAGGAATGTTATGGTTTGTATAGATCATTATTCAAAGGAAGCCTCAAGTGCCTTACCCTCATTACTTTCATACAACATTCAACACGACCCCAGACAACATTCAACACGACCCCGGGGAAGGTAAATTCAAGTCAAAATGCTTTCAATATTTTTTCCTATTCAAAGATATTTGGGGTCAGAATTCTTTGTTTGGTTTCTTTATAGAAGTTGGAATCTATGATTTTAGTGTCTCCTTTATCCTACGTGTGATTAACTTCTATATATCCTTTGTGTCAACTTTCTTTGAAGCCCAATATTGAGGTTTGGATGGGCAGGGGCTCGTCTTATCAGGGTGTCTTTCTCGTAGTGATTTAGGCCTTTGCTAGCTTAGACCTCCTCTTAGACACCATTGTTGCTTATGGATATTCTTTGTTTGCAAATTTCTAGTTCATGGTTCCCTAGGGTTTATTTGTGGCTTCCCCTTTAAATCAAGGGTTTTGTTATATTAGATCCCATTATCCTAATTCCTTTCATTTATTAGTTGGTATTTTCCTCATACTCAAAGAGTCCCCGATATCTTGTTCTATACAAGGTTTGGGAGATCAATTTAAAATTGTGCGATCAAAATGGTTGTCAATGGTTTTGGTGTTGATGGCAATATAGAGTTAAAGAAAATGACCAAACAATTGGAAGAAATGCAAGTCTCAACACTCATGTGGAAAAGTTATTAAATAGGTAGCCTTGGAAACAAAGTTCAATGTGATAAACTAGGCAGTGAATCTAAGACCCATTTCATCGCTCACGGTGAGCAATAAGCCAACCCATAGTCTCCATGGGCTTAGTAAAATATAGAATAGTTGAAGAGGAATCTATTCAACAAAATTTTGTTTCTTTCATAGAGAAGCTACACTTTCTGGTGTAATGCCCCATTTTGACTTATGTTTTATCCATTTTGCTTATTATCTGTTAACCTTAGTCGGACTTGGAAAACTATATATTTGTGGAATATGGACCTATCTATATACGAAAGTGGAGCATAAAGTTTATTGGTTGCATTGTGAATGATGAAAGTAGTATAATGTCCATCTAGCAAGTTAAGTGAGATAGATAAATGTGGCACATGGATACCAATTTATAATATGTTTGGTAGTGAAACATTGAGTAGCATGCACATGGTAAATATATCATCTAAGTTGCATTGTGCGTTAGTGAATAACATGATAATCATTGGTAAACTATGATAAGGTTATGCACGGTCTTGTGTTTGGTAACTAATCCACAGGTTAAATGGGAGAAGTGGTAGTTGCATAATTATGATACTAAGGTGACATAGATGGCATGGATTTTCAAAAGTGTAAAGGATTGTTTTGAGAGTATTATTGGTTTGGAATATGTTGCTATGATGTGTGTGCAAGTGCAAGATTTTTTTAGGAAGCATGGTTGTCAAAACTAGGCATTCAACGATGTGGTTCTAATAACAACGACAACAACTCAATATGAAAACTAATAAGGTGTTGACCCTAGTTCTATTAGGAGGGGTGGAAATATTACCCATTGCTTATCCTATGAAAGATGGAATCGTGGAAGGGTTGTATGAAGTCATGCTCCCCAAGTTGTTTGATGAGGACTACAATCGCTTACTAGCGAAGCTTGGTTGATATAATCAACAAGTTTTGCATATGGGCTCTATCTGGGGTTAGGTGTCAATATAGTTGACGCTCCATGATATTCCAACAAAGGAAGGATAGGATGTGGAAGATGAAAGTTGGTTGGGGAGGAAGGAGGGTTTAGAGTAGTTCAATGTTGTTAAGAGTTATCTATAAAAACTTGGATATTTGTGTGTGTTGAAACTATTGCTCTATTCATTTGTGATGATCTTAGCATGTTGTCGAGTTTGTATTGTATTATTGTTGTCTAGTTAATGAGATTGCTAGATATTATGGTTATTGATTGTTGTCTTGCATGTTTGGATGAGAATATACATGAACTATGGGTTAGAGGATGTGATCTCTTATAATTAGTACACACACAACACATGTATGCAGTAGCTACGTGTACTTACTTTGCACACTTGCACTAGTATTATTTCTAATATAGACTTACTATTTAATTAATGCATATTGAGTCAATTAACCTTTTGATCCAAAAGGAGGTTAATTTTTTGTTGTTGTAAATTCAGAAACTAGTCTATTGAAATAAAGTAATGGTACAATCAAAAATACAGTTCAAAGTATCAATTATGCAAGCAGAAAGTAGCAAAAAAGGAGTAACATCCTGCCCCTGAGGGGAACCCAGACCTTTACAGATGAAGTGATCCTCCCTATGAGAGGGAAAATGGATCATTGCAACATAAAATTTACAGAGTTTGAATATGAGAAACTAAAGAAAAAAAACTATTGTAATTAGCAGGGGAGTCTGAACCCCAATAAACCCAATAAAAAAGAGAGAGTACATGAACCAAAAACCTGGACTATGGCTTGGAGGGTGGCTCCTCCTCTATTGGAAACTCGAAGCCAAATCCTAACTGGGATTTTGGTTGGCCCTTTGCTGTGGAAACAAGTGGGTCGGCAGAAACTTAACCATCATGTTTTCCTGGACTTCCTCCATTGTTGTTGGTCACTTCATCACTATTAGCCTCCTCCTCACTGCTGGAGGGGCTTTGCTTGACTGGAAGAGGCTCTGTTTTTTATATTTAGCCCTATGTTGATGGTGGATTTGCCTTACCTAGTGTTGGACATGTTCCGTTGAGGAGAGGGGCGACTTTTCGATATCCATAGGAGCAACTAAGGGGTTTAGGGGAGGAGTGGCTGAAGGAGTCACGGAAGGAGTTGGAGGCTTAAGCTGAGGCCTAGTGAGCCGAAGGATAAGTCTGGCTAAAATATTTTTGACAACCCATTAGTTGCACCTGTGTTCAACTATCCGATTTGTCGTTGTGTGAGAACCTGTGAGCTCATCTTCCTATTCGTCGAATAGTTGATGGAGAGAGTCAAGAATTTCCAAATCATAACCTTCACTGAGAGAGTCAGGAATTTCCAGGATTTCCTTTAGAGGCCCCATCAAAATTGAGTTTGAAGAAGCCATGAGGCGGGCCTTTCCAAAGTTGGGGATTGGAGGAGTGTGGAGCTTGTGTCCTAGGAGTAATGAAAGCCTGAAGAGGTGGAATTCACTAATTTTCCAGGATGGTTTTTTCCATGGGGATTACCTGTAGATCTTGTTCATGCCGCTTATGCAACATTGTGGTTTCATTGATGTGTTGTTGATAGGAGTCCCAGACTCTTTCCACGGGATTAGCTATGCCTTTAAATATCTTGAGGTTGTGTTCCTCCAGATATTCCAGATGATGAAACTTGGGATAATTTGCCAAATCCTGTTGAGTAGAGGATTTTGATAGGGACGGTTATGCCAATACATAATGGTTTATGAAATTCTCCCCTGCAACGATCAATTCTCTTGCAAAAGGAGGCAATCTTGTCCCAGAGTTCGCTGGAGAAGGAGCACTGATCTAGAAGGTGCTCCATGGTTTCCTCTTGTTCTTTACAGAGAATACATTACAAGGGTCCAATGAAGCCTCGTTTGAGTAGATTATCCCATGTGAGAAAACGCTTATGTAACAAAAGCTAGAGAAAAATAGTCACTTTAGGCCAAGTTTTTACCCCCCCAAATTTTGTCCCAGCAAAGTTCTGGTTGCTCATTGGGGTGATTGATGGAAAACTGTTATGTTTATTTTATGGAGAACATACCTTGGGTTTGTATCCACATCTAAGAATATCAAGACCATGCTCGGTTCTTATGATTCTTTGTTGAATGTCCTCCCATAATGCGTCGGAATAACCCTGTTGCTGGATCATATGCCATATATCAAGGGTCAACCAATTGCAAAAATCATGTTGAGTGTTCTAAACCCAAAAAGTGTTGACTTTTTCATGATGGGGAAGCAAAAAGGTTTCTTGATAAGGATGAATATTGTGCACAGACTCCAAACATGGGAACTGGTTCCAGGAGTCCCTCCAGAAGTTGGCTAAGGAACCATCATGAATCTCCCAAAAACTGTGTTGCTGGACAAGATGATGTTGAGAGCTAGTTGTATTCCATATGAGAGATCTGTTTACATCCTGTGAGTACCTAATAAGACTCTGAGCAGTCCAATTGGTGGCATATTTTTTGTTCCAGAACTGGGCCTAAGGGATTCTATTTTTAGTGATTCAGTTCCACCAAGATTTAGCACTTAGAATTTCATTATTCTGAGTTGAATCCCAAATATCAAGTCTCCCATCAATCTTGGTATGACAAACGGTGTCCCATTTGACCAAGGACCAATTATGCGAGGCTTTGTACCCTTTCCAGAGGAAGGTGCGTTGCAGAGCTTTGATGGATTTGAGTACCCATTTAGGGGTGGCTAGCACAGAGAAAATATAAAGGGGCATATCTTGCATAACACATTTGATAAGAACAAGATGTCCAACCAGGCTAAGAGTGCTTAGGGTCCATTGATAGAGTCGAAGCTCAAGTTTGGCAAGAATATCCCTACAAGAAGAATGTTTGAGTGCAAAGTCTATAAGTGGAGCGCCAATATACTTCAAGGGGAGATTAGCATCCTTAAAGCCTAAGATTCTAGAGATGTTTTGCTGGGAGAGAAGGGGTGTGTTAAAAAGAAGACTTAGATTTTTCAAGATTAAGGGCCATACCAGAGGCTTTGGAGAAGGTGGAGAGGATATTACTGAGTGTTCTCGCTTCCTGGACAAAGGGATGACCCATAAGTAGATTATTGTACACAAATTGCTGATGGGTGAGAGGGGTGTGCTCATGAAATGAGAGACCTTTGAGAGTACCAAGAGCATTGGCATGAGTGGGCATTTGCCCCAAACCTTCAGTCATGGGAATAAAAAGGAAGGGAGAGAGCGGATCTCCTTGTCGGATACCTTGAGAAGGATTGAAAGTTATGGAGGGGACACCATTTATGAGAACTGAGAAGAAAGAAGTGGAAATGAGGCAGAGAACCCAATGTATCCAGGAGTGATCAAACCCAAAGGATAAAAGGATTTGCTTAATGAAATTACAATTGAGTTTGTCGAAGGCTTTGGAGAGATGAAGTTTGATGAGCACACTGGGCTTTTTGGAGATTTTGAGGGAGTGGAGATTCCATCAAGTATTTGACGTCCTTCCACATTACCAGTTTGTTACGTAGAAATGAGATGAGGAAGTAAAGGCTTGAGGCAGTTAGCGATTACTTTGGTGATGATTTTGTAAAGAACATTGCAAAGAACTATGGATATGTACTTACCTAAAGTGGCAACATTGTCCTCTCTGGGAATGAGCACGAGGTAGGTGGCATTGATAGCCGGGATAATCTTTTAATTGCTTCGATATTCTTCCACCATTTCCCCACCCACTGCTTTATGCAAGATGTCAAGTTCATGATACCTTCATTTACAAGAAAATAGTCCAACCTCTTTGCAATTGTCTATGATCCATTGTGCATATTATGCCACGTGGGCCTTAGAGTCATAGGGGTAAATAAAAAAGTTCCACTTCCACTAGTTTTCTTGAAAAATATTATGATAAGTGATCTCTATGAGTATTATCGCCCCAAGTTTGTGCATCCCTAATAGAAAAATTGAGGTCTCCATCGAGAATGTAATGATCAACAAAAAGTATGCCTAAGCCAAAAAAGTGCTCTCAAAACTCCATTCTATGAGAATGCAACCCCTAATAGTTGACCACAAAAATGAGTTTCCAATATCCTTGGAGAACATTTCAGTACCCAAACCTGAAGCAATCCCCCAACTGTTACTACATATGTAGGACTTTGTTAACCAACCAGTCACCAAACCACCTAACCGACCAATAGAATCAAGAAAGATAAACTTCCATCCATTCAAAAGAGTATTTAAATCACTATAATGGATTCTCCTATGGCCAAAGTTTATTGTAATAAACGTACATTAGGATTATATAAAGCAACCAGACATTTTAGGGTCATCTTCTTCTGAGGGTGCCCTAGTCCCCGAACATTGAAAGACATACACACTATTAAGGTAAATTAGTCCTAGGGGTGCATACTTTAAAGACCCCCTTGATGGTTTTAATTTTTCCACCTCTAACATCTAGTGCAAACTGGAAACAAGTACTGTCCATAATAGAGCTACGAGCCCTGAGTCTTCCTAACCCAACAACGTTGTCCTAGTATATGCCCCTACCAAGACCAACCTCATCAATTTCCTTTATGATAGTTTTGGGTCTGAAATCATAACACGTTGAAGGAGTCAAAAGATGACAACGCCAGATTCTGGCCTCTAAAACAACCCATCATCGTCGTTCCGAACAAAGCGAAGTCTTCGTTCATTTTAACATCTCCCCCCAATGCAAGATTTATCTCAGGTTTCCTTTATATACATTTTCATCGCTTTCTACCACCATTTCTCCTCCCATTACCTACCTGTAAATCGTCAACCACAAAATAATATAGACGGAAAACACTAATCCCAACACCCTTGGCTAATCATACCCCATAATATAGTGCCCATTACGCTAAATCTAATAAAAACAATGTGCATAAATTGGTTCAAAAGACTGCAGGCTTTAATACATAGTACCGAGGCATCCTCCATTGATCATCAGGTGCAACACTCCACCATCCTTGATAAGATGCCAAAACCATAGAGAGTATTTGATATATGGCCCCATACACACCGCACTAGCACGATACTAATGACAGACCACCTCTGAACACCTACCAACCACCGTCATACGAAACCCTAACCAGAGTTTGGCTCCCACATGTTATAAAGTTGACATTGTTTCACTATGTTTGTTTATGTTGTAATGCTTTTATTTTTATTAAGAAGTGTGGTGAAGTTATTTGAGATAAGAAAGAACTTTCTCTACCTTTTACATAGCATGACAACACTATAATTTGTGCAAGTTGGTCTTTCTAAATTTATTTAATTGCTTGTACAAGTTGGTTTTTTTAAATTTTTAATTGCTTGTGCAAGTTGGTATTTCTAAATTTATTCAATTGCTTGTGCAAGTTGGTCTTTCTAAATTTATTTAATTGTTTATATACAAAATACATATGGAAATGATTACCCATTTATGCTACTTGGTATTTTACATGCCCAATCAACATAATTGTAATTTAGAGATGATAGTCCTCACCACAAGGTCAATTGGCAAGTTGACAAATTTATGCAATTAATGTTAGCCATCTAGAAGCTTCTTGAATAGTCAATGATGGTTGATATTTTATAGTGGTCAATAACAAGCCTATCATTAGTTGGGGATAATGCCAATTAGTTCCGGTGATCCTCCACAAAAAATTGAAATAATGTCCACTTCTAATTTGTTTTTATACTTGGACATATTGCATCATGTTTATATAGACTCTTGTTTATGCTATTTTATTATGTGGTGGTATGTAATGGATCTTTTGATATAAGCAAATCCACTTTTTGATTTTTTATAATGTTCGTTTCAACTATATTAATCTAGGTGGATACTAGAGGCCACCTACCTATTCCACAGATTTAGAATGGGTCCACATCTTGACAACTTTTTTACAATTTTCAAGTCCTAAACTTCCTATGTTTTTTTAAGGCATTTCCTTTGTGTTTTTCACAATTGACGTGGGCCACACAATCTTTGTTTATTGTGTGGTTTTTCAAACTTATAAAGAATGGATTAAACTTTGTAATAGGTTAAGAAATGACCTAATATAGTTTGTATGCAAAATTTGTACCCCGCATGAAGTTGGCATATACACTAGACTCCTCATGGCCCACATTTTTGCCACATCATTTCCTAGGGTTATGGTATTAGATCTATAGGGTTGTTTTCATCCTATAACACCATACTTTATGTTAAAAGATAATTTTGGCCTATTGTATGTCTTCTTGCGAATGAGCATATCTAACACATCTCTCTTCAAATATAAGCTACCAACATTCTAGCTAGTTTGTATTGCTTTGTATTACAACTTTTTCCTATTTCATTTAGTAATTAAATTTTAAGGAATTTTGGTTTCATTGCATTATTGTGCTCAATGCAATATCTCTGTGTGTTTCCTTTTTAAAATTATGCCTTTATTTTGTTCCCTACATTAGAGTTTTCTACCATCAACATTGCAATCTCACAAATCATCATATTCCTCAAGAGCATCATACCTAATGGATTCATTCCATAGAGTTGAAAACTAAGGATAACTTTGTCTTCAAATGCACACCTATACTATTAGATTGTAAGTTGTTTCTTACGTGTTTTTAAGAACTATTATAAATCCATCTCAAGCTTTATGGCATATGAAGATCAAAGATATATAACATTCTTCTATTAAAATATATTTGATACATAACCTTCTTCAATTAAAATATATTTGATTGATAAAATAATCTTACTCTACCTAGATATTCCAAAGTGGTCCATATTAAGTTGGTTGTTTCCTATTATGAATTTACCTTGAACATGAAAACATGAACATCTCATAATTAAGTCACTAATATAGTGAACAAGGTGTTAGATAACACAAATGCTTCATTAAAATTTTATCAGCTTCACAACCATAACAAGTTTTTTCTACAACAGTATAAGAGAAGTGTCCCAAAATGTGATTTGGTTAGCTAACACTAATATTCTTGTTTTACGATGTTTTTGGTTTGAAACTTATGATTTACCTTGCAATGGTCAACAATGCAAGGGTTTTTTTGTGGTTCTAGAATGGTCATTAAAACTGGTTTGAATTCCGTGATTAAGCTTTGGATTAAGGTTGGAAAAGGAAAAAATACAAGAGCAAAATTGATTTCTTTATGGGATCTTCTCTATCGTGCCAAGAGCAGGGGAACTACATCTTTGCAGATTTTGGGAGATTCACAAATTATTATCAATTGGGAAAGTGGTATCTCTGAGTTGTATTCACTTTCCTTGAGACATTGTATGGAAAAAACCAAACTTCTAATGTTGTATTTCTCAAGCATCTCCTTTCAACATATTTACAAATATTTTAATAAGGAAGCTCATAATTTATCTAAGAGGGTCTTGGGTTTTATGGATGGAAATATTTTTTCCAATGTTACCTAGAGGGGAAACTATTCAGCCCTGGGAGAATGCTTTTTTTCTAAACATGTTAGTTTTGACTTCTTCATGGGTTTTGTAGTGTTTTGGGTAATTATTTTTTTGGTAAAAATATATGTATGTTGATATCTAGTTGCCACTTGTTTTTTATAGGAAAGGCATGAGAAGATGTTTTTGTGTTATCTAGTGAGAAAAGATTGTGGCTCATATAAATTGGTAGGGTATTTGGGATGATCATCTTTTTGGTTGCCTATAGAAAGGTTGATACAACTTTTATATAATAAAAAGTTGTTGTTGTTGTTTTAAAGGGGTGTAAGCAGATCTGTAAGCAAACCTATGTATAAACTTTTGCAATTTTTGTATTGTGTTATGGAGGTTTAATAGGCATCACACATGGGAGACCACCACACAGTAATGCCCACTCTATGATAGTTTAAAATGTTAAACATTTAATAATTGTTATCCCTATTGTGTTTACTTTATGAAGGTTAAGAATGGTATTTTTAACTATAAAGCAAGGGGTGTAAGCAGATATATTTGTAAATATTTGCAATTTTTGTATTGTGTTATGGAGGTTTAATATGAATCATACATGGGAGACTATCACATAGAAATGTCCACTCTATGATAGTTTGATATGTTAAGGATTTAGTAATTGTTATCCCTATCATACACATATTTAACAAGTGTTATATTTTGAAAGTTACATAGCTCTTACTTTCTATGAGAAGCTATTTTTACATCTTAAATTTCAAGCTATTCAGCTCAAGATTAGTTTCATTCACACACTAGTCACACCTACTCTTCTTTATGGAGGTGATAGAATCCTTATTTCAACATACCTTGAAGACATTCACACAAAAATATCAGTTCTCAACCATTATCCATGCATAGTTCGACATTGCCCCACTTATTGTTACACATGATTTTGCAAGTTGTGACAATGATTCACGAGCATAAACAAATGGGCACCCCCTACATGGGTAATTTTAAGTAGTCGTATCTTGCATTTGATTTTTCTATGTAGCATAGAGATAATGTAAACCACTCCAACTGGCATACCAAAGCCTCATTAATGCTCTATTTAGTCAATCTTGGCAATAATATGTTACTTCCACACAAATTATCAATGGAAGCGCTAAACCTCTTCAAAAGTGAGATAAATAGGGGCATTCAAGATGGGATCTTCAAATAGTATCTTCAATACATATAGGTTGCACCCATAGAGACACTCTCATTGAATTTCAATTCTTACCCTATATAAATCTTCATTTCAATGGTGGGGTTGTTAGAGTTACTGAATATTCCAAAGTCCAAATGTCTTGCAATTTGAAAGTTCCCCTTACTTAGATTAAAATTTGCACCCATCAACATTTTTTTTGTAAGGTGCACCGATCTATTATATTACAGAGGAAAAAAATTACATAATTTAACTTGGCTACCTGAGGTTTAAGGAGGTGAAGCCCCCTCCATAGCCTCTCAAAAAATAATAGCCCTCTAACAGTGTTCACGTCTAAGATGTCCATGGCAGTGAGTACGAGCCTGAGGCCCACTGACAGAGACATAATTACAGTAATCCATAATAAAAATTACATGCTCATATACTTGAGCGTAGACAAAGATTTCCATATCAGACATAAAAACAGACAGTGACATGATATATAATTAAAGACCGACCAAAAACCACTAATGTCTTGACCAAATAACCTAGGAGACACATCCATTAAACTGGAGGAGTTTCTTCAGTGATGCGGCAGGCCCATCTTTCTTCCTGCAACAAAGTAGGTGAGCTGGTGGCGGCATTCGGGGCCAGAGAAAGTGAATGTTGTTGTTGCTCAGACTCTAGGCCGACATTTCCTTCAGATGTTTGAAGAGAGGCTCAATCATAGAGGGGACCAGAAAGGGCTTGACGCGAGGAGCTTCGGTTGAGCAACCGGTTGCACTGTCGCTACCACCGAGACTGGTAAGAGCCCGACCTCCAAATTCATTGCCACTGGCACCACCACCCTGTGCACGGCCCCCAACCTTCATCCTGCTCAGACTAGAGATGCCAGCCGTGCCTTTCCAAGCAAAGGAATTGTTGATAGTCGAAAGCTGGGCTTCAATCTTTGTAATTTTAGATTTCATAGTATGAACAGCAACCCGCGCCTTAGACTAATTGCTGAGCATATCCTCCGTGAGGTTGCAAAGCATGTTCTTCATCATCCAATAATGATTAATTTGGCTACCATTCTCACCAGTTGAGAGCTTCTGGTTGAGGACCCAAGTCTCCCAGGCTTCAACTAAAACACGGACGCGCGGAGAGATGTGAGGTTCGTAATCCGCCAGGGTCTGAGCACTACAACCCCGCTGGGCTTTGCCTCGCCCGGAGCTAGCTCGTCTAGGAGTTCCTCTTTGTCGGGACATGGCTGCCAACTTGAGCCTGAAACCAATTCGCAGGGGAGCGTTCTTTCTTGCAATGAACCTATAGCGCATTGAAACAGATACACATAGAACCTCCCGACGCACAGCAAGCCTAGCAATGCTTCTAGCCAAGCCATAAATCTCGACATCATTATGAACAAGACGTCTGTCATTCGAACTACCTGTAAGCATTAGCGTTCAAAGCAGAGCCATGAAAGCACCTAGGAGGACGGACCTTTGCCAGCCCGAGTCGCATGAGTAGAAGTGACAGAGGGAGCTTCTCCCACGCGTAAAGAGCCTTGAATGTTCTGGAGAGGTGAGCTGTCGTGATGGGTGTCAATGATGGGAACAAGGAGGGCAACACGTGCTCTTTACGATGGCCGGAAAGAGGGACAACTATCACCTGAAATATCACCCACATCCGGGATGCAACATTACATTAAGAATAATCACCATATTCCTCGAGATCGTCCTCCTTGTCGGACTTGTTCCCCAGATCAAAAACTAAGAACCACTCTATCTTCAAATGGTCACCATTCTTTAAGATCAAAAGGTTCTTCTGAAGTTTTAAGAATTCCCACAACTCACTCTAAATATATATAATAAATAATATATAAAGATCAAAGATGGATAGCCTTATTCTTTCGATGGATATTTGATCAAAATAGTCTTACTCGACACATATCCTCTAGAGTGACCTCTATTAAGTTAATTGCTTCCTACTTTAAAAATACCCTAACCATAAAAAAAACGTCATGATTAATGCTTTGATCTAGTAGATAGAAGTGTTAAAAAACACAAATCCCTAAATAAGTTTCTCGACTTCACATTGAAAAAAAATTCTACTGAACCTCACATGGTAAAAAGAGTCCCAAATAATGTGATTAGGTTAGGCGTTTTTGGCTTTGGATTAACAACTTAACTTTAACTCTTTTTGTAAAACCATAAGAACTTAGTAACTTTTCAAAAGTATATTTAACTTTACATATTGTAATAAATATTTACATAAAATACTCACGATTTCTCTTAAAGAGGTCAACATAAAACTTTGAGGCATAAGCTCATATGTATGATCGTACAATTCAACGTGGTGTCTTTCGACATAATCATTGGAATGAACAAAGCACACAACAATATTAAAAATAAATGAGTGTGGCGATATTAAAAAAGTAAGAGTTTTGTGCAACTTAGTCCTCGCCTTAGAGAATTTAATGCATAAATAAATATTGAATGTTATGAATTGATGTTTATATGACATAAATGCCTATAAGGATGCAACAATGAAACTTAAAAAACCTTATGAACAGATGTTGTCTTTGCAATTTTCATGCTGAAACTGTGGACCACCTTTTTGTTGGCTGTTTTTTTGCCCTTGATGTTATACACTGCTTAAGACATATGTTTGATGTTCATCTGATTTGGTCTGATAATTCTCTGGTGGATAATCTCGATAGCTAGATAAAGAAGAAGGGAATGCATCTATACTTGCCTTTCTTTTTCATTTGGAATCTTTGGAAGACCAAGAATTGTCTCATTTTTGAGAACATTACCCCTATTATTCTCAGATTCTGTCATAGAATCATGTCTGAGGTTGACTCTTATCTAGTTCGACTTACTAATAGACCCAATGTTAGAATTATCGGTGATCCACCTGAGTGTATTTTTCGTATGGTTTTTTTTGATGGTGGTGTTGCTGAGTAGTTGGGGGGGGGGCGCTGGTGCCTGTATTTGGATCAGTGAACAACACTTTCTCTCTATTAAGTTGGGCTATGGTCACAACACCAATACCAGGGCTGAACTGTTGGCTCTCTGGGCATCACTATACATTGCTAAAGACATTGGGTTACCATACCTTCATGTCTTTGGCGATTCCTCGGTGATTATAAACTGGGCTAAAAATGAATCCACTCTATCCTTGGTGAACCTAGATGCCTGGTGCTTGGACCCTAGGAATCTTATATCTAGGTTCACACATGTGGATTTTTGTCATGTCTTTAGGAAACATAACAAGAGGGCAGATACACTATCCAAGGAGGGGCTTTTGATGACTGTGGGCATGCTTACTCTCACAGAAACTTGTGAAGAAAAAGTGTACAAGGAGGTCACACTTCAGATTTTTTGAGAGCATTGCTCTGGTACTTTGATGTTATTAGTCTCTTGAGTGCTGCTGAGAGGTTATTGGTTAAGATGATTTCTATGTCTCTGGATTTGGTGAGTTATTCCTGCTCTGCTTTGGACAGTGTCTTTGGGCTCTTCATATTTTCTCTAGGGACAGATATGACTGATTCGATTACTTGACATTTATGAGAGGACCATCACTGTATATGATGCCCAAATTCTGATAGTTTAGCCTTATATGACAATATTGCTTGTGTTTTTTATTTGTCTGTTACAACTTGGTAGACCCAACATTTGTTTGGGTGGCCGTATTGTTGACTTGTTGATGTAACCAATTCCTTTGATTCAATCGAATAGCAAGGAATGCTTTTTTCGCCTGAAAAGAAAAACCTCCCGGTCTAGTTGAACTCATACTATCAATTTGTGATTATTATATGACATATATTGTCTCCAAGTAAGCAACTATAAAACTTTAATACAATCACGTAAGCCTTGTGCTCTAGTTGAAATTTAGTTTATTTACATTGTAATAGAAATTGTAAATTGCAACCAAATTTGAAAGTCGGTTTGGATGGCCCAAGGCTTAACATATCAAATCAGAAAAGGTAAATACTAAAATTCATGTCATAAGATCTTAAAGGCATTGTCAATGCCCCACTATAAAAATATTGTAAATTTAATTGAAACCAAATGTTTATGATACAAGGAAAGTGCAACAACAATATGATATTTGGATGATAAGCACGGTCATAAAGGCTAAAATGTCAATACATCCTTAGAGGCATTTCTACCTAGAATCCACACAAATAAGCTTTAGTAGAGTATATTCACTAAAATCATATTTTGAAATTTAATTTCAAAGTATCCTCAATTATGAACTTGTATATCTACAATTATTAAATTACATATTGACAAGCATGCAATGCGATGGGTAAATATCAACAGGGTAGGTCATATAATAGAAGACTTGAAAATGATGTAGCTTCTCCTAGTTAGAAATCTTCTCTTCAACTTGTTTGATGTATGATACTATGATTACATCTAGAAAATATAACAATTTGGTTAAGTGGAAGGAGAACAAATCAGTTGGCGCATCGTGGCACCCCAAGATGATGCTTGACGTGCATATTTAAAATTAGCTCTCCACTTTAAATAAGAGAGATGACCTTCCCATCTTGATCTCCACTCTTATTTTGCAAGTTACTTCCAAAGGACAAATAAGATAGTCAAAACAAAATAGAAAGTCTTGTAAGTGTCATCCATACGTTTATCATGCTAAAGAAATCCCTGCTTATCACATTACATGAGTGGTGAATCACACCTAAATACCAATCAACATCATCATTATGACAAACATTAAAAAGAGGTAGTTGAATATTTACACTCACGACTTATAATACAAAAGTAACATAAAATAGTTCTAGATTTCAAGATCCAAAATTGCATGAATTCAACATCAAACTAAGTCAAACCAAACATATTTCAAAAATGCAATTTTAATGATGGAAATTTAAAACAAGTCCCAGCATACCATTGCATTTCTTGGAAGAGATAATCGATTGTAACCCACACCCATAACCATTCACAACCACAAAAAGAGCAATGCAAACATATGCCAAAGCATGAAAACACATGTAAACAAAGAAAAACACTATGTTAGGCCTGCTAAGCAACATGGAGTGCTTTGATTTTCATTAGCCCTTAAATCCGTTTTCAATTTGAGGAGGTGTACTACCCAAAACACTAGGATGAAGATGTGTGGACAATACAAATCTTTCCCATTATGTACACGTCAAACTCTATGAGATTGACATAAGTATCCACATGTTTGCTAAACATAATACAATCTTCACCAATTAAAAAAGAAGTGTGGATACATAATCAAAATCTGAACTTGGATCACGGTATCTGCCCGAATTTCCACTAGAGCACGACAATGATACATGCCCTAGGGTAAACTTGTGAATATTTGAACTTGGATCTTTTGCACATCTTTTTCTCAAATTTCCACTAGACCACAACAAAGCAGACATGCATATACATAAACACACTTGCCCTAATTTGCCACTATGCCGCAACAAAGCTGACATGCATATACATATACACACTTGCAATAATAGTAGGTCAAGAAAAGAAAAGTATCATTGCAAAACTCATGAAAAACTGACACGACCAACATAGCGAAGTAGAACAATGGACATAACCCACAATTATCTATATGGAAAGAACTTTGCAATCAACAAACTAGGCAATTTCATAATTTAGATATAAAAACCTAGACCTTCAATCCTAAATAATGATTAGTAAATATGAACCCTAAAAACAAAACCCAATAATTATCTTCAGTACTAAAATATGAACCTTTAACCCTCAACCATATAAGCATCATCTTCTATTTAGATAGAAAATGGTCCACTAAAGTCACGAGCACCTAATATATAAAACTTGGCCAAAATTGCCAATTTCGCTCGAAACCCATCAGTGAGTTATTCAACAATGATGAACAATAATGACGCTATACAAGAATGTTTCAAAGCAATTAAAAAATAATCAAATCTACCAAGCACAACAACAAAGACTATGATGCATGCAATATGAAGAATGCATGAAAATAAAAACAACTTCCAAAGCAAAAAAACTTGACAATGCCCTTGTTTTAAGCTATCATGATTGCATTGAAAAAGAAAAAAATTAAGCAAGTATTCATTCACCATGATTTGAGCCAGTGACATATAATCATAAATTAAATGTAAAAGAAAAAAGTCCAAGAGAGAGTAGAGTCTATTGGGCAAGGCTCGTTTCAAATTTGAAAGGAAGGTCCCTACGTCGATCGACTTAGGGCTATTTAAGGCCTCAACAAGTGGCGACACATTGGGTGAATCCCATGTTTGCTAAACATAATACAATCTTCACTAATTAAAAAAGTAGGGTGGATACAGAACCAAAATTTGAACTTGGATCACAGTATCTGCCCAAATTGCCACTAGAGCACGACAAGGGTACAAGCCTTGGGGTAAAATTGTGAAGATTTAACTTGGATCTTCTGCATATATTTTTCTCAAATTGCCACTAGACCAAAACAAAGCAGACATGCATATACATATACACACTTTTCCAAATTTCCACTAGACCACAACAAAGCTGACTTGTATATACATATACACACTTGAAATAATAATAGGTTAATAAAATAGAAGTGTCATTGGAAAAATCATGACCAAATCACACGACCAACATAGTGAAGTAGAACGATGGACACAACCCACAATTCTCTAGATGGAAAAAACCTGTGCAATAATTAAACTAGGCAATTTCATCATTTAGATACAAAAACCTAGACCTTGGATCCTAAATAATGATTAGTAAATATGAACCATGGAAACAAAATCCAATAATTATCTTCAACACTAAAATATGAACCTTTAACCTCAACCATATAAACATTCATCTTCTATTCTGATAGAAAATGGTCCATGGGGGTCACGAGCACCTAATATCTAGCACTTGGCCAAATCTACCAATTTTCCTTGAAACCCATATGTGAGTCATTCAACAACGAGGAAAAATAATGACGCTATACAAAAACATTTCCAAGCAAGTAAAAGACAGTCAAATCTAGCAGGCACAACAACAAAGACTACAATGCATGCAGTATGAAGAATGCATGAAAATAAAAACAACTTCCAAAGAGAAAAAACTTGACAATGCCCCTATTTTAAGATATCATTATTGCTTTGAAAAAAAAACAAGTATTCATTCACTGTGATTTGAGCCAATGACATACAATCATCAATTAGATGTACAAGAAAAAAATCCAAGAGAGAGCATAGTCTATTTGACAAGGATCGTTTCAAATTCAAAAGAAGGGTCCCCAAGTTGATCAAATTAGGGCTAGTTAAGGCCTCAACAAGTGGTGACATATTGGGTGAATCCATGAATATCTACTAAGTACTTCCATAGACACACACCATTTTCTAGGCTTATTCTTGTTGTGTGATGTTGTCCCTACCAAATGAGGGCTAAAAAGAACATTAACATTCAACTACGATCAAGAAACTACAATATGATCAATGTTTATACAACCTATATTTAGGGAAAGATACAAAATGAATACAAAAAAACTGAATCCAAGATCAACTAGAAATGAAAAGTAGGAAACTGAAATGTAGAATTGAAAGAAACTCATTTTCAACTCGAGGAAAGAGTTTGACAAGAAAACTACCTATCACGTGCACACAAAATAGAGGTCTCAACTGCAGGAATTGCTCTAAAAACAAAAACAAAAACTACTCTACAGTGTATAGTATTCATCATAAAGGATAGATTTATGCCCAATTTAAGCTCATAACTATGAAAGCCTCAAATGCAAGTAACTTATCTTGGGGTTTCAACACTTGGATGAGATACAATTGCATTAAGTATTTCCTTATTGCCCCCCTATGTAAATAGGTCTTTAACTTGAATTCGAAACATGTGTTGGAACCTCAACCAACTCACATTCATCGATAAAGGTGCACTCCTCTATACTTCGTCATGTAGATTCATTTTTTATCCTTTTGGAGAATAAGTGTCTTTAACTGATCATGGGCACTTATACATATTCACAAAAATATTCTTCATACCTAAAGATGTGGATATGGGCTATTGTAGATACAGGACATGCTCATTTGTTTTCGAAGTAGTCTATCATCATAATATGAGGTGTTAAAAATTTATCCATGATGGGTTGCATGTGTACTTTGGAAGTGTAGATGACCAACTCCATGCAAGGGTTGCACATCTCATATATTGTAATTCCTTAGAGATATTTGATGCAAGATATGGTGGGATAAATATTTTCAAGAAATATTGATGTATTTGCAATTAAGATGTTGCTTTTGAACAATCCACATACTTCCATATTTGTTAGGTGAAAAGTGTTGGATAGATTTCCGCATTGTAATTAGGACATAAGGTTTATTGCAAAATTTCCCATGTTTTCCTGGATCATAATGTATTTTATCCCATTAAGACTAGGTCTAAAGCATCAAAGTATATGTAAACAAAGAAAATCACTATGTTAGGCCTGCTAAAAAATCTAGAGTCCTTTGATTTTCATTAGCCCTTACATATGTTTGCAGTTTGACGAGGTGTACCCAACACACTAGGATGAATATGTGTGGAAAATACAAATCTTTCCCATTTCTATACGAGTCAAATTCCATGAAAATGACACTAGTAGCCACATGTTTTCTAAACAAAATAGTCTTCACAAATTAAAAAGAAATGTGGATATGGAAACAAAATTTGCCCCCTTGAAATAGATATTTTCATCTTTTTGTAGGAACCTCCTAGTGAATTGAATAGTACTTGCATGAGTTATCCTTGTTTTCATTGTGGGCCCTGTACATAGTCACCTTGGTACCAAGCACTCGTGGGCTTATAGTAGCTACAACATTGAGTAATGAATGATTGATAAGGAAAGTCGTTCTGGATGTAACAAGTGGTGTTATTTATGGGGATCAAGGGTTTGCTTACATCAGATCCCATTCTCATATTTCCCTTTGTTTATGAGTTGGTAGTTTCCTCATCCTTGGAAAGTCCTCAATATCTTGTTTTAATGAAGGCTTGGGAGATCAATCTGAAGGGTTTTATCAAAATAGTTTCCAGTAGTTCTGGTGGTGATGGAAATATATAGTTAAAGAAAACGAGAAAATAGTTGGAAGAAATGCAACAATTAATTGAGTTTCTCAACACTCATGTGGAAAAGTTAGAGTTAAAATAGGCAGCTTGGGAAACAAATTTTAATGCTAAAGAATTGAAATGCGATAGATTAGCCAGTGACTCTAAGATCCATTTCAATATTCTAGTTGGGTTAATTCGTGGCCCACAGTCAACAACAAGATAACCTATTGTCTCTGCAAGTTTAGTAAAGGATAGAGTAGCTAAAGAAGACCGTGTTTAATACACTTTTGTTGTTTTCACAAAGCAACTACACTTTCATGGTGTAATGTCTCATTTTGACTTAGACAACTAAACTAGATTTTTACCTATGTTGTATCTATTTTTATTATTATCTATTAACCTCAATTGGAATGATAAAACTATATATGCATGCATAGGATAAAAGACAACTAAAACGCCTTGATTTTTCTGCGCGGTTTTAATAAAAAACGGTCAAAATCGTTCCTAGAAATTGTTGTTTTTACAATTTCGCAATTTCAGCAATTGTAATTGTCGGTCCTAGACTAAATGCTCGATTTTTAAACAACTAAAATCACCAAAATTTCAATCTAAGCACTCCAAATTGCGATTTCAACAATAATTGCTCTGTCAAATTCTGGGTGGTTGGGGGCATTTTGGTTAGCACTTATACTGCTTCATATATGCATGGATTATGGACCTATCAAAATAGGAAGTGGAATATAAAGTTTATTGGTTATGTTATGAATGATGAAAGTAGTATGATGTCCCTCTAGCAAGTTGACTTAGATAGATAAATGTGGTACATGGATACCAATTTTTAATATGTTTGGCAATGAAACATTGAGTAACATGCACATGGTAAATATATTATGTACATTGCTCATCAATTAATAACATGATAATCACTGGTAAACTACGATAAGGTTATGCACTATCTTGTGTTTGGTAAATAACCCATAGGCTAAATGGGTGAAGTGATAGTTGGATAATTATGATACTAAGGTGACACATATGGCATGGATTTTCAGAAGAGTAAAGCATTATTTTGAAAGTATTATTGGTTTGGAGTACATTGCTATGATGTGTGTTTCAAAAAAACTCACATAATAGCTAGGGTGTAATATCCCCTGATTCATAAACATTTAATTGTAATGCTATATTCTAGACTGTACGTTCTGAAACATTATCTGTGATGATAAGTTCTAGACTGTATGTTTTGATGAGTTTGGCTGGTTGTGGTGTCTTCCCTAACAGTCACTGGAGGACAGTTGTAACAGCTAAATTTTCCCTTTAATGAAAATATGAATGAAAAGGACAAGCCACGTTAAAGAGAAGACTATGCATGCAAGGGTGGGAGACGTAGAACAATGAACCTCAGGAAAGTACATCAGGCACCGGAAATGCCTTAATGGCACCGGACAGAACCTGGAGAAAGTAGGGCGCAATGGTTGATGGGGATTCAATGGTGAATCGATCGTAGCCACGGAATGAGATCAGATAGACCCTGGAGAATCAGGGAATGTAGTGGTTGATGAGGATTCATTGGGGAATGGACCGCAGCTGCATAAGTAATACCTAGGCAACCAAACTATAAAAGAGTATATGCGAGGAGGAAGGAGGTTGCTGAGTATGCTGGGAACGAAGGAACTCTTGTTGTGTGAGCACTCTGTGAAGTGTTAGGCAAGGGTTGAGAGAAACACTTACTGTGTGATCACTCTAAGAAGTGTTAGGAAAGGGATTTCTTCCTGGAAACTGAACTGAGGTTAGTTGTCTCCGCACTTGGCATGCATAGTTGACCTTGGGGGTGATTGAGGACATAGCACATCTGTGCCTAATCTACAGTTGGGTGGAACATGGTTGTCCCCTTTTCATTGCGGCTCGTCTTTCGATAGATTCCATTACTGGGATTTGTTTCTGAAAACTATCGAGCTCAAGGTATGTTATGTATGTGTAAACATGTGTTTCATTATCAATAGATGACAAATAGCAGTTTGACATTTATGATGGGAATGATGCATATGAATGGGTGTACTCATACACTGTTTTGCATGACTGTGCCTTGCATTTGGTAAGATGGTAACTTAGATGGTGTACTATTATTTATACAGAGTTATCTGTATGATGTGTGAATCCCTGTGATTGAGGAACTCAGGGCATGTCTGTGTGTGTATGAATGTCTGTTTCAATGTGGTAGATATGACAAAGGAAGCTTTAAGTTTGTTGATGAAAGCATTGCTCATGACCCGGTGTATGATCATATGGCTATGTTTGTGTTTGTTATGTAGTGCACTAAGGGTGTGATACCCTACTCTATTAAGAGTGTCTATGACTGCATTGGATGCATAGATCACTGAAAATGTAATGCACCTACTCTGTTGATGAACTGTAATTTGTATATTGATACAATACCCTTAAGGAAACACACAATTGAATAGTGTAAAGTTTGCAAGGAGAGTATGTTATTAAGTCAATGTGCTTTTTGCAATCCGCATTTCGGAATACAGAAGGTGAAAGGCGGAAGGCAGAAAGTGAAAATAAATATAGGGGAAATTTATGAGTTTTCTCCTACCGCAATCCACATTTTGGAATACGGAAGGCGGAACGAGTAAAGTGAAAAGAAATATAGGTGAAATTTAAGAGTTTCTTCCTACCGCAATCCGCATTTCAGAAGGCAGAAGGCGGAAGGCGAAAGGAAGAAAGTGAAAATAAATATAGGGGAAATTTAAGAGTTTCCGCCTACCGCAATCCGCATATGGAAGGCGGAAGACGAAAGATGGAAAGTGAAAATAAAAACAAGGCGGACTTAAGAGTTTCCACCTACCGCAATACGAATTCGAAAGGCGGAGAACAGAAAAAGGAAATCGTAAAATATTGAGGGTTATGTGACCCGCAGATCGTAATGGCGGAATGCGGAAGGTAGAAGAATAAATCCTATAAATATTTTAACTACGAAAAGGGTTGTTGCAGGAACAATTAAGCAAAGGAATGAATGATTAAAGGAAGATTAATGACCATGCCTTATACAAAAGATTTTTTTTATGCATGTTAGCAGGTTATTCGGGTATGTTACATAGGGTTAGGGATATTAATAGATTGATGGAAGACCCTACTCTAAATTTCTACTTAGTAAATAAAAAATGAATTCAATGAAAGGTAATAAGATTGGACTCACCCGAATCCTAACAATTGAATGCTTAATAAGTGTATTTCTCCAAGTCTTGTCTTTCAGTCAAACTAGAACTCTTTTGTACCTACAAACACCACAACCACAAACATCCTTCTCAAATACTTTCGGATATTGAAAAGAAATAACACAAATCACCATTGAATTCTTGATTTTACAAATTAAATTAATTTTATCAAGTGAACATCAATTCAATCCCAAAATGTCGTATAAAAACAAATAATACTATGAATGGAAATATTTTTGGGGAGGGAAAGAAGAATTATATTATATTTCAATCAAGATGCATCTGCAACAGTATTACATCATCTAAATATTTGACACAATGCCTCTATCACCAATCTATATTCTCCTCATTGCTTGGGCCATTGATAGACCCTCTTCTATTCTCTTCCGGAATAAAAGGGATTGATTATGATCAATCAATATCCCCACCCACTCTATGGAGAAATGACCCTAAACACACATGAAAATCTAAGGGGAAGGATGCTATAAAATCCTCATGGGGGAAATCTGATTCAATTCCTCCAACGTATATTTATATTGTTGGCATGTGGTCCCCTCCTTCATATTGAGACTTACCTTTATAGTTGAGATAAGTAGTTTAGGAATTTGGGTTGGGTATGATTGAGTTCATGTGGACTAGAGATGAATTCAAAAAACCTGAAATACACATGGTATTACACATGTTTTTATATTATTCTATTTTTCAAATATGTACAAGTGATTCGGAAGGGAAACACACATATCCACATGTTGCTCACCGGCAACACGTGTATGCAAGCCAAAAATTAGTTTTTGAATATTTTCTTCCACATTTTGATGTGTAAGAAGGATGTAGGGGTGATTTAGAATCAATGAATTAGTGAATGGTATAATAGTTTGTGGGTAAGTGGTGTTTTTTTAGGAATCACAATCGCCTAAACTAGTCATTTATTGACATGGTTCTAACAACAACAACAACAACAACAACTAAGTATGGAAATTGATGTCAATGTTTGAGCAAAATTGGAAATAATTGAACTTTAAAACTTTTATCAATCAATCATTGTACATACAAATCTCATAAGCAAATCAATCGCATAAACCTTCTCATCCACATGATACAAGATATACCCTGGGAAAACCGTCCAAATACAGAGGGTGAAAATCCCAACAACTGTTTCAGTATAATAGCTATACTTGCATATAATGCTTTACAACACATTAGCAGATTGCCAATAAGAGAGAATAACTCAACAGTAGATAAGAGAGATCAACAAAAAATCTGTAATGAACTTGCCAAGTCCCCAACACTTTAATAACAAGTCAAAACTGTTGATGAAATTGGCATTGATGCCAACATGGACTTGCAGTGGTCCCACGGGATGTCATTGATGCCACCAAGTCCCACTTGTAGTGCCTTGATCCCTTACAACGAGGGTTGGTGCCTCGAAGCACCTTGTACCCAGTTGACAAGGTCCCTGTACCCACAAGCTTGGATTTTGATGCCACCACTTTGCTGAAGATATTGAAGACCCTGTTGCTGATGATGAAGACCCTAGAGATGATCCTGAAGCCTTGGTAGATGATGGAGAAGCCTGAAGACCCTGCTGATGATGCTGAAGACCCTAGAGATGGTCTTGAAGACTTGGTAGATGATGGAGAAGCCCATGAAGACTTGGAACCCTTGATGAAGACCCTGATGTCCTTGCAAAGGTCATGGAGCCCACTACTGGCACTTGATATGGTTATATGGCAAGATGAGCCTTGATGGAGATGATAATTCTTGAAGATGGTCCTAAGTGCATAAGGAATATCTTGCACCCACTTATATGATGGATGGCCATGAACCTGCATGAAGGTACGATGAATAAGCTCATAACTTGGTCCTTAAGCCCACAAGTTGGTTGAAGAAGTCTTAGTTGACATAATGAAGCTCTTGACATATTATGGAGCTCTTGAAGTGTGTATGGGACTCTTGCAGTCATGCCCACAAGCTTGATGAATACCTTGATGCATTATTGAAACCCTTGGTTGGTGTTGTAGCTCTTGATGCCATAAAAGTACATGAAGAAGCCATCAAGAAGAATTCAAGTCATTTCATGACGGCCTACACAAATTGAAGAAAATATGAGTGAAGGATCTTGTCTATGCAAACAACACCCTCATAAGATGATATCCCTTGTCATTCCCTTTCCAACAGTAGGTGGCACGTCACGTGGTTCCTCATGGTTGATGAGATATTAATTTTTGAAGGTGACAAGACAAATCTAAACTATCTTGTAGGGGCATCCGACCAAACAAAAGAATTGTTTTTTTAAAATAAAATTTAAAAAAAAATTGGCATGTTGGCCCAATTAAAATTCATGAAAAATGCATATAAATAGACCAACACCCTCACTCATTTTAGATGTGATAATTTCAGATGAGCTCTCAGGTCTTTTTGTGGACTGAGGCAAATTTCGGAGGAGTAGTCCACTGAGGAAAACGCAGGAGCAGTCTGATATTTTTGACAACCACAGTCAACTTTTAAACTCTCTGAATTTTCGGTGGATAAATGACAGTGACTGAGGCTACTTATGGACTGAGGTGGAATTCGCTGACTGTGGCAGCAGCAGACCCGAAATTGCAGAGGAGAGGAGCAATCAACGAATTTACAACAACATCTTGAAGTTTTTTTGTGTTTTCTGTGGAGCTCGCTAGACTGAGGTGAAATTTGCTGATGATTGGGAAAAACTCGGTGACTGAGGTAGGATTTACACAGTCCCGAATTTAATAAAGGAAGGTGCAATAATTTGCTGGATAAGCTCTGAAATTTGTGACCTTTTTCTAAGGAATTTTCGTGTGGAGGAGTAGAGAACCCGTTGCCTGTTTGGAAGGAGCAGCCACACGTTTTTACAGCAGAGGAGCAGTAGCAGCAGACATGTTCCTTTGAAGTCTGATATTTTTTCTTAAGTATGAGTCTTCCTCTGATTTTCATGTGGATAAATGTCTGTAGACTAAGGCAGCCCTAATTTCCACAGACCACACTATACACTAGTCCGAAAAGTTGCAGGATGATTTTAACTCCTTTTTGTGAAATGAGTGTAGACACAGCTCTGATTTTTTTTAAACCCAGAAATCTTGGGTACATAGACTGAGGCAGACGCAGAATTAAAAAGGACAGCAGTAGTACGAAGTTTTAGTTTTGAATTTATATTTTCTTTTGTTATACTGAGTGAGCAACAGATGATAGAAGAAGACTGTGCTGGGGTTTATGCTGATTGCAGCAAAACAATGCTGCAGCTCTAAGGGTTTGGCTCAGCCTATCCCAAGCAGGCCGCAGCTCTGAGAAGAATGCTTCAACAAGACTAGGGCACATTCTTCAACAAGTAAGTCAAGGTTCAATCTTAAGGTTAAGCTATAAAAAGAGATATTGGGGTAAATTTTGTACATGGTAGAGTTTTGGTCTGTATGATTCTACAAGTTGAATTATTTGAGCAGAGAATGTGGTTAGCAGAATTGTCTTCAATTTTTTATGACAAAGATAATTGGATAGAGATTGATTTGAAGTAACAGCCTTAGTGACCTGTGAATACAGTCATCATTGAAGCCTTGACAGTTACAGTCATTTTGACATGTATTGATGCAATAAGCATGAACAATGATGTATATAGTTCATGTGCAGCAAAGTATTCAGAGGTTGTATTGAAGAGTTTACAAGTTGTTACAAGACTCATTGTGTGCATTTATATAGTGTTCATCTACAACAGATTTATAGTACACAATACTGGAAATTTTAGACCATTGCTACAGTCATTAAGCGACTTATTTGTGAAAAAAAGGGAGCTGCATCTTCAAATCTGATATATATATATATATATATATCAATCCCAGCTATTGGATGGTCTGATAACTTTATTTTATCTTTGTATTCAAGATACAGACTGAAGCTCATAAATTTCAGATTCCATTTCAATACATAATGTATGCTATGATGTAATAATCCATGCACACAATGATGATGATGATTTATGATGAAGCATAATTTGATGATGGTGTATGCCTTATAAAAGATGATGAAATTGTTAACAGAGGTGAACTTAGTATGTTCAAAAGTCCCAAGTCAATGATGACTGAGGTTTGAAGCAGAGATGCATCAAAGAACTATTGAAGAACAATGTGACAGAAATGATATCTTGATGTATGAAGACTTACTATATGATGTTGATCATGCCTTGATGGTGCCTTGTACATATGATGAGATGATTTTGTGAATGTATGGTGACTATGGTTTGAACAACACACTCTAAATGAGTGAATTGCCCTTGAAGACATAAACATGTTGATGCATCCCCATACACTATGATATGATGTTGTATACTTTGATGATAACACATACTCTGATAATGATGTACACCTTGTGATGAACACCAAGATGATGAACTAACATGATGATCCAGACCTTGATGTCCCAGACCTTACCTTGATGATGATGATGGTGACAGTCTTCAGAAGTGTCACCTAGAATTGCAGAAGAAGTATTGACTAGAGGCAGAGTTGCAGTAGTGAAGATTGATGAGCAGTGAAGAGGATGAGCAACAGAGGTTCACAAGCATAGAATGGCAACAACAATGTTGATAAAAAGTAGAGATTGATGATCAGTGATAAGCGTTGTATGATGACTTGACAGTGAGCAGCGTTGATGATGAGCAACGTTGATAATGAGCAGATGAGCATGGGCAAAGATAGTTGGCAGCAGATTGAAGAGACAAGTAATGTTGATGTCATTGATGAGATGATGTGACAATGAGCTTTAATTGTAAAAGCCAGCTTGTCTTGCTTTTGAGGTTAGGATACCTCAAACCCTTCTTAGCTGGGTCTAAGAAAACCAAGCAGGGTCCTGGATGTAGAGTAGGTGCTCTTTGTATCAGTAGGTGCTGATTTTACCTAATGGTTGTAGCCGGACCAAAACTAATACAAAAATATTACACAATTATATGGTGTTGTGTTCTGTTGTATTATGTTCCTTGATGATTCAAATGCTTATGATATGTGAATGATGAAGTGAAAGATGTTTATGAAATGATTATGAGATTGGTAGGATGATGAATTGATTGTTAATTGTGATAAGTTAAGAAAAGTGATAAAATAGGCTTTACACTGATTCACCCCCCCCTCTCAGTGTCTAACAATTGGTATCAGAGCCGGCCTTCATCACAAGCCTAGCAAGCTTGAAGGAGATCCTTAGACACAATGGAGGAAAAGAAAGAGTCATCAAGCAATGACGTGCCTATACTTGATATCACAGATTATTTCAGTTGGAGGAGCAAAATGAAGGCTTATCTGAAGAAGTTTGGTATTTTGGAAATGGTTATCAATCCACCTGCTCCATCCAACAAGAAAGGAAAATCAGCTGCACAGAAGGAAGCAAAGAAGGACAACACTATAGCCTTGAAGTTCCTCATGGATGGAATTCCCAGCTCAATTAAGGAAAGTGTAGGAGAGTACACTTCGGCAAAATACCTATGGTTCAAGTTGGAGAGTGAGTATCAGAAGGCAAGACCAGAACCCGAAAAGACAGATCAGGAATCAGAAGACAAGCCCCCAGAAGAGCTCAATCAAGAAGAAGACAAACACGAAGAGGACTCTAGTAAAGGTATGGACTCTTGTGATTATAATGATAGCTTGTGTGATGAAATTGAGAAGGTTCTTGCAGAAGATGATGAAGGGCTATCAAAGAATGCACATGAGATACATCTCACGTTGCTAAATATTGATCTCAGAGCCAATTGGTTCCTAAACACAGTAAATCTGAACCAGAGTGATTTCACGAAGTTCAAAAAGAAAATCTTGGACTCCTTGAATGAATATCAACATAAGACCATGTCAATGAAAGTATTGCTTGTAAAGCTCAAAGACAAGGACAAAGAGTTGCGGGGTCAAATGAAAGACAAGGATACCGAAGTTGAACAATTAAAGACTGAATTGACCAGTCAAAAGGAAGAATCAGAAAAGCCTGCTCAAGAGGTTGAAGAAACTAGAGAGGTCAATCATGATCTGAAGACTCAGCTGGAGGAAGCCAAGAGGACAGACGAAATCCTAAAGAGTCAGCTGGAAGAAAAGGAGGAGATAGCCCAGAAGCTGGAAATGGAGGTAGTTGGTCTCAAGAAGAAAGGTAAGAAGAATGAAGCCTTGGTCAAGTTCCAGGACAATTCAATTATCCTAGATAAGATCTTAGATTGCCAAAGATCTCCAATCGACAAAACTGGTCTTGGTTACAAGAAGAACAAAGAAAAATCTGAATATGACACTTGGTCTCTGAAGACTCCAAAAGCAGGTCCATCAACGTCCAAAGCTGCTCCCCATGCACCTGCACATGACAACAAGGATTTTGGAAGTTCAAAGATGAAACAAGGAGTTAGGTCTATTCCTCAAAGCAACTTCATAAAAGAAACAACTCCAAGACCCAGGTATGAAAGTGGCTTCAATGGTTATTGTTATATTTGTTCTAAATTTGGTCATAAGGCTATGGATTGTAGATTCTATGGAAGAAGAAGGGCTGGAAGCCCCAATGACTCAGTTAGTTGTTGGACATGTAATCAAGTCGGACATGTTGCTGCCACATGTCACACATTGAGATGCTACACCTACAGTGGGTTTGGCCACAAAGCCCAAGAATGTGCAAGTCAAAGAAGTCAACCAAGAAGGAGTCCTTCATATACATCAGTAAGAATATTTGAAGATCAAAAATCAAATGCCTACAGTCAAGGACACTCTCAAGCATGGAGAAATGAAGTTGATCAAAGAAGTGTTGGAAGTTCCAACAGCTCTGTTAGATGTTGGTCATGCAACGATGATGGTCACATTGTTGCACATTGTCGTACGATAAGGTGTTATGGCTACAGTGGCCTTGGCCACAAAGCTCAAGATTGTTGGAGTACATGAAAGCAATCCTTGAGAAGTTACCTAGACAACTCATCAAGGAAAGCCATTACAAATGAAGGAACAAATTCTCAAAGGACAGATGACAAGAAGCAAGTATGGATGAGGAAGACCGAGCAGTTGCAGATAGGAGAGGTTGATCAGAGCATGGAGGATGGCTGCCATATGGCAAGACAAGTGTAAGGTCTCTTAAAGACCTTAGCACACCTTGAGTTCATAAGGCTGGAGGATGAACTCAACAGAGAAAGGATGGTTACTCCAGGTATACAGACAGGTCCTAGGATTGTGCATATTGATAGGGGGAGCAGTCAGCAGTGATCAGATATTTCAGACACATGTATGTGGACACCCTTTTCCATTGATGCCAAAGGGGGAGAAATGAAGATAAAGGGAGAGATGAAGACAAAAGGGGAGCATGCTCACAGGGGGAGCATGAGTTGTTGTCATCAATGACAAAGGGGGAGATTGTTGATGAAATTGTCATTGATGCCAACATGGACTTGCAGTGGCCCCACGGGATGTCATTGATGCCACCAAGTCCCACTTGCAATGCCTTAATCCCTTAAAATGAGGGTTGGTGCCTTAAAGCACCTTGTACCCAGTTGACAAGGTCCCTGTACCCACAAGCTTGGATTTTGATGCCACCACTTTGCTGAAGATGTTGAAGACCCTGTTGATGATGCTGAAGACCCTAGAGATGATCCTGAAGCCTTGGTAGATGATGGAGAAGCCCAGAGACCCTGCTGATGATGTTGAAGACCCTAGAGATGGTCTTGAAGCCTTGGTAGATGATGGAGAAGCCCATGAAGACTTGGAACCCTCGATGAAGACCCTGATGTCCTTGCAAAGGTCATGGAGCCCACTACTAGTTCTTGATATGGTTAGATGGCATGTTGAGCCTTGATGGAGATGATAATTCTTGGAGATGGTCCTAAGTGCATAAGGAATATCTTGCACCCACTTATATGATGGATGGCCATGAACCTGCATGAAGGTATGATGAAGAAGCTCATAACTTGGTCCTTAAGCCCACAAGTTGGTTGAATAAGTCTTAGTTGACATAATGAAGCTCTTGACATATTATGGAGCTCTTGAAGTGTGTATGGGACTCTTGCACTCATTCCCACAAGCTTGATGAAGACCTTGATGCATTATTGAAACCCTTGGTTGGTGTTGTAGCTCTTGATGCCATAAAAGTACGTGAATAAGCCATCAAGAAGAATTCAAGTCATTTCATGATAGCCTGCACAAATTGAAGAAAATATGAGTGAAGGATCTTGTCAATTCAAGCAAGACCCTCATAAGATGATAGACCTCGTCATGCCCTTTCCAACGGTAGGTGGCACGTCACATGGTTCCTCATGGTTGATGAGATATTAATTTTTGAAGATGACAAGACAAATCTAAACCATCTTGTAGGGGCAGCCGACCAAACAAAAGAATTGTTTTTTAAAAAAAAATTTAAAAAAAATTGACATGTCGGCCCAATTAAAATTCATGAAAAATGCATATAAATAGACCAACGCCCTCACTCATTTTAGATGTGATAATTTCGGATGAGCTCTGAGGTCTTTTCGTGGACTGAGGCAAATTTCGAAGGAGCAGTCCACTGAGGAAAACGCAGGAGCAGTCTGATATTTTTGACAGCCACAACTAACTTTTAAACTCTCTGAATTTTGGGTGGATAAATGACAGTGACGGAGGCTACTTATGGACTGAGGTGGAATTCGCTGACTGTGGCAGCAACAGACCCGAAATTGCAGAGGAGAGGAGCAGTCAACGAATTTACAACAAAAACATCTTGAAGTTTTTTTTGTGTTTTCTGTGGAGCTCGCTAGACTGAGGTGAAATTTGCTGATGATTGGGAAAAACTCGGTGACTGAGGTAGGCTTTACATAGTCCCGAATTTAATAAATGAAGGTGCAATAATTCACTGGATAAGCTCTGAAATTTGTGACCTTTTTCTAAGGAATTTTCATGTGGAGGAACAGAGAACCTGTTGACTGTTTGGAAGGAGCAGCCACACGTTTTTACAGTAGACACGTTCTTTTGAAGTCTGATATTTTTTCTTAAGTATGAGTCTTCCTCTAATTTTCGTGTGGATAAATGTCTGTAGACTGAGGCAGCCCTAATTTCCATAGACCACACTATACACCAGTCTGAAAAGTTGCAGGATGATTTTAACTCCTTTTTGTGAAATGAGCGTAGACATAACTCTGATTTTTTTTAAACTAAGAAATCTTGGGTACACAGACTGAGGCAGCCGCAGAATTAAAAAGGACAACAGCAGTACGAAGTTTTAGTTTTGAATTTATATTTTCTTTTGGTATACTGAGTGAGCAACAAATGATAGAAGAAGGCTGTGCTGGGGTTTATGCTGATTGCTACAAAACAATGCGACAACTCTAAGGGTTTGGCTCAACCTATCCCAAGTAGGCCGCAGGTTTGAGAAGAATGCTTCAACAAGACTAGGGCACATTCTTCAACAAGTAAGTCAAGGTTCAATCTTAAGGTTAAGCTATAAAAAGAGATATTGGGGTAAATTTTGTACATGGTAGAGTTTTGGTCTGTATGATTCTACAAGTTGAATTATTTGAGCAGAGAATGTGGTTAGCAGAATTGTCTTCAGTTTTTTATGACAGAGATAATTGGACAGAGATTGATTTGAAGTAACAGCCTCAGTGACCTGTGAATATAGTTATCATTGAAGCCTTGACAGTTACAGTCATTTTGACATGTATTGATGCAATAAGCATGAACAGTGATGTATACAGTTCATGTGCAGCAAAGTATTCAGAGGTTGTATTGAAGAGTTTACAAGTTGTTACAAGACTCATTGTGTGCATTTATATAGGGTTCATCTACAACAGATTTATAGTACATAGTACTGGAAATTTCAGACCACTGCTATAGTCATTAAGCGACTTATTTGTGAAAAAAAAGGGAGCTGCGTCTTCAGATCTGATATATATATATATATATATATATATATATATATATATATATATCAATCCCAACTATTGGATGGTTTGATAACTTTATTTTATCTCTGTATTCAAGATATAGATTGAAGCTAATAAATTTTAGATTCCATTTCAATACATAATGTATGCCATGACGTAATAATCCATGCACACAATGATGATGATGATTTATGATGAAGCATAATTTGATGATGGTGTATGCCTTATAAAAGATGATGAAATTGTGAACATACGTGAACTTAGTATGTTCAAAAGTCCCAAGTCAATGATGAATGAGGTTTGAAGTAGAGATGCATCAAAGAACTATTGAAGAACAATGTGACAGAAGTGATATCTTGATGTATGAAGACTTACTATATGATGTTGATGATGTCTTAATGGTGCCTTGTACATATGATGAGAGGATTTTGTGAATGTATGGTGACTATGGTTTGAACAACACACTCTAAATGAGTGACTTGCCCTTGAAGACATAAACATGTTGATGCATCCCCATACACTATGATATGATGTTGTATACTTTGATGATAACACATACTCTAATAAAGATGTACACCTTGTGATGAACTAACATGATGATCCAGACCTTGATGTCCTAGACCTTACCTTGATGATGATGATGGTGACAGTCTTCAGAAGTGTCATCTAGAATTGCAGAAGAAGTATTGACTAGAGGCAGAGTTGCAGCAGTGAAGATTGATGAGCAGTGAAGAGGATGAGCAGCAGAGGTTGACAAGCATAGAATGCCAACAACAGTGTTGATAAAGAGCATAGATTGATGATCAGTGATAAACACTGTATGATGACTTGACAATGAGCGGCGTTGATGATGAGCAGTGTTGATAATGAGCAAATGAGCATGGGCAGAGATAGTTGGCAGCATATTGAAGAGACAAGTAATGTTGATGTGATTGATGAGATGATGTGACAGTGAGTTTTAATTTTAAAAGCAAGCTTGTCTTGCTTTTGAGGTTAGGATACCTCAAACCCTTCTTAGCAGGGTCTAAGAAAACCAGACAGGGTTCTGGATGCAGATTAGGTGCTCTTTGTATGAGTAGGTGCTGATTTTACCTAACGGTTGTAGCCGGACCAAAACTAATACAAAAAGATTACACAATTATATGGTGTTATGTTCTGTTGTATTATGTTCCTTGATGATTCAAATGATTATGATATGTGAATGATGAAGTGAAAGATGTTTATGAAATGATTATGAGATTGGTAGAATGATGAATTGATTGTTAATTGTGACAAGTTAAGAAAAGTGATAAAATAGGCTTTACACTGATTCACCCCCCCTCTCAGTGTCTAGCAAAAACCTCAAGCATGCAGAAAGTAGCAAATAGAATCCACATTTATGCTCCTAGGAGCATCATAAACTACAAATATACTTGGAGAATCATTAACTAGGAGCATCAAAATCTCTCCTTAAGATAATTTGCACCTTGCTAGCACTACTACCAAGTCAGAGCCTTGGATTCTTCACCATGCACAAATACATGCACCTTACCTTCCAAGATTAGCTTTAACTGAATGTTATCTATCTTTGAACTAAACTCAATATTTAATTGAATGCATGACCACTAAGTTAGGAGGCTAACTGAGAGTCATGGTGCTTCACCTTTAGTATCGTCCATGCAAAATACATTTTAACTATTATTAACTTTTTCATGGATCTCTTTAATTAATTGAATCATGCTTGATTACAACTAAGGCTTTAACAAAAGCCTTATCAAATCAAGTTCGTGTTGGAATATATTATATTCCTTGGAAGGTAATAATGTCTTTGTATTATGTTGAAAGTTGTCTACAATCTTATGTAAAAGAGTAATACATTTAAACCATAGTTATATGGTGGTGTATTTACTTGTATCGAGTATTTGTCCATGGTATTGTATTCAGAGATGTTATTTTGGAGAACTATATTATCCCACATGCAATATGTGAGAGTAATTCCCCCTCATCTCTTAGTATATAATAGGGTCAAGTGAGTCTCTACATAATCATGTCTTCTTGATGTAGTAGTGGTACTATTGTGACACTATTGTACATCATCTATATTCTTTGGGGTATTTGTGCTTTGCTCTCTTGTAAGATTGGAGAAGATATTCTGGAGATAATGGAAGACTACCTTCCCGTGGATGTAACCCATTAGGGTGAACCATGTATATCGGTGTTCTCTTGTCCTTTTCTTTTCTTGTTCTTATCTTTTATGATATGTTGTTGGTTTCTTAGATAGGTTAACTAGTTTAGCTTGACTCTACTATTCTAACAGTTCACTAGAGGTATTCTTAGGAAATTCAAACTAATTCTCTCTCTCTATGCTTATATCTTTATCATTTAACATTTACTGCATGGTCCACATGTGTATTTATTTATTTTCCATCTTATCATATCATACTAAGAAGAATTTTCACACATATTGATGACCATATCATATTACCTCTGGTCATATAGTCATATGCTAAAGTAAATCACTCTAGAGGAAGGAGACTAGTATGACTTGGTGAGCATGACTAGTAATACATCACATAGTATCACAAATTCAACACATTAAAGAGTTATACCTTGAACTAGAGGTCCACCTCTATGAGTATCCATTCTCTGGATGACTTCATGAGGATCATGACTTGATAAGTCCACTTGATACAACACAAGCCTTCAGCCTTTGATACAACACAAGACTACAGTCATTGATATAGCATGAGACTATAGTGGTTGATACAACACAAGACTACAGTCATTGATATAGCATGAGACTATAGTGGTTGATACAACACAAAAAATTACAATATAGGGATCACCACGTCAACACATGAGGATATAGATAGGGCTTGATACAACACAAGTCTGAAGAATGCTCCTGATGTTGTACAATCAACACTCCCTCTCAACGAGGGATACATTCTCTGCCATACCAAGCTTATCTCGAAAGTATCTAAAATATGTCATTGGAAACAAATTTGTCAACACATCTGCAATCTTCTCATTAGTAGCTATGTACTGAAGTTTCAATGTACCTTTCTGGACCATGTCTTGAATGAAGTGATACTTCATTTCTATGTGTTTCTATTTATCATGAAACACTAGATTTTTAGAAATATTCATACAACTCTAGTTGTCACACCTAATCATGGTAGGCCCAATATTTTCATCAAATAATCCTCCAAGTAGCTTTCTCATTCACACTGCTTCTTTGTAAGTAGTACTAGTAGCAATGTACCTTTAATTTGGGAAATTAAGCCCTTCTTTCTGCTAAACCAAGAAATCATAGCAGACCCAAGCTAAAATAGTAGCTTGAAGTTCTCTTTTGGTCCACAATGTTGCCACCCCATTCAGAGTTAGTATAACCAAGTAATAAAACCCCTCCAATGGATGAATACCTAAGTCCATAAGCAACCATACAACAAAGGTACCTCAAAACATGCTTTGCTGCAACCCAGTTTATGTGTCTAGGATCAGACATAAACTAACTCAAAATTCTAACTGCATAACAAATATATGGCCTTATAGTGTATTAGGTACATCAATGAGCCAATCATGTCTATATAAAGTGGGGTCCATTGGATCCTATCTAGTCTTAGTCTCATGAAGTTTCCTCAAATTGGAAACCATCAGAGTACTCATGGATTTCATTCCACCATATAAACTTGTGCAATATGTCCATAGTATACTTCCCTTGAGATAGAAATATCTCATCTTCTCTCTGCCAAATCTCATGGCCTAGATTTAAGTCCACAATGCTTCCACCCCAATCAGAGTTAGTACAACCAAGTAATAACACCCCTCCATTAGAGGAATACCTGAGTCCATAAGCAACTGTACCACAAATATGCCTCATAACATGATTTGTTGCAACCTAGAGTATTTGTCTAGGATCATACATAAACTAACTCAAAATGATAACTACATAACAAATATCTGGCCTCAAGTATATTAGGTACATCAATGAGCTAATCATATAGATAATGGAAACCTACAAGCAAATATGGGTTAGATGAAAGCAAATAAAAAAAACAAAACAAATGTTATACCTTCTCTTTGATGGAATGGGACACCATGCCCTAGCTGGGAGAAGCACCTCTCTCTCTCTTGGCAAAGGAGGAGCTATGGCTCAATGGGAGAATGAATGGATGAGAGGGGGGTGTGGGTGGCTTGAGAGACAAAGGGTCTCAAGCCATCCACTCAGGCAGCATAATAGTATGCAAGGGAGAAGTGTTTTTGGAGTGACCCCCACCCCTCTATTTATAGATTTTTTGGGGATTTTTAGGGTTTTAAGCCCCTGGTTTGGGATTTAGCCCCTTTTTTGAGCTTTTAGCCCCTTTTTTGAGCTTTTAGCCCCTTCCTCCCTATCTTTAGCTCATTTTGGGGTCTTTAGCTCCTTTGAGGGGGTTTAGCCCCTTTTTAGAGGCTTTAGCCCCTAGGAGACCTATTTAGGCTCTTTTTTGGCGTTTTTAAGCCCTTTTGCTCATTTTTAAGCCTTTTTGAGGGTGTGGGGGTCTAACGGGTTGAAATGAGGATCATGCATGGGTGTCCTTGGGTGGTACAGGTCATGTAGAGTTGAGTGAGGGATTTTTTAGGTTAACAGATTACCCCCTGATGTGTGAGGGTAGGAGCTCATCGTATGGCCGATGAACATCATAGGATTTGCTGCGGAGAGGTGGTGCTTCTGGGGTTGGGGCATGGTGGATTTTGGTTTTTGTATTAATATGGTTCCCATCAATGGGTGAGATACAAATAATGTGTGACATGTATATGGACGAGGCATGCATATCCATGATCGTGGCAATGTCAAAAGAATAATGTGATCTATGCTCTAAAATACAAGAGTCGATCATATACAACTGATGATACATAGTGGTTGCCTCAATGTGAGGCTGAATACAATATTGATCTGAAGAACTGCTACATTGGACCCATGGCATTCTCATGGAATGCTATATCTTCATGACTGATATTCTGCTGGATCTGGAACGCTACATAGCTCTATGGACTCACTGATGGAGAGTCAGAGTTTCTGTGGTACAAGTATGTTGCATCAATCATAAATCTATATAGAAGCGCTGCGGGGGCTTCTGAACACTATCTCCAACGCAACCCAGAAATCACAAGGGACATAAACCTTTTTAGGTCCCTTGAATAGACTCATCAATGTGCTAGAGTCAGGTGACATCCGAGGTCTTCGACCAAATACTGCACAGACCAAACCTTGTACGNGAGTCGAGCATGTGAGAAACAACCATCCCAAGAGGCACTAAGGACTCCTCTCAAGTGGTCCAAGGAACTCATCAATGAGGTTAATGAAACCAAGATACAGGGACCTCTGGAATATGTGTGTTGTCGTCGATAGAGGGAGACCTGCCCCTGGTCAAGGCAATGATGTTTCCTTGACCAAAAGCATGAGGGAGATCACCGAAAGATGTGAGACAATCTGTGGACTGACCCACTGAATGGGGGGCGGGGAGGGGGAAGGGAAAGAGTTGAATAGGGGCAAGGGGAGTGTAGTAGACTCAAACTTTCTTTGTTTAGAGTATGACGATAGGGCGGACCAGGCGGCGAATGAAACTGACTCATGGGAATGGGATCATAGCTGTAATACCGGGAATGTCACTGCAGATGGGAAATAATTGGGGGTGGTTGACACTTTTGATATTGATGGGATCCAAGGAAGACACATTGCAAAGTACTCTGAACAAAGGTGACCCAAAGTGGGGATGCTGCCAAACGTTTTTCTGTGGGGTGGTGTCTAGAGACATCATTGTGGTACGATCTCGTGGATTTTTGGCGAGCCTGTGAAAGTAAATGCTCAATGGTGCTTTCATTTTTAGAGAGTCTAAAAGCACGAAGAAGACTCCAGTGGGGGCTCTTTTTTGTTGGTAGTCTCTTGTGCCCGAAAAAGGATAAAAGTATACATAGGAGAGCTCGCCCATCCTGTAGGGGATGAGAGACTTCTTTACCGTTGGTAGTCCAATCAGGTCGGGAAAGGTTAAACCTATATTGACTGGACGATCATCCAGATACTTTTACAAGCATGAACGAAACCAAGTTTGCTCGACAATCTTTTCTTGATGAGAAGGCTGGAAAAGAGATTAACGACAACCCATGGTGAGCTTTTTCATAAAGTTTGGCCCCTCTGCCCAAGAAAGCATAAAAGTATGCAGAGGGGAACGGTCTTGGCTTGAATATGCCAAGGTGGTCCTTTTCATTTGATGGTCTACATGGTCTGCAAAAGGAGTTAAACGAGACGATGTAGATGCCCTTTCCTATACTTTAGCGAGCGGGAAAGGAAGTAACTGCGCTTGACAATCTTTTCATTCTTTTAGGAGTCAGAAAAGAGCTTAAAGGAAACTCTAGTATGGTCAACCGAGTGCGGTGGCATAGGCGGTGCCTCTTGTCAGGACGATGGACAGTGGTCCAAAGGCCATCCACGCAGTATGGACGGAGCAGATGGCTCTCAAACATACCAATACATGCATGGGATAGATCGCGGCAGAGGCACGCGAGTCGATGCAGCAGAGGCATGCAAACCGAGGTGGCTCTCGAACAGAGGATAGGAGAGCTATGTGTGAGTTGCGATGGATAGACTTGATTACATGTGATGTGAGTGCAAGTATGGAGGCAGTTATACGCCAAATACATGTAAAAGAAATAATTCGTTTTCTGGACAATGGTCCAGAGATCCGCATAAGGTGCGATGGATGGAGTAGACGGGTATATGCTAAAATAAAAATGATGTTCCTTAATGGGCGGTGGCCCGAGAATCCACATGAGTAGCGGTAGGAAAGTGTGATGCAAGTACAGGTTCGCAGACACTTGCATTGCCATGGTGTGGCTCATAAATCAAGGTAACTTCCGGGAAGCGGTCCCGAAATTTGTTTGTTAAACATGAGACAATGGTCTCATAAGGAGATAGAAATTTGGGCCCGAAGGTGTGAGGGGTGTCTTGAACAGGTTCCAGGTGACTTTGAATTAGCAGCAAATGGTGCTACCCCTGAATGGGGGTCTTTGATTTGTGGTAAAAAAATTGCAAAACAAAAAAAAGGGAAAAAAATACGCTATAAGGGACTCATAGTGGTTATATTAGGCATAGAATCTCTTGAGGTGGAGCCCATTGCGCAGCTTCTTTAAGAGTCGACCATCTGAGTCAGTGAAGAGGTATGCCCCCTTGCTGAGACGAAGGTCATTGGAAAGGCATGATGACGGAATCTGGTCTTTTATGGGAAGAAGCGATTCCACACTATGGTTTAAAGGGAATGGGGTAAAACCGCAGGCGGTCTTACATATATCTCCGTCATCGCGTAAGTGGTGCTAGGATAGATCATGTGGATCTTCCATAGCCGACGAGACGGAATGGCAACTGGTGCTAGAGATCATGTAAATGGTATTGGTTTTGGTTTTTGTGGCCTTGCCCCTAGTCTCTGTTGGAGGAAGAGGGGCAGGCCTGGAGACACGAGGAGTCTTTGATGGACGTGGAGGTAGGTGCAACATCATCTTAATTGGATGGAAATGAGTCAACACATCCTGGGGCCTTAGAGGTAGGGTAGGTGGTTCAAGGTACCACACAGGATCTCCCAGTGTGAAATCCTGTAGATTGCGGGTAGCCAAGACAGACTTACTCACGATCCCGGATGGTAGGAAAAGAAAAAGGAAAAGGATCGTGTTGAGTGGGAGTGAACCCCACTGTTTCCCTAGTAATTGAGGTTGTGGCTGTGGCTGAGGAAACAACAGAAGAGACAGGTCTGATGGACCATCGGTGATGGTGGAGAGAAGAGGGTCTGTAGAACTGGACATCATGTAAATGGACATGGTGTTTGAAGAAGGAGGTGGGGGGTGAACTTCTTCGATCAAGGTGATCTCAGATTCAAGGGAATGTTGACGAATATCGGCTAAAGCCATTCAGAACTTGGACAAGTCTTGGCAGTGGTGAGAATAGTGTCCATACAATCTGCAAAGGGCGCAAGCATGGTTTGTTCTCAATGACTTGTTTCTTACTATTGGCCCACTTGGAAGCTCAACCATGGGGAGGTTTTCGTTTGTATCCATGGTGTCCAAATGCGCACGGATTATAGGAATCTCAGGACAGTTCTGAGTTGGATGGACCTATTCTTTGCAGACCGTGCAAGGTGGGGTCTATTGAGGCTCTGCGGTGGCTTTCACGTTCTTGCCCCTCGGCCTTTTTGGGTGGGGCCGTGCGGGTGCGGGTGTAGTAGTTGGTTTTTGCGGTCCGGGTGGAGGATGAGACTCGACCGCAATGGGTTGCACGGGGGTTAAGACTACCTGGGGCATTGATGGTTGAGATGGTGGATCAAGATACCACACAAGAATTCCCAATGTAAAGTTGGGTAGGTTTAGGATGGTCATTACAGGCTTGCTCATGAAACCAGGTGGGGGAAAAAGGAAGGGAATTGTATGGACTGGAGAGGAGCCCAGATAACTCCTTGATGGTTGTATGTGGGGGTGAGGTTGTGGTTGCGGCTGCGCATAATGCTGCAGCTGCGGATGATGTTGTGACTACTGTTGATGTTGCGGCTGCGGACGATGTTGTGGTTGCGGCTGCGGCTGTTGTTTTGGTGCAGCGGTGCTAGATGAGAGCATGCACAAGTCCGCAGTTTCATTTTGTGTCGGTGGTGGTGACACTAAGGGGAAAGGAGCCATCATGGTGGTATCAACAAATAACCCAGGGCCCACATTCAACAATGGGGAGGCTGGTATGTTGTCAACCATGGTGTTGACCGCAGGGATAACATTGGCGTGTGTGGGCATCCCTTGCGAATCAATGGTGTTGATAGTAGGGATAATGTTGGTGGGTGCTATTATCCCTTGCGGATCGTGATAAGTAAGCTGGTCAACCATCACCATTTTCCATTCGTGGGGGAACATCATGAGACGGAAGACAATTGATGCGACAACTCTCATGGCGTACATATAACTTCTTCCAAGGAGAAGGTTATAGTCAAATTGAGCGTTGGAAACCTCTATGTCAATCAGAACTGTCTTCTTGGCTAATGTGATGGGGACGTGGGGGAGGATTCCTTGGGCTTTAGTAGGATGGCCATCATAATCCCGCAGAGTTGTGGAGGATGGTTGCAGGCTCAGGGATCCAAGTTTCTGCCAAACTAGGGTAGACATAATGCACGTGGATGCCCCCTCATCCACTATGCATCGATGCAAAACCCAATTACGGATAGACACCGAGATTTGAAAGGCAATGGTTGATGGCATTCGTGGTTCTCCATTCTCCATGTCGAATGTGATCAGCTTGGAGTCAGAGGGATCCACGGCACCAAGGGCGGCTAGTAAGGCTTTCCACTGCGTTGGGCAGGTTTGAGTACCTCAAGGGCGGACACGGCGGTTGGTGTTTGGGCCAAATCATCCACGATGCTGTAGCTGACAACAGCTCTAGCCGTGGCATTATTGGCAACCCAGCATATGGGGGGGTCTGGGAATGGGGGTAACTGAAGAGGTGCATTGACTGTTTTAGACGTTGATGCCGTTGATGTGTCAGCGGGTTCGGTGTTGGTTCCATATTGATTTCGTATACTTTGTAGATTGACCTCTTCAGTTGTCATAGCTAGCAGGTGGTGGACACCTGTTTCTGCCGTGGGAAGTGTTCCTGGAGCGTTGGGATTGGGTTGGGGAGGGGGTGTGGTTGCCACCAATCCTTGGACTGGTAATGGGTTTTGAAGCACCATAGGAGGAGGTCCTTGTGGTGTCGGGTTGGTTTGGGCTTGGTCCGTTGTGTTGGTGGCATGCTGAACCTCATTCCGAATGGATTGCTTAGCGCGACCCATGAAGGGACACTCAAATGTGTAGTGCCCGTAGACCTCACAGAGTGTGCATGGATGGTTTGTACACAACGGGGCGTTGCGTCTCAGCGCATTTGGTCATGGAGGATTTTGGGCTCGCCGGTTTGCCGTAGCATTGTTGGGAGAGTTTGGTTGTTGACCGGCTCCCTGCGGTTGATTGTTGCCTTGGTTTCGAGGTCGGTTATTCCTAGCTTAACCTTGTTGATTATTGGGGGCTGGATGGTTGGGATAGTTTTGTTGTGCAAACTCTTGTCCCAACGGAGCAAGTGGAGCAGGGGCTTGAACTACTTGCACGGGTGGTGCACAGTAGATTTGGGTGGGTGACGGTGCCACAAATGTGGGCATTTTCCTCGCGTATTGCTATGTTGGCCAAGCCAAGGCCTGAGCCTACTATGGTGGCGCAGGTTGTGCGTAAGAAGTTGTGGCTCCGGACTGGGACATCATTCTTGCATAGTTTGGAGTTTGGTTTTGGTAGGCAACACTAGCAGTGTTGCTTGGTTGTGGTGGTACTGTAGGTGGTGTTGGACGGTGCTGTGGTTGGTGAGAGACCGAGCCTATGATGCCATCTGCAGCATGGGATGTCCCCGGTGCATCTTGGTGAGAAGTGCCCACGAGGGGAGCATCTGGGATGACAGTGTAAAGGTACCCAGACTGTGCATAAATCAGATCAAACTGCTGGGCTTTCAAGATGGCCTCCTCTTCGGGTTGGGGACGTTCGGATGCGATGTCCTTTGCTATAGGTGGGAGCAAGGTTTTGAGAAACCAATCTAGGAAGATCTTGTCATCAATTTGGATCTTACACAAACTACGACGTCGCCGCCACTCATGGATGTGGTCGGTTATGTGAGTCGCAGTGTTCTAGCGGCAAGATAACAAGATCTCCACCCCTTCGTCATATCTGACAGGGAGTTGGAAATATTGCAGCAACATGAAAGCCAGGGAGTTGAAATATAGGTGCTTGGCTTGCGATAGCTCAATGTACCATTTGGCTGTAGCACCTATGAGGGTGCATTGGAATAGCCTTAACCTGATCGAATCATCTACAATGATGTTTGATGAGCACCATAGATGAAACATCATGATGTGGTTTTGGGGGCACTCCCCTGTCTTCCCTTCAAACTTGGGAATATCTAAGGGCAATTTGGTTGGCATGGGAGGCCAAAACGTTTGATGGCGGATGGGGTCGTTTGTTAATCGAGCCAAATTAGGCAAGTTGAGACATGCCATGAAAGGAAGGTTTGACCCCAAGTTGATGTGAGATGGGGCAGTCGTGGTGGTGGGGTTTGCAGGTGCATAATGCACCTGCATGGTTGGGGGTAATTATGGCACCATTGTGGGTGGGAAAGTGTCCCCAAGTGTGTTGGGAGGGACAATGTGGGTGGAAGGACCACTGCCCCCATGTATGACAGGAGGGGTAGTGTATGTGGAAGGTCCACTACCCCCAAGTGTTGCAGGTGGGACAGCTTGGCTGGTCACTATGGGTGGTTGCAGCTGACTTATCACAGTTTGCATAACCATGTTGGGGCCACCTGTAGGGTTGTTGGTGATAATTTGTGGTGTGGACATGGGTCCACTAGCGATTGCTATGCCAAAAAATGGATCCGGGTTTGCACCAGCCATGGGGCTTGATGGTGCAGTGTGCAGGTATGGTTAAGACTGATATGGGTCTAAATTTGAAACAAAGGCTATGTGGCCTTCTGATGGTGTGAGAGGTCATCGAGAATGGTTTCGACGATGTCAGTTCAATGACCCGAATTGTGGTGGTTCGCCTCTTAGGCGTGAGGGATCAATTATGTTAGATTTGTGTATCAAACTGGTGGAAATGATTTTTTGGACCCCGGTTTCAATGGCTTCCTATTGGTTGTAGGTGGTCACTCGGCCACCAAGACTGCCAGAAGACAGCGCTTGGCTTTTTCCTCATGAGCGTTCTACTCAATCGGTGGGGGCCGTTGCCCGTTTAGCTTGGTAATTCCTCTCAGCGGTCAGCTACTTTGGTGTTCCCATGGTACTCCTCACAATGAGTTTCTGGGCTAAGCCCAAGTACTTCCCCTGGTTAAGGCATTCAAGGACTTATGTCCTCAAAGACATCAAATTTTTGACTTAGTGTAAATTTGTAAATTTTAGTGGCTTTCTCAGCGTCATGAACTGAGTTGGGTTGATTTACGTGGTATGGTGTATATGTCCTTCTGTTTTTCTGTTAACTGGTGGCTGCAAATGGTTTATGAATATTCCATAGAGTTCATATCATTGTGGATGAAAGCAGTAAATAAACATAGATTTTGTAGACAGATACCATTTTTTACCCTGAATTGTGATAGCCTAACTAGGTGACTACCTTACACCTATATTCTTCTTCAACCAGGAGAAGGTGCTGGGCTCTCAACACAATGGGACTAAGCCCATCCGTAGATCCACAGGTCACCTCCTAGATGTAAGGTTGGTCAACAGGGAGGACGCTGAGCACCCTGAGAAGCCCTCCTTCTCTACCTCCTCTACATTCCAAGTCACCCATTTTTAGTGGTTTCAAACAATATTGGGTGAAGGGCCTATTACTATACGAGCTGTGCCCTTCGTCTTATCCTAGAATACCTTGAAGGGTTATGACTGGGTAGAGGAGGAAGGGTAAGCAATATTGTTGATTTTAGGTAACTTTTAGTTAAGCTATATTCATTAACTCATTAAATTTTTAATTTACACTTTGTTCTGTACATGAAATTGTCATTAACATAAACAGAAACAGAAATAAAACAATTGTGCTGGACAGAGGCGGCTGAGCCACACTGACAGTCCTTAGTTATTAAAAACCCAATTCTGAGTGACAGATCGCACATTTAGGGTCAAATGTGGCGAGAGGGTCACCAAATTTTTCCAGAAACAGGTGAGCGGGTCGCCAAATTTTTCCAGAAACAGGCGAGGGGGTCGTTCAGATTTTGCAGACAAAAGCGGGATGTCTTTTTGAAGGGGGGCGCACCTTTCGGGGGTAAAAGGGCGACCTAGTCGCACCTATGAGGCCCAAATGAGTGAACTGGTCCCCTGTTTAGGCCCGATAAGTGCGACCTATTCTGGAAGGTGATATTTTTTGATCCTAAGTCAGATCCGGCCGACAGTAACCTGTACTGTGGCCAAATGGACTCGGATTTGCCTTATGGAGGCTCGGCAATAACATGAAATGTAAATAAACAAGATTTTAAACTAGTTTTAACAGAAAAATTAACCTAGGGCACAAACTAAAATAAAACTTGAAATTTTGAAAAACAGACCTAGGGATCCTGTGGGATCGACCTGGTATGGTCGCCAGTTCTGTAGCAGGGATTTCTCCCTTGCTATAGGGTAGGAATGGCTACCTTCTGTCTATAGGACGGAAGGGTAGGTTCTTGGTGGTAAAATACAGTAAAAATGGATAGAAACAAAATAAAGAACAGAAAGGAAGGAAAGATGGAATGGCTGGAAACCCCTCTGTAAATACTGTTAGGGTTTAACTCCAGCAACTTGCAAAAAATGTTATAGAAAACCTGCAAATAGATAATGGAAACCTGGAAGCAAATATGGGTTAGATGAAAGCAAATAAACAAAACAAAACAAATGTTATACCTTCTCTTTGATGGAATGGGCCACCATGCCCTAGCTGGGAGAAGCACCTCTCTCTCTCTTGGCAATGGAGGAGCTATGGCTCAATGGGAAAATGGATGGATGAGAGGGGGGTGTGGGTGGCTTGAGAGACAAAGGGTCTCAAGGCATCCACTCAGGCAGCATAACATTATGCAAGGGAGAAGTGTTTTTGGAGTGACCCCCACCCCTCTATTTATAGCTTTTTGGGGCTTTTTAGGGTTTTAAGCCCCTGGTTTGGGCTTTAGCCCCTTTTTTGGGATTTTAGCCCTTTTCTCCCTATCTTTAGCTCCTTTTGGGGTCTTTAGCTCCTTTGAGGGCTTTTAGCCCCTTTTTGGAGGCTTTAGCCCCTAGGAGACCTATTTAGGCTCTTTTTGGGGGTTTTAAAGCCCTTTTGCTCATTTTTAAGCCTTTTTGAGGGTGTGGGGGTCTAACGGGGTGAAATGAGGGTCGTGCATGGGTGTCCTTAGGTGGTGTAGGCCATGTAGAGCTGAGTGAGGGGTTTTTTGGTTTAACAGATAGGGAAGAAGGGGCTACAATCCTGAAAAAGGGGCTAAAGCCCCAACTAGGGGCTTAAAACCCTAAAAATCCCCAAAAAAGCTATAAATAGAAGGGTGGGGTCACTCTCAAAACACTTCTCCCTTGCATACTGTTATGCTTCCCAAGTGGATGCCTTGAGACCCTTTGTCTCTCAAGCCACCCACACCCCCCTCTCATCCATTCATTCTCCCATTGAGCCACAACTCCTCCATTACCAAGAGAGAGAGAGAGGTGCTTCTCCCATCTAGGGCATGGTGGCCCATTCCATTAAAGAGAAGGTATAACATTTTTTTTGTTTTGTTTATTTACTTTCATCTAACCCATATTTGCTTGCAGGTTTCCATTATTTATTTACAGGTTTTCTGATACGTTTTTTGCAGGTTGCTGGAGTTAAACCCTAACAGTGTTTGCAGAGGGGTTTCCAGCCATTCCATCTTTCCTTCCTTTCTATTCTTTATTTCGTTTCTGTCCATTTTTACTGTATTTTACCACCAGGAACCTACCCTTCTGTCCTATAGATGGAAGGTAGCCATTCCTGCCTTGTAGCAAGGGAGAAATCCCTGCTATAGAACTAGCGACCATACAGGGCAGGAATGGCTACCTTCCATCTATAGGATGGAAAGGTAGGTTCCTGGTGGTAAAATATACTAAAAATTGACAAAACAAAATAAAGAACAGAAAGGAAGGAAAGATGGAATGGCTGGAAACCCCTCTGCAAAAACTGTTAGGGTTTAACTCCAGCAACCTGCAAAAAACGTATCAGAAAACCTGCAAATAGATAATGGAAACCTACAAGAAAATATGGGTTAGATCAAAGAAAATAAACAAAACAAAACAAATGTTATACCTTCTCTTTGATGGAATGGGCCACCATGCCCTAGCTGGGAGAAGCACCTCTCTCTCTCTTGGCAATGGGGGAGCTATGGCTCAATGGGAGAATGAATGGATGAGAGGGGGGTGTGGGTGCCTTGAGAGACAAAGGGTCTCAAGGCATCCACTCGGGTAGCATAACAGTATGCAAGGGAGAATTGTTTTTGGAGTGACCCCCACCCCTCTATTTATAGCTTTTTTGCGGCTTTGTGGGGGTCACTCCAAAAACACTTCTCCCTTGCATACTGTTATGCTGCCCGAGTGGATGCCTTGAGACCCTTTGTCTCTCAAGCCACCCACACCCCCCTATTTATAGCTTTTTGGGGGCTTTTTAGGGTATTAAGCCCTTGGTTTGGGCTTTTAGCCCCTTCCGCCCTATCTTTAGCTCCTGTTGGGGTCTTTAGTTCCTTTGAGGGGTTTTAGTCCCTTTTTGGAGGCTTTAGTCCCTAGGAGACCTATTTAGGCTCTTTTTTGGGGTTTTAAAGCCCTGTTGCTCATTTTTAAGCCTTTTTGAGGGTGTGGGGGTCTAACGAGGTGAAATGAGGGTCGTGCATGGGTGTCCTTAGGTGGTGTAGGCCATGTAGAGTTGAGTGAGGGATTTTTCGGGTTAACAGGGTCCACTATATCCGATCCAGTCTTAGTCTCATGAAGTTTCCTCAAATTGGAAACCATCAAAGTACTTGTGGATTTCATTCCACCATGCCATACCTATGCAATATGTCCACAGTGTACTTCCCTTGACATAGAAATATCTCATCTTCTCCCTGTCAAATCTCATGGCCTAGAAAGTAGTGCATCATACCTAAGTCTTTCATCTCAAAATCCGAGGTAAGCTCCCTCTTACACTCAAAATTCAATCTTTCCTCTCTAGTGAAGAATAGATCATCAACATACATAATTAGTATCAAGGGTTGGCTCTCCACTACTTTGAAGTACAAATTTGGATTTGCTTCACTCTTCGAGAAACCTAGTTTCTAAAGGTAGGTATCTATCCATGCATACAAAGCTCGAGGAGATTGATTCAAACCATACATGGATTTATTCAACTTGCACATGTAGGAATCCTTCCCATGAATCACAAATTCCTCAGGATGCTCAATATAAACCTTTTCCTCAACCTCACAATTGAGGAAGGAAGTCTTCACATCCATTTGGTGAAGTTTCCATGCCAATATTGATGCAAGTGATATCATAGTTCTAATTGTGGTATAGCTTCCCATAGTACTTAATGTCTCCTAATAAACATTGCCCTCCTTCCAAGAGAAACATCAGGCAACAAACCTGGATTTATACTTGTCCACACTAGCATATGCAACGTGCTTTATCTTGTAAAACCATCTAGAAGTAACAATAGACTTATTCTCAAGTCTGGGAATAACCTCCCAAACATGATTCTTTAATATTGACTGATATTCCTCACTCATTGCATCTTTCCAAACTTGTTGTTCTGCAGCTTCTTCATAGGATGAAGGCTCTGAGTCACTGATGTCACTCATCAATGAAACGTACCTAGTATACCTGTCAGGTTTATTTCTCTCTCTGGAAGATCCCATTGGTGCTTTGTGCTTCTCAACATATTCCAGTGCATATTGGAACCATGCAGAACTCCTCTTGGTAGGAGGTTCATCAACCCATTCAACTGTTTCGTCAATGATAGGTAACTCTGTTAGATTCTCCCTCTGAACATTTGTATGGGTAGAATCAATCTATGGTACATATGAAATATGAGTATCATGCTCCTTTGTATCAATATCATATGGCATCTCTTTTAACCTTTTGAATGCAATTTCTTCATGAAAAGTCACATCACATATAACCTCTATGTGTCTCTCACTAGGTATATATGTTTTGTAAGCCTTGGATGTCTTGTTATACCCCACAAAGGTTCCCTTTTTTCCAGAAGGGTTCCATATTGTCCCTCTTCTCTTACAGTGTATGAATGTATACCAGACTCCCAAAGATCCCCAGATGTGATATGTTTGGCTTCTCACAGGTGAACACCTCTTTAGGTGTTTTCCCATCTAGAATGGCATGCATACTTTTGTTCTAGATATATATGGTTGTACTAGTATCTTTTTCCCACAAAGAAGCAAATAAGTACTGATCATGTAACATGCCTTTTTTATCCTCACACATAGTTCTATTATTTCTCTCAGTAACCCTGTTTTTCTAGGGGTTGTATGGAACTATCAACTATTTGTAAATCCCCGCATCACTACAAAACTCATTAACAACATGGGAATTAAATTCACCTCCATTGTCAGACCTTAGGACATTAATGTGCTTTCCCTTCTGATTTTGTACTAAGGCTTTGAATTCTTGAAACTTGCCAAAGATTTCACTCTTATCCTTAAGGAAGTAAATCCATGACTTTCTAGAGAGGTCATCAATAAACAATACATAATAAAGATAGCCACTAAGGGATGGGGATGAAATGGGGACACATACATATGAGTGTATCAAATCTAAAATCCCTTTATATCTATTATGGATGCTAGAAAAACTCTTTTTCACATTCTTTCCAAGTGCACAACCCTGGCATCCACTATCATGTTCAAAATCATATACATGGATACCTTTAACCATTCGTTGTAACCTTGGCAGTGCTTTGTAGTGGAGGTGACCAAGCCTCCAATGCCATAGCTTGCATGGATTGTTAGTATGATGTACTATGGCATGAAGACACTTTCATGGGACATTCTATAGTTCTCCCTCTTGAACTCCAATAACAACAACAACATCAAGACTTTTTTTCTTTGGCCATAAGAATTTTTTATTCTCCATGAAGATAACTTAGAAGTCCTTATCTTCAAGAACCGAGACCGAAAGTAGGTTCTTCTTTAGGCTTGGTACATAAATAATGTCCTCCACATTTCTTGAATGCAACTGAAAGGATGTATATCCAAATCCTTGGATTGAATAGGTTAATTTGTCCCCCAACTCTACCATGCATGCAAACTTCTTCTTCTTTAGGTTAGAGATTGCGCCCTTGTACCCTGATATGTGCTTGGATTCACAAATGTTAATTAGCCATGTATATTCACTTGTAATGATGGATTTGGATAGTGCCAATACAAAGTAATAGTCCCTCCTTGTCTCCTTCTCCTAAGGTGCATTTTCTTTTGGGAAGTTTCTTCTACTATGATAGAAGCACAAACCCTCCTTCTCTCTTTTTCCGTGAATGACAACCTCATGCAAAGTGGGTCGACTTTCAGTTGTAGTAGCACTGCAGTTTTGATCTGTCAAAACCTTTATTGAACTTCTTCTTCTTTGCATGAAAGAACTTTTTGGGAGTAAATGGATTCCTCCCTTTCTTCATTCTTGCCATGAGGGAAAGATTCTCCTATTTGGTGCACACTGTCTTACTCTTGATGCACACCTCTTCTTGAATGTAATCATGCCACAACCTCTCGAAGTTGGGACGCTCTTCTCGGCCATTTATTGTAGCTAAGAAAGTCTCCCATGATGATGGGAGCCCATCAATGGAGGTTTGAAGAAGGTCATCTTCATCTGTCACAATACCAATGCTAGCAAGATGATCCTTCACTTGTGAAATCTTGGTGAAGAATGATGCAAGCATATCATCCTTATCCATATTTAGGTTCCACGACTTGTTCTTCAAAGCAGTCTTTTGAGTTGGTGTCGTCTTCTCATATAGGTTTGTAAGTGTATAAAAACACTCTTTTGTAGTCTTCAACGGAGTGATCACAGACATGATATTGTATTTAATCGAGTCATATATGATTCACCTTTCCCTTGCTTGATTCTTCTTGAAATTGTCTCTCCCTCCATTGGTGGTAGGCTCCTCTATCACCGATGTCATGAATAAATCTAGATCATGCTCCTCAAGAATATTCAACACTCTTTCCTTTCACATGTTGAATTTGGAAGTACCTTCAAGGTGGTCTTCTGGTCAAATGGACATCAATGTCATGGCTCCAATATTTTTCTCAATACCTCAAGATCACGTAATATTTAGTTTGTTGCACAAAGCTAAGCTCCTTCACACCTTATGCTTTCATACCATGTCAATGTTTGAGCATAATTAGAGATACTTGAAATTTAAAAATTTTGTTATCAATCACTGCACATATGAATCTCATAAGCAAATCAATCACCTAAAGCATTAATCCACATGAGACAAGATATACCCTAGGGAAACCCTCCAAATGCAAAGGATGAAAACCCCAAGAATTCTTTGAGTATAATAGATAGACTTGGAAAGAATGGTTTACAACACATTAGTAGATTGCATGATAAGAGAGAACATGTAGTACCCTTCAGTTAGGAGGGGCACTATATCTACCAACAAGGTTACATTCTATGTACAAAAGCTCATTTAGAGCTGAGATTAATAATAATACGCATTTTTTTTTACATCAAAATATATTTTTGTTTTGATTTTTTTGTTTTCCACATTCATATCATAGCATTCTAAAAATTTCGAGCACAATTAGGAATTTTGTATAAAACTGTTAATTTCAACATTTATTTCGGCCATGATAATTATAAAAACAAAGTAAAATTAACATATTAACAAGTAGAATACTTGGTTTTCCATAGGTTGTAGATGGCTTCTTTAGTTTCCCTAGAGTAGCTCCATTTAGACCACTTAGAAACCCCAAAAATGATAAGCCACCCTACCGACCATCTCTTATCGTGTTGGCACTAGGAAATCGACGGATTTCATAGGCCCCAAGCGCACATATCGATAATCCCTAAGCAATTTTTCTCTTTTCCAAACTCGTTTCCCCTTTTAGTACAATGCCCCCATTTCCTTCCAATTTCTCCTGAGAAAATCCATCCCCTTCTCCTCCTTTCACACTTCCCTATATACCTTTTTTCCCTCCCAAAAACCTTCTGGCTTACTCTACCGCCTTCCACCTACTTTCCCGAAACCCAAAATCATTCAATCCTCTTACTAGTTTATTACTGCAAGTTACAATATCATATTATTTCTACTCTTATTGCCTCGAGTATTTCCATGTCAGAAATGGTAAATTAATTGGGCTTTAAATATTAACTGTACATTTATTTACTATATTAGGAAATGTCACCTAAGGGTTCTTTATTCGAGACCTAGTTTAATAATTGTTAGTT
>LPNX011181180.1:740282-789443 GCA_001517045.1 Pseudotsuga menziesii | reverse complement strand
CTGAGTATTCTTGCAGCATAGATCACCGCAACATAAACTTACAGCGTGAAAGAATTAGGGTTAGGCTCTTCATTAAGAAAATAAACGCATATAATGAATGCGCATAGGGGCAGACTGGCAGGCAGTCTGGCAGCCAGGAGGGCGCAGAAGTGCAGCAGGAGTTATGGCAGACAACCTGCTCTGATACCAGTTGTTAGGTATAACTCCCGATTCGATTATCTATTCCAATGCAAAAGCCTATACTTATACAAATCTCCTGGTGGTTGGGTTTCACCTTCCGCTCAGCTGGTTTAGCTTCCTATCTATTCATATTCCTATTTTATTTATTTACAATAATCCTGACGGATTATTCTAACAGGTTGGAATAAAATAATATTTACAAGTCGACTTTTCAAATTGGACAAGATATGTCTTAATGGTTTACCAAAAGAAATATGATTCGACCAAATAACTTAACTTGTAATTGAAGTCTAAGAGTCATATCAATTAAATACTTAAGACCTAGTTTAATAATTGTTAGTTCTAGTCACCGCTTTTGTATTAAGTATGGTTGGAATAAAATAATATTTACAAGTCAACTTTTCAAATTGGACAAGATATGTCTTAATGGTTTACCAAAAGAAATATGATTCGACAAAATAACTTAACTTGTAATTGAAGTCTAAGAGTCATATCAATTAAATACTTAACATTTAAAAATTTATCAATCACATCCATTAGTTTAGACCATTATTATAATATTCCTTCTAAATTTTGACATGGAAAAGACTCACCTACTAATAATTTATTAATTAATCTTTTAACTTTTGTTTTATATCATAATAATCAATATTTTAACTTTTGTTTATATCATAATCATTAAGAGAAGAATATTAATATTATTAAAATAATATTAATTGAGTAAAATAATAATCAAACATTTTTATTCATTTGTTTATCACATGAGTGCCTTAACACCAACACAATACCCTTTTTCTTATAAACAAAGCACCCTTGATGGCTTAACAATCTTACTAAACAATTAAACAATACAATTATATTATTCACAACAATTCTCGTTCGACAATTTCTAACCGACGACGCTTGATCAATTACTTATTACAATGTTCACATGTGCATAATAACTTAAATGTTCATTATCTGTATTGGATCACTACACAATTAATTTAGCTATTCACAACATCTTATACAATTATTTAGCATGTCAACTATTCGTATATCGCTACTGGCGTACTTATGCAAAGTGTGCATGGCTGGCCAGTGTATGCATAGGTTGGATATGTACTATAAGAAAACATCATATTTCATATGCATACATACTAACTAATAATAATAATCTTCCAGACAGGAAGAACAAGCATACATATAACATAATTACTTTAGCATCATTAGTTATAGTAACAGTTAACCATTTAAGATTTTCTATCCTTATCTTTATGTTCTTATTAACTTAACCAATCAATACAAGGAAGGCTACCTACTACCACTAACTTGGTATCAAGGAATAACGAACCCTAAAAAATACTAAATAGCACATCATCCCATCCTAACCTACGTCAGAATCCTCCCTAACCTTCCTCTATTAGTCAAAAAGTGGATGTTGACTTCACCGACCTTACCACATAAGAACCTGAGAATGACATCATCAGATGAACAACGAAACTAGCATCTCCTAACATGAATTCAATCATTGTCATCGCAACAACATGGGGAGCGTGTCTCAGCATGACGCTCCCATGACCTCGGGTATCGAAGAAACATAGGGTGGGAAATACCTCCATCCCTCTCAACATACTGGGTCTATACCCTTATCAACTCATACTCTGTTGCTATCGATATTATCGATCCGTGTCATCGTATCATCATTTTTGGGTTCTAAGGTTTACTATATAGCAAGTTATTATTCCACATATCATATCAAGTGCTCGGCTATCACATAACCGCTGTGTCCTATGGGTTAGTATTTCACAAAATACACATTTATAACCAGCATTTCCATTCGATCATCAATTGATCCATATAGTTATCACCATTTCTTTTCATGTAACAATTTTAGTTAATCACAGGTGCACATGACATATAATACTTCAATCAATCACATCATAATATGGTATCCATGTACCACATCATGTATTTCATATATTATTAATGAAAACATATAAACATATATTGTAGTCGTAAAAGAAAGGAATCCTATGATAATCACAACATCATAACCGCATAAACATAGTAACATCATAATCATAGTGACATCATAAAACATAACAACATCATATACTCGAGTCCATCAAGTCATGATAAATTTTACGCAGTCAAGCTGAGTCCAACATATAATAAGCAAATAAAGTGTAGTATGTCCAACTGATAAATATGCCTAGTCAAAATATGGGGCATTACATAACAAGTCAGTAGTAGAGAAGAGAGATCCACAAAAACTCTGTAATGAACATGCAAGTTCCCAACACTTTAATAACAAGTCAAAACCTCAAGCATGTAGAAAATAGTAGATATAATCCACATGAATGCTCCTAGGAGCATCATAAACTATGAATAGACTTGGAGAAGCATTAACTGGTAGCATCAAACTCTCTCCATGCAATAATTAGTGCCTTGCCAGTACTAGTTCCAAGTCAGAGCTTTGTATTCTTCACCATGCAGAAAGACATGCACCATACCTTCCAAAGTTAGCTTTAACTAAAAGCTATCTGTCTTTGAACTGAACTCAATCTTTAACAGAATGCATGACCACTAATTTAGGAGGCTATTTGAGAGTCGCAATGCTTCACCTTTAGTTTCATCCATTCAAAATCCTTTATTTCATATTGTTAACTTTTGCATGGATCTCTTTAATTAACTGAAGCATGCTTTACTACAACTGAGGCTTTAACAGAATCCTTATCAATTCAAGTTCACTAGAGGTATCCTTTGGAAATTCGAATTCATTCTCTCTCTATGTTGATCTCTTTATCATTTAGCATTTACTGCATGGTCCACATACGTATATATTATTTATCCATCTTATCATATTATACTCACAAGAATTGTCACACATACCAATGATAATATCATATTACCCTGGGTCATATAGTCATATGCTAAAGTAAATTACTCTAGAGTTAGCTAATATCTAAAGAAGACTTGTAGCACTTAGTGACCATGACTAGTAATACATCACATAGTATCATCGCTTTAACACACAAAGCATTATACCTCAACCTAGAGGTCCACCTCTATGAGTACCCATTCTCTAGATGAATTCATGAGGATCATGGCTTGATACAACACAAGTCCAGACTTGATAAAACACGAGTCTTCAATATTTGATGCAACATGTTATCCACTAAGTTTCATTTAGGGGATTTTTCAAGTGAGCCACCAAGGATTGGAATAAATCAATTTTTCTAACTAGGTTCTCAGGAAGTTCCATGGTTTCACTAGGGCTAGTTGTGATCCCTTTTTCGCATGTTCACACTCCCTTGGGGGAATTCTAATAAATGACATAGCATGATGGTTTATTTTGTAATAGTGTTGTCCTTCTTAGGGCTTGGTCATCAAGGTCATCATCCTTGAGTTTTTTTCCCTCGTTGATTATGTGATGCTTTTTCAAGCGACATATAATTTTCGAACTTTTCACTCAAAACCCTCCAAAGTCAGGATGGTGAAATAGGTGATTATGTCTTAAAATATTATTAAATACTAGGGTCTATGTATTATACCATGATAGTCATAGTCTTAAATTTTCATGGACATATGGTAAGTCTTTCATAGGATTTTTTAATTTTTAGATTTTTAATAAAATCATCAATAAGGTGTATTTTAATCGTAAAAGTTCAAAAGGTCATAAAATTGGGCTTATGAATCCAATTTGGTCATGGGGATGCTCATTTTTGGACCCAGAGCCCCCACTGAATCCCTGAACCCACTTTTGAGAGCCAAATTAATAATTTTCAATTATTAATTTTGATTTTCTCTCCAAAATGACTTGGAGGGTCAAATAAATGGGAAAATTGGAGACAATCCAATTCCTAAATCAAAGGCAGCTTGTTTAGGACTTGTCTATGAGGTGTCATGGTTGTTTAAGATCTTGTTTGGGACATTTATGAGTATAGAGGAGCATCTTCGGTCATAAAAAAGGAGCTCCAACTCACCTCCATCAAAGGGGGGCGCATTCTCTCATGGAGGGTGTGTCTTGCCACTTGGATGAAGTGGTTAGAAGAGGTGGAGGCTTCCCAAACCAAGTGGGGTACCTCATGAGAGGTGGAATACTCCCCTCCCATGAATTTTAACCTCCTCACACCATTCTCTCAACCACCAGAACCACCTTCTCGCTGGGAATTGCGCCCCCTTGGGGTTTGGGCTATTTTCTGGCTATAAATGCAAGGTATTTATCCTCATTCAGGATGATGTATTGAACCTATGCTCACTGTATTGATTTTGTTGTGTATTTGATTAATAATATTGAAGCATTTGGAGGCTAATCCATGCCTTTTCATTGTGATCTTGTACTTGGTTAATTTTGAGGTGAAATTAGCTGAATCTCATGCTCTCTTTTTTGTCAAATAATGTGTTTAGAAACTGTTTATTTTGAATAAGTATTTGCTACTGTCAATTCAATTATTTTCATTTCATTATCAGAATATTGTGAGAGCAATAGACTATAGTTGGTTATACTTATGTTCTGTTTCTTTTTTTATTGATGAGATTGACGGGATTCAACCTTGTTTCTATGAGAAATTGTCTAGATTTTGCAGGATCATCTTAGGTAGAAGGGGCTTGGAGATCTGTTGCATCCACTTGTTTTCTACAATATAAATTTTGTTTTGCTTACATCTTTAGTTTTGCAGATCCCTCTCTCCTTCACTTCTTTCAAGCACGAGCTTGAGGATCTCTCTCTTTTTATGTAAACAAATCAATCTCTTTTCTTGGTTACTATTTCTCTATGCTTAATAAAATTAGATACATCAATGTTATATATGAAATATGATTTTAATTGTGCATATATATCATATCTAGGTTCCTTTAAAAAGTTTAATTTCAAACTAGATCCGAGTTAGCCTCTCAAAGTGCCTTTTTTCATTAAAAAATCCCCTTTTTTTGCATTTTGAGTAGTGTAAATTATTTGTTTTGTTTTATCTGATTTGTAAGATTCTAATATATTTCACTCGCTGGTTTTTGGCAGTTTTTAAGAAAAGGAGGAGGACATACTGCTCAAAATTCAAGTTTCGGGTCACCTAAGACACAAAAAACTCCATCCTTCATCCTTTTTCTTCTTTCTTTTTCTCTCCCAGCAGTATTGTAAGCCTTTAGATCATTTTTCAAGGATAAAAGTGCATATGTAATTCATATTTTCATCATATTTTGAAGTTCATTAATAAATAAAGCAAGTGGGCTACACAACGGCCATACTCCATCCCCCCAGGGGGATTCACAGTCTCCTTTATGGTTTGTTTTTTACTAATCAATACATTCATACACTCCACCTTCTAGAAAGGTTGTATAGGTTAGTTGTTTTCTTTGATTTCATCTTTAAATAAGTAATAATTTCACACCTGACTCGTTGCCACAAAGTATGCTCTCTCCACCAACCAAAGGCTTTCTGTCGATTATTGCTGGATGTTCAGAAAGTTACACATAGTTTGCGGGTCTTAACTTGTCATTAGTTTACTTGCTTTACAAACATCATTTTTTTATCGAATTGGAACAAACATTTTGTCATAAACTTCGTGTATGCTCTTTCCCTCTATGAGATTTGCCTGGTCGTTGGGAAATCAAAAGCAATTTGTGACACTTTCTAAATTCCACACATTAGTCTAATAATCCATTAATAAAATCAAGCCCCAAGAGTTAGCTCAAGCGGTCGAGAAACCGTAGTTAGGCCTCCCAGCAAGTGAGGTCGCGGGATCCATTCTCCTCGACGCTCTTGGGGTTAGGCATGAAGTGTGCCGAGAGTGAGGCCCCTTCGGGTGGGCCCTCTTGAAATTATTCCGTGGATGTAGCCCATCGGTCAAGCCGGCGCGTGAACCACATTGAAAAAAAAATAAAAAAAATCCATTAATAAAATCAACTCCTCAAAAAACATTATGAATATCCAGCGTATCATATTTGACAATCGTGTGAAAATATTCAAAGGAAGCGGGAACCACTGAATAACGACCTCGAGATACCGTTAGGCTACACTCGTGTTGGTGTAGTGTTGGACACCTCTCAAAGACTTCGATTCAGCCCACATTTCTGAGTGAGGAACCACTTTCGTCATCTTCCAGATATATTCTCAGTACTTTCAGTATATCGAGAATCCCTTTCCCATAACTCAATTCATTTTTTAATAATTAAAATTGACCAAGAGACATTGCAAAACATTTCATTTTCAACAACATTATTTCTTCACTTTGACACCATTGGCGCTGATCTAATTCACAATATTTCAATTTTTCTTATGTGTTGATGTCATGCTAGTGAAATATTTATTTAAATTTTCAAACAATCTTGTTTCAGTATTTTACTCCAAAAACTCATAAAAAACTTACTTCCATCATTAACAACTAAAACATAAGAGCCTACGGTAAACTCTTTCTTAGGGACCACCCCCTTGAATTCATTAGGAGTTTTTCCTAAACGGAGGAGTCAAGATCAAGTGACATTACTTAACTCGAGACTTCCCCCCAAGGACACGCCTAACAACTTGAATATTTTTGTTGTGCTTAGCCCCCAGGAGTGTGAAAGAAGACAACACAACATAAGACTACAATCTTTGATACACCACAAGACTTTACAATACACGATTTACCACCCCAACACATGAGGATATAGATATGGATTGATACAAAACAAGTCCCAAGTTGATACACCACAAGTCCAAAGAATGAATCTTGATGTTGTGAAATCAACAATTTATAGGGTGTTGACTCTAGTTCTATTAGGAGGGATGGAGGTATTATTAATTTTAATCCTCTAAAACCTAGAATTGTGGGAGGGCCATGACAAGTTATGCTACCCAAGTTGTGTGATAATGACTAGCATTCACCTGTTAGGGAATATTGGTCAATATAATCAACAAGTTCTGTTTACGGGTTCTATCTGAGGTTAGGTTAATATAGTTGATGATCCATGATATTCCAACAGAGGAATGATAGAATGTGAAAGATGGAAGTAGGTTGAGGAGGAAGGAGGGTTTAGATTAGTTTAATGTTGTTAAGCGTTAGTTAAAACAATTTGGTTACTTGTGTTTGTTAAAACTATTGATGTATTCATTTGTGATGATCTTGGTACGATGTGCAACTCATATTGTATTAATGCCATCTAGTTAATTGGATTGTTAGATGTTGTGATTATTGGTTGTTGTCTTGCATGTTTGGATGAGAGGATACATGAATTGTGGAATAGATGATGTCATTCCTTATCATTAGTATGTGTACAACATATATATGCACTAGCTACACATACTTACCTTACACATGTGCAATAGTATTATTTAAAATACATATTTACTATTTAATTATGGTTATTCTTAATTAATGCATATTGGGTTAATTAACATGTTGATCTAAAAATAGGTTACATTTATTTATCAAATAAAATTGTATTTATGTAATGTACCGAGACGCCTATTTTAACAAGTGAGACCAAGGGGAAATAAAAAATCACTTCCGGTCGGACACGAAGCTTAGTACGAGCGGTAGGTTGCAATAAAGGACATTCTGCAATAGGGTCGGGGGCTGCAAACCCCCTGACAAGATCCATGGCAGCTACGAAAACTAGGGGCCTTTACCCTGAGGAATGCAACAGAGGTAGCGGTGATCGAGAGGAAGGAAAAGAAGGACAAGGCTCAAGGAGGAGACTGGGCCAAGGGGGCTGCGTTCTGAGGGCCCCGACGATCTCGGCAATCCAGATCCGATCGAACGTGATCTGGGGGAAAATTGAACTCTGGAAGGAGAAAGCCCTTATTAGAAAATTTGTGGGGGTTTGGCCAAAGGAGAAAGATCTGGTTCGGTGGATTCAGAGCACATGGAAACCGAAAGGACATTATGATCTCTAGTTAGGATCAAAAGGGTTCTTCACCATAATATTCTTTAATTAGGAGGATAGAGACATAATCCTGGAAGGTGGCCCTTATTTTTACTTCTCAGCAAGTTTATATATTAGACCCTGGAAGGAATGCTTTAACCCGGAGACGGAGGATCTAACAGTTGCCCCGGTATGGAGCAGACTGGTGGGTCTTCTATTGGAATACTGGGACATGGGAATCTTAAGAGATATTGGAAATTCAATCAGTGAATTCGTGAAGGTTGCTAAGCAAACGAGACTTCATAGGTACACATCATTTGCTCGCATATGTGTCTACATGGATCTGTCAAAGGACCTTTCGAAGGCTGTGAGCCCAAATTCGGAATATAAGGAGTGGATCCAGTAGATCGACTATGAAGAAATCCCTTTTCGTTGCAGGATCTGTCATGAGTATGGTCACTTTGGGAGGAATTTTCCCAAGGGTACCCAAGAGAAGGCAAATTCAGATCGAGAAGAACAGAAACAAGCCAATGAGGGTTTCACACAAGTGAAAAGTAGAAGACGGGGCAAAGGCAGTGGTGGATAGAGAGGGTGAAAGGAAGTAGCAAAAAAGTCTATAGAGAGTGCTAATCCCTTCTAGATATTATAAGAAGAGGGAGAAGGTAAAATGACAGGAGAGAAAGAAGTGCAGAACGAGACTCAGGAAGCCGAGAAAAAGGAATTTGGGGAGGAAAACAAAGAAAGCAGTATGTCGGATATCATGGAAGACGACGAAGCTGAGGACATGGAGTTAGGATATCTGGATCTAGATGCACTGGAAAGAGAATGCAAGAAGGAGGGTAAAGGGTATGTCTCTCGGGAACAGATCAAACTCCTACAGAAATCCATCATCAGTTCAAAAGTGAATTAGGAACTGGGGATCAGTGTGGAGCCTCAGAAAGGAAGCAAGAGGAAATCTACAGAGGAAGAACATCAAAGAGGACGAGAGACGAATAAATAGAGGATTGCAACGATTAGAGTTAAGCTCATCGAATTAGTCCAATATTTGACGATCTGGGTGGCCTTCTCTGAAGTAAGTAAAGTTATATAATGAAGATAATCTCCTGGAATATTAGGGGGTGCAATCACCTGAGAAAGATTAAGACCTTGGCTAGGAAACTTAAACAGGAAACACCAGACATGTTTTTTTACAAGCAACCAAATGCAGCTTTGATACCCTATTAAAAGTAGGACATAGAATTTGGAAGGGCAGTGAAGTTATGGAAACAGACGCTGAAGGTATGGGAGGGGGATTCACCATTCTATGGTAGCCTAGGCTGGTGGATCTCTCGAAGTGGAGGGCCAACCACTTCTCCCTGATGGAAGACTTAGAGATCTTAGGATCAAATATCACAGGGACGGTGGTCAATTCATATGGTCCAAGTTCCTTTCCCCAGAAACATGCCTTCATACATCACCTGAAGTGGCTGAATGACCAGGAGCAGGAGGGAAGATGGATAGTAGCAGGGGATTTCAACCTGATCGCCGCACTCAGGGAAAATAAAAGAGGGAGAAGGGTACTGGACAAGTGCCAAGAATAATTCAAGGAGTTCTTCGCCCATAGCAACTTAGTGGACATGGAGACAGGAGACGATTGGTTCACATGGAATAATAAAAGGGGTGGGGAACACCTTGTTGCATCCTGGTTAGATAGGTTTTTGGTGTCAGAAAACATTAGTAGAGGTTTAGGGGAAATCTAGGAAAATGTGCTCCCTGTTGTAGGCTCTGATCACTGGCCAATATGCCTCAACTGGGATGTGGGTAATTCTTTCCTTCCCAAACCCTTTCGATTTGAGCAATTTTGGTTGGAGCACAAGGACTTTAAAGGACTGGTGGAACATTGGTGGCAGGAGTTGGACAATCCTAGGGGACAAGAATGTACAACTTTCAACAGAATCTCAAGTCCTTAAAAGCTAAGATACGTACATGGAACAAGGAGTACTTTGGCAACATCTTTGCTGACAAGAAGAGGCTCATCCAGGACATTGACCTTCTCCATCAAAAAGGGATGGAAACTGGATGGGATGTAGAGATGAAGGAAGGGGAGAAGGACATCCTCACCCAGCTGGAATATAGGGAAAGGAAAGAATAAATATATTGGAAGTAGAAGTCCCGGGCCAAATGGTTGTAGGAGGGGGAAAAAATACAAAATTCTTCCATAATTCGGTGGTCCATAATAGGATGGGCACGAAGATCCACAGAATAAAAAAAGTATGATGGGACCCAGGTGGAAACCAGGGAATAAGTTGGGGAGGAGCTAACCAACCACTTCAAGGAAATCATGACTGAAGATTACGGTAATAGGGAACATGATATTTCCCGTATCACAGCACTTATCCCTAGATCTGTGTCCAGGGAGGACAATGAGAACCTTAGTAAGCCTATAACCATGCAGGAGGTGGAAGAGGCAATGATCCAAATGACCTAGGGTAAGGCCCTTAGTACGGATGGATTCACAACCAACTTCTTTCACTTCTTCTGGGATATGATCAAGGAGGAAGTCTAGGCCACAGTGGAGGAATCCAAAAGCAAGCGCGGAGTGCTTAAAGCCTTCAATGCGACTTTTTTGGCCCTAATTACAAAGGGGGAGGGGGTGGATTCTCCAGGTAAGTTCAAACCCATGCCCTTTGTAATGTGATTTATAAGATTATAACCAAAGTGATTGCAAATAGATTAAATCCCCTTCTCCCTGGTCTGATAAGCCCGTAGCAATCGGGATTCGTAGAAGGAAGACAGATCATGGATGGTATCACTGCGGTCCATGAGACCATTCACTCCTTGAAATGCACTAAGTGCCCAGGAATTCTCATCAAGATGTATGTAGCCAAAGCCTATGACAAACTCAGCTGACAGTATTTGGAGGAAATTTTGAGGGCGCATGGCTTCAGCTCAAAGTGGGTAGAATGCGTGATGGCATTGGTTACCTCACCTTTCTATTCCATTCTGTTGAATGGCTCTCTGACTGGGATCTTCTCACCCACTAGGGGGATCAGACAAGGAGATCAACTCTCCCATTTTCTCTTTATTCTGGCAGCAAAGGGACTGAGCAAGCTCATACAGGCTCACGTGGAAAGTGGACGAATCATGGGTCTTTCGTTGCATGAAAACATGGAAAAACAAACGCACCAGCAATTCGTGGACGACACGATGCTAATGGGGCACCCTTCAGTCCAAGAGGCTCGTGCCTTCAAATCAAGTCTAATGCTCTTTGTGAGAGCGTTGGGGCTCGCTGTCAACGCCGAGAAATATCAGGTGTTTTTCCTTAATACTCCTACTGCCAGTCAGAGAAACATTGGGCAGATCTTGGGTTTCAACAAAGGAACACTCCCATCCAAGTATCTGGGGTCCCTTTGGGGCAAGGTGTCATCATGAAGGCCTCTTGGTAGGATCTTCTGGATAGGATCAAGACCAGATTGGCAAATTGGACCCTCAAACCACTGAATCTGCCAAGAAGGTTAGTGTTGGTCAAGGTGGTGCTCCAAGCCATGTCGGTGTACCTCTTTTTTGTCCTCTCTGCCCTGAAGTCAATCTTAAAAGAGATAAGAAGCATCCAGAGAAATTTCCTATGGGCAGGGAGAGAAGCTAAAGCCAAGTTCTCTCTGGTTAGCTGGGAAAAAGTGTGCAGCCCCAAAGATAGAGGTGGCATGGGCCTCTGTGACCTGAAAATCATGGGGGAAATCCAGGGAGCTAAAATCTGGTGGCGATGGTGTAATTACACGCGGGAACCTTGGGATAAGATTTGGCATATCAAATATGCAAGGGATTAGCCTAGATCTCAGTTGATCAAATTCAATGCGAACCCTCTAGGGTCTCATATATGGTAGAAGGCTCTGGTAGGTTGGAAAATAATTCAGGAGCATAGCTTTTGGGAAGTAAGAGTAGAGAATTATGCCAACTTCTGGGATGACTCATGGAATCAACTTCCCAAGCTAATGAATGACCCCTGAAGGCAGCACATCCGGACCAGAGGTATAGAGGAAGGTAAAATAAATGTTAACTAATACTGGGAGGAAGGCATCTAGGAAGACCGTCATAGATGGGTCATTTCGAATAGAAGAGAAGAATGGATTGCAAAAGAAGACATAAGATCCTTTGCAAGTGAGCCCTGGGAATGGTGCATTTTTCTCAAAGACGGGGATGACATTCTCTGATGGGGCTACTCACAAAAAGGGTCCTTCAGCATAAAAGAAGCCTACAACATTAGGATTAGGAGTAAGGCGGAGGAGGACGAGATTTGGGAAAAAATATGGACGACCAACCCTTGGCCAAAAGTGGCCACCTTCTGTTGGCTGGTGGTTAAGCGGAGGATATTGATAGGGGAAAACCTGAGACGAAGGGGCATTCAAGGCCCTTGTCAGTGTGTCCTATGTGCAAACTAGGAAGAAAGCATGAATCATTTGCTTTACACTTGCCCCTTTATTGCGGACTTATGGGATAGAGGAGCACAAGTGTTCAACAAGAGTAACAGAAGTAGAGGGGACCTAGGCCAAACCATAAAGGATTGGCAGCCTAATATCTTTAAAAATAATATTTTGCGTACCTTATGGAAATATTTTCTAGGCAGCGTCATGTGGGTTGTCTGGAAGGAATGCAATGGCCGAATCTTCCGCGACAAGCATCAATCCTCGGAGGAGGTATGGAAGACGTTAACATCGAACATGTTGGAAACCATTTGCAACATGCAATGGACGGAGGACGATAAAGAATTCTCAGGGCTAGAAAAGAGAGTCGCAGAGGAATGGGGGCCAAACAAAGGAACCCTTGACGGCATGCGCCAAATAGTTAAGACTTGCAGAGTCTCAAGCCCGAACTCGTGGTCTCCACCATCGTGTCTGGTCTACAAGATAAATTTTGATGGCGCAGTGAAGGGTAATCTGAGTGAGGTAGGTCTTCGAGGGGGGGGGGGTATGCATAAATTCAGACAAAGAAATATTGCAAATATTATATGGCTCGATAGGTGCAGACACAAACAACTCAGTAGAATTGGAAGGAATGCTTCATGGCTTGAAGGTGGTGATCAGGAACGGTTGGCTTCCAGCGATGGTGTAAGGGGACCCAAACGTCCTGGTTCAGATGGAAAAGCAGCTCAGTAATGGAAAAACTACGGAGAAAGTCTCATCTAGTTGGCACCTAGATAGCAGGTTGGTATCCCTGCACATCCTTGTCATGACTCACCCAGCGATCTCCTTTCAACACGTCAGAAGGGATGTGAACAAGGTGACATACATGCTGGCGAATATTGGCACCAGTGAAAACGGGGCCCGTAGGATGGGACGGTTAGAGGACTTCGAGGTAGAGCAATGGATGCCAAGATGCCGACAGCTAGATGCTCATGATGTCGGTGTAGGAGGACAGGTGATGGAGGCTATGATGAATGAACGCGACAGGGACATGGGGCATCAAGAACCCTCCGCGGATCCAACCCTTTGACACACGTAGTCATGCACTCCAAGATCATGGTAATCTGAGACGGTCCTTTAGGCATTAATCCAAGGTACGGGGAAGGGCTTGCGAGCAGAGACAGGACCGATCTCTTGTAGGTAGATGATGTGGGAATGACAAAGGAAATGATGGTGCAAATCGTGTCTAGTACAGGGAAGGGTGTTAAGAGGAAATGGGAGATCGGAATTCAGTAAAAAACCGTTAATTTGACAATCGATGTCAAAACCCCAAATTTTCTGAAAAATTTAAAATTTTAAAAGCATATAAATTTTATAATTACAGTAAACTAATTATTAAATTAGTTATAAATTACTACATTCATTATCTGCATTATCTGTTGGTTATGTTTAGTGATAGAACAGTTCTTTTCAGTTTACTGACTTTGTTTCTTTTTGCGACCACAAGGTAAGACTGTCATGCAAACTGGGCTTACTTAGCTTTCGAGCTAATGCAGAAAGTTTTCCTATTCTTACAGACTACAGGTAAGAGTTTTGGGCTGCTTGTCGCACTTCTAAAGTATAACAAATTCGTTGCAAAAGAAGAGCTCAATAAGAAAATAAATGTTAAACAGTTTCCAACACTTGTTGAGGTACATTTAAAAACTGGCCTTCTTTCTAATAGAAGTAAATCCATGATTCTTGATGATTTCAGAACTATTTTGTATTATAGTCGTAATGTATGAAAATGTCTTACTGAATTCTTTATAATAGAGTAAGAGTAATAGAGCTATACAATCCATAGTATGATTTCATTCGTATATGAATACGTTACTTAGTAAAAGTAAACTGATAGAAAGTTTAGGTATTACTGTTCCTATCTTCAAACTCTGAAGTATAACATGAGTTTACAATTTTACTTCAAGCTGCTTTTTAAGAATACTATACTAATGTTGATGCATATGATGCATAGAGTTTTTATTCCCTCATTAGTTGTTTTCATGCATAACTAGAGTTTATCTTCAGTAATATAAATATCTTTAGGAAACAGGGTTCATCCTGTTCCCTTTATGTAAATAAACTGAACAAATCTTTAAGGGACTATAATTCATAAAAGAATACATCTCTTAATTTGTTATATAGCCTATCTATTTTATTATGGTAAACCTTCTAGATAATTTAAATGTGGCCTAAAGCCAAGTTATAAAATTATGATTAAGGGTGTTACCTTAATCAAGGGTTGTCACCACATAGTAGTTACTATTTTCATTTTTGTATCTTTCAACCATATGTTGCCATTTTATTCAATATAGATAAGCCATTGAGGTTATTAAGGTCAATAGGACCAATGTCATAGTTTTTCTTTACTCTATTATCCTCCTTTATGATCCTTTACAATATAATTTTATGTTAAGACAAAAGTGGAATGAACTTAATATTTCATAAGAAGAGTTATAAGGTGGAAATAAGAGGTCTAAAAGTCGACCATGTTTACGATCGATTCATAGCTTACTCTCTTTTTAAGATCCTATAAATAAATCATAAACGAATTACCTCCTTTACATAAAATTGTAAGCTAAAGTGATTATATTATTTACCTGGCATGAGGGTTATAACCAAATCTTGCCATGAAATAAAGGGATAGTTTGGACTCCATATAACCATACTTTATATGTTGAAAAGTCATCATAAGATTTCCCATGATTTCGATGATTACCAATCTAGGGTTGATAATAATGAACACCTCATTATTTGCATGCATCGTAAAAGTTTGATGGACCTTGCACGAGGAGTATGGATAACCATTGATTTAAAAGAATGATTGGGAATCATTCTTCTCGTAAGATGTTTGCTAGAACTATACACATAACCCACTGCTCGTCAAATATTTACTGGGCTATCGTGGCATTATCATAGCCATATACCACGTTGTTATAAGAGCTGTTGACAAACCCTAGCTCACATTACCTCCTTCTCCTTCGGCTCTTGTCGCTCTGCGATGGTGCTGGTGCACCCTTACGTCGCCTCTCCTCTGCGACGGTATCCTCCAGCTTGTCCTCTTCCTGTGGCTCGTTCTTTTACCTCTTAGTAGTGTCGTTCCATACGTTGCTGTTGGTCATCTGTTGGCTGTTCCTCCCTCAGGTTTTTCCTCTGTTATGGTAGAATGAACCCGAATCCTTGTCTGAAATAACCTCCTCCCTCAGTGAGGTTCGAAGGCTTGTCTTGCTGTATTGCGATTTGAGTGTGGCTGTGTGTTAACCTTCTTTTCCCTCCCTGCAGTAGGGTTATCTCCTTGCATTGATGGTTGTATTACTGTTACTGGTGGTCGTGTCTCATTAAAAGGAACAGGTATGAATAAAGTAATTCTTTCTTTGCCTTTACTGTTTCGTTCTTAACCATAAACTCGTTATTCAGGTTACAGAGTTCTAACATTACGGTTTTCCTTGTGGTTACAGGTCTTGTCTCTCCTTCCTGCGCGGCTTCTAGTATAAAGATTTGAGCAGCAGTTGCAAGTCCTGGTAAGCTTGGTTACACCATGGCTCTTTCTCCCTGTGGGGTTCCTTTGGAACTTTCGAGGGTTGGCACAATGATGCCTGAAACCCTTACAGCTTCAGTTTGTCTTGTTAAACTATTTGTTACTTTGGATTAGTGGAAGAAACCCCTATGCTGTGCGAGGGTGCTCCGGCTTCGGCCCAGATTGGATATGTTAGTTTCCCCTTTTTGTGTTTAAGTGCCGTGTAAAACGCTAGGCTATGAGCCTGAATTTGAAAAAGGGTTACGACCTCGACTTCTTATTTCTATTGTAATTTTGAACTTACAGGGTTTTCACCCTAAGTCCATGATATAAGATATTATTACTGTTTTTCTCTTCTGTAAATCTTGGTTTGTATTACAGCATTGAATTTATGAATTTATTTATATGATAAATATAGTATTCGAGGCTCGATAGTAGGATAATAATTACAGCATTTACCTGTAATTTGTAAAACTATGTATATAAATATGAAACTGGCTTATGACAGCCTTACTCGGTTGATTTTTTATAAAGCCGTGAGTAAAATATTATCTTGGCTCCACAGTTGTTGATTTGATTATATATATTATGGATTAATAGGGTTAAACCCTAAGTCGACAGTATAAGAATATACATACAACCTCCCTATTAACTTCAATGTTAATTAATTTGTAATACTCTTTGCAAACTGTGGGGGTTATTAGTTAAGTTTTACAGTACTTGCTAAGCTCGATAAGTCGAGCATTCTACACTGTTGATTTTATCCTATGTGATAATATATTGATTTCTTTCTCTGTCGTGTTTTTATAACTAAATACTAATATTTTCTGTACAAGGTTATATATTTAACTTACTTTATTTCTAAAGATAAATTGTTATGTAGAACTGTTAACCTTCATAATAGAATAGAATAGATGGGTATTTAAACGAAAAATACTATGTAACTGTCAGTAAAATCTGAAGTGCATTATCTATATTATAATAAGAATAAATAAGGTATTACTATAATTACCTTATAATACTATCTTTATAGAGTAAATAATAAGATAGTAAATACTATTTATAAAAATAATGTCTTTACCCTAATTAGAGTACTATTACTTTTATTGTTATTTATACTCGGTTTCCTTGGTAAATATTTAGAGAAAATAATTTGTTACTAGTTGTTTATACACATAGAATAAAGTAGTCCATTACTAGCCTGTTGTTATCAGGTTCTTATACTTTATTGTATTGATTATTTTGTAGAAATACTTTTTGTATTAAATTACAAATCAATGTTTATAAAGAAAAGACATTAAAAGAACTAAGCAAATTCTACACTGTTAATAGCTTAAGTAGTATTAGTTGCAGTGCTATGTTTTTATTTAAACTTAACTAAGTAGAACAGGAATAAATGAATAACATATATTATTTTTCAAAAGAAAATTCTGCTATACTAAATACCTGTAAAAATAAATAGAGATTCTAGCTACTCTTTATTGATTTGAATATTATACTTGCAGTAATAACAAATGTAAAGGAGTAGGCTGTAAGCATCCTTATCCAACTTAATCCTACTCTAGTTAACTATTAAACTCTTCCTTGATATTCAAAATAGGCAATTAAAGTTACTGATAGTAACTAAAATATTAAGAACTGTTTTCTCTATTGGTACATATTATTATCAGTGAACAATTCAATTTACTTCTATGTTCTAAAAGACTTGACAGTTTTCTGTACATAATGAAACTACTCCTAAAACCAAGGTATTCCTTCTGAAAAACAACACAAAGAAACTAATCTGTAATTCCATCACATACTATTCTGTGTTTTCATCATACTACTTTATTTGTAAATTTACCCCTATGCTGGAGTACGGCCTGGTCACACCAGATGTGGAAAAACATAGGTGGGATTATAATTCTCATCAAAAATATTTTGTTACAGAATAAACTGAGAACACTTCATTACTAATCCATCTAATTTCTTATACCATAAACTACAAATCTACCAATCAATCATAAACAGATATTAAAACAAATATTTAATAGATGGCAGAACCTGTTCTGGAACTGGGACAACAACAGCAATGGGAGGCCGTTCCTCCCTACCAACTCCTGGAGAGCGCTCAAACAGTGACTCCTCAGGACCCCCGAGCTTGCTCTGGTCTCCTTGGCTGGAACTAGGTGCAGCAATAGTCAAATACCAGTCTTCAAATTCAGTATCAAATCTGAACTATCAGTAAGTTCTCCCAGCTAACAAGCTCTAATAAACCAAGTTACTGTAGCATTCCTCTCAGAACAACTTCCTTACTGTTTTTCCCTTTTTCCCCAATGAATTTCATGAATAGCATTCCCCTAAATGATTCTTCTCTGGAAAATATCTGAGCAGCCTCAGCTCTATTCATTGGGTACTTTTAAAAGATTGCCTAGGTCTTTTTTTGGGTTAGTTGTCATTTATTGAGCCACCTGATCTGATCCCACTTTCTTGGGGGATCATGACCCCAAATGTAGGGAAGTTGCCACCTACAACTTAGGAAGTGTTTGAGGATGCTGCCACTTGTCTTTTTCCCTCCACCTAGTTCCTTCCACTAGTTTGACCAGTAACCTCATATTAACAGCTCTCCCAATGCTGTTGTCTCCACTTTTTATTTATTAATAATAAAATATTCATAATTACATTCCACTTCTTTTGACTCTGCTGAGTCATCAGTTCCTACTTAGCATTAACTTTAACATAATGTCTTAGGAAATATAATTAAAACAATTACATTATTTTACAAAATTGGGGTATGTGACAATCGAGCCTCTGTCTATTAATAACAAGACCTCCTTTTGGCTCTTCATCTACTATCTATGGGACAAAGAGGTGGAACTGGCAAGTTTAGGTGGTGGCGCAAACCTGCGAGACTTTCAGAGCAATTCGGTGAGGGGTGGGAAGGCAGAGTGGAAGATGGCTCCTCCGCGGGGTTGCCTCGGAAGAACGAGTGGGAGAAGCACACAAGCTAAACACCCAAATAAGGGGAAGAGTGTGGCTTAGCAAGGCAAGGCGATGGCAACTCGGGCTCAACTTCAAGCTCAGGCGGCAGCATAATTTTTTAAAGACCGCATTCCGCTAATGGTCTGCCAAGCCACGGAAGGGGTGGAGAAGGTGCTATAGGAGCAAGTTTGATCGATGCCCATTGAAATGGTGCGGGAGGAGGTCGAGGGTTGGGTTGCAGACCCGGGTTCAACAGCTGGAAGAGCCTCAGCACATGACCGACTTGTAATGCTTTACTGGGTAATCATGAACTTGGTCGCCCACTCGGCTCTGAACATCGAAGCCAAATTAGAGGAGATGGCGGAAAAGAAGGAAGGGGACGTGGAACCAGTCAAAGCATGGAAGGAACACAACAAAGAGTGGTGGGCTATAAACAAAAATATCTACGTCCTCAGCTCGGATTGCCGCCTAATGCACTGTAAAGTGGATCAGCTGGCCACTTGCCTTGGCATCGCTCTGTATCATCTGGAGATGGAGCAGCAAACATTTGGGGGTTCCAACCGTCGCACTGGAGGACGAGGCAATGACAATGCGGGTGTTACACCCCCGACATGTGAAGATACTTTGGTTCAACAGGTGGAGTGCCCCCTTCATGACCAACGCTCTGGACACGGGAGGTAGGCCTTACCTTAGTTCTCTGAATGGGATTTCTTAATGTTTATCACCTCTGTCAATAAGTTTGGGAGTTTTCTTTCTCGTGGTCTTGTTAGTTTATCTGGCTATAATTATGAATGTAATTCTGGGATTGAGCTCTGCACAGATGGGGCTCTCCCTGTTTTGGGGAAGGTTGGGTTCAGGGATGGACGAATGTAATAGGGGTCTGGCTGGGGATTGGGCTGGCTGACAGAGGCCCAATTTTTGTATTTCCATGTAATGTTGCTTTTCTGAAGTAATACAATCTTTTATTTACAAAAAAAAACAAGTGAGACCAAGGGGCACTCAATTTCCATATCCGAATTTAACATTCATGTCCAGTTTCATAAAAAAATCATGTTCAATTAATTTTTACCCTAATTATCCCTTCTTTATCACTTCCTTTTATCTATCTTTCTCTTGGGAGGAAATTCTCCCAATGGTGAGCCCATATTGGTGGATTGAAATGTTGAGACACAAAATCTACCAACGCAGTTCTCCTCCTCTCCTTTGACAATTTTGTTTTTATTCAATTAAATTCCATTTAATAGCGTAAATAAATATTCATGGTCACCCAAAACAACTTATGCATCCATTTAATTTGCAAACAATTCAACCATGAACACACATTCCATGCCATACAATACAACACATTAGACATTCATAGAAACAATATATAATTAACATACAAAAACATAATTAATCATGGCATTCATAAAAATTAGAAGCTTATATTTTAATTCAAATGTTCGTCAACTGACTACATGTGAAGGACGTTCCTCCCAACCATAGGAACTATTAATCCAAGTCTCACTTTGATAGGACACCCTCGAGCTGGGGCTATCAATCCACAAGGGCAAAGCTCTCCTTCAATCCCAATTTACTCACGCAACTGATCCGGATTTATGCAGGAATGCAACCGAATACACAAATAACCATAGAAACAAATATGCAACAGAAATAACACTTCATTTCATTAATCAAAGAACTGAAACTTGTTTACATACAGAATGGAAATAAACTAGCTAGAGTGTTGGTAGCTTATCTTTGAGAAGAGATGTGGTGGCTACATGCCTCTGAACTCTATGTTACAATGAGAATCGAAGGCCTATATATTATTGAGAAACAATGGAAACCCTACACATCCAAAAACCTAACCCTAGGAGGTGAAATGCCAGAATGTGGGCCCCGTTGGGTAACTTGGTACATCAATTTCCCGGGGTCGTAACTTTGGCTTACTACCTCCGTTTGATGCGCATGATACATCGTTAGAAAGATCTCTTCAAGGACTACATCCTTAAATTTCAAATGTTGAGTCTGAAATGAACTTATATTTTCCTGACCATTCGATGCCGAAAAAACGTCGTTTAGGGCCTCAAAATGGCTCCGGAAGTTTAGGACCCGAAAACTGCCAAAAATAGTAAATTGTGCTACAATTAAGGAAACTGGAAAACTGAAAGAAAGAATGGTGAGGTTCCAAGTGGAATAGGTGGGTGGCCACCAATATCCTCCTGGATCAACAACCCATTGATGCCTAAACCCACTACACAACTGTCCCAATCCTTAATTCTCCTTACCCATCAACCTAGGCAATGCCAGGAACAAACTCACTTCTTCGAGTTAATATTCCCTCGGGAAGCCTTAAGTTCCCTTCTAGAACTCCATCACAGGATGGACAAGAAGTCTTTGAATTTAGACTTTAGGGCACCAACTGTAGGCCAGGTTTCTCCCACACCAGTCTACATGGGTTAATGGCATTAAAAATTCATGTACAACAATGGCATCTTCATTCTCGGTTACAACTTCAGGCTATGACTTCCTAAAGGCGATGGTTCATAAGTGAAATTCAAAATAGTGGAGGAATAGTGAAGAACGAAACCCCTTTCTAGCTTGAAAACTCCTTTTTATAGCCATGGGTCATATGGCCATATGGACCCTCCACATAGAACCACTTTTCCCTTCATAATCTCATCTTAAGATAGTTAACTAAGGTTTAATCAAAGTATGGATCCCAATCATGGTTAAAATAACTTGGTTTAATAAGGCTAGGAAGATAAACTAAGTCACACTATCACTTCCCCACTTGTGGATTTGTAGCGGCCATCTCTTCTTCGTCCCTCTTCCATGCAACGATTTAGATATGTTTATATTAATAACAAAAATGTACATAATTGCATAGTTTTGGTCATTCCTACCATTTGTTTCCGGATTTTAGCCTTTTTACATCAATATTTACAAATTTACATTGTGGGGTTAAATTGGGGTATTCCATTTCATTTTCGATATGAATTTGGTTTCATTTCATTAGTATAAGATAAGATTCTTAAGATTTCAAATAATTAGATATATTTGATGTGTTAGGAAAAATGTTAACTTAATTACATTTAAGGATAAGATTGTACTATTTTTCATACATTATTATGACCCTTTCTAGAAAAGGGGGTTGCGCTCCTCTCGAGGGAGAGGCGGTGGGAAGTGCTTAAGGAGGATTGCGGGAAGAAGGAAAAGGGTGTGTGTGGTGTTTTTGGGGGGGGCTTAGGATAAATTTGGAAGGAACATGGGATTGAGGGGGAGAACCACATATGAACTAGAAGGGTTGGATTGGGAAGTTAGGATGCTTCCCAAGGTACTTTGTTGAGTCATGTCGGTTGACGTTGTTGTTATTAAGACCACGGGCGTGGAGGGATAGGAAACCCATAGGGTTCCTTGAGCTAGTGAGTCAAATAAGCTACTTCTAGTTGGTTGGGAAATAAATCCTAGTTTGAGCATACTATATTGGACTGTTGTAGAGGAGGATTTGGTTGTAATGCTAACTCAACTAGATTTTTTAGGTAATCTACTAATTATTCGTGTTCAATTCAATTCTAAATTTTAGTTGAAGTAATATCATGATTTAATGATTGAATTAGATGCAACATGATTGAAACATATACAATAGAGAATTATCACAAATTTGTCATAAGGAATCTAGGAATTATGCATGAAAATTTATGGTACATGTAAGTTTAAATTCATAATAATGTTATGCAACTTGGTAATGATTTAAATTGATTTAGTTGATAAACACCCATTCTTAAAGATGTGTTACACACAGGGATCAAGACATGGATCAGAAAGACATAGCATGAAAAAGACATGGATCAGAAAGACATAGCATGAAAAAGTCATTATGGACTTAATTTTCAAAAGTAATATTTGTTAATGTGTGTGTTTTGTATTTTGCTACTCAACCAGTTTGTTTAGTTATATAACTTTCATTTTTTGAAAAGTTATATAGTGTTGGAGAAGAGGAACCTATGGTAAAAGTTACATAGTATTCGAGCCATTTTGGTTTTCTGATAAATCAGACTTTGACAAAGTCCAACATGAAAAAAATCCTTTTGAAACTATGTTTTTATGTATCTCTTAGTTAATTTGCTAGATTTCTAGCAGCTTTAAATATACATATATTTATTATTAAAAACAAAACACAAATTTATTAGAAAAACAAATAAACATAGTCAAGACATACATAAATGATTAGATTAAGTGGTATGGTACTTTTTATAATCAATTATCAAAGTTGACTGCCTTTATTGTATGCTTCACTCAATATTTTATATGAGAAATCAGTTAATCTTTCTTTTTCATGTGAAGATATCTTCACCTACATTAAAATTAAATTAAGTCTTAATAATCAATTTGATTCATTTTTAATGATGGCTAATAAGTCAAGAAAGCGTTATTTATGAAAGGTTATAAGTTGACAATTTCTTAATTGTATATGTTGGAATTAGTATTCAGCAACGTGACGGAGTTTCCGGAATTTAACAAAACTCCAAACGTTGAAAATGTTTCAAGACTAATATATTTTTAAATTATTAATAATTATATATAATATCTAATTAAATATATTATAAATATGATGATGATTATGGAAGTTCATTAATACAAATTTTGGTCTATCGAACTTTAAAAATGATATTACTTAGTTCATGTTCCTGATCTTAAAAACCTTGTCAAAAAGCTTTCCAAGTTTAGTATAGTTTTGGCAAGTTAGGAGGTTATAAAAGTTTGTATTATAACAAATACTATGAAACTCATATCTAGTGTGGGTGTAAGCAAGGCACTCTTAGAGAAAACGATTTTCATCCTCAATGCTCATAGACTCACAGAGATGGCAAACCCTTTCCACCCATGGAGTTTTAGGAATAGACCAACGCCTTGTTTCGCTATGGAGTTCATGAGAGTTCGTTCTAATCTTGGCTATATTAATTTTCTTTCGGGAGCTAGTTACTACCAAAAGATACTTCTGATCTTCCAAGTTAGGATTAATGACCTCTTTATAATATCTTAATTTTCTCTTCACCGCTAAATTTTCCTCACACCAAAATTTCTATTTAAACTTAGAAGAAATGATATTTTTGACATTATCAATGTTCTGAAAAATGTAGTTTTTATTAATGCCCCAATGGTTTAACCAAACTATGGTATCTTTACACCAACCCTGCTTGAGGCGTAGTTGGTTTTGACTCGAGTTTAAAACAATTTTAGGAAGTCTTTTGTTTCCCGTGTTATTTATCTTATGCTTGTACATCATGTACCTAGTCATAGCCTTGCTCTCGATGGGGGAATGACCCACTTCTATGAGGAGAATAGGATAAGGTGTATTGCTTTTTAATTTTGAGGTTATAAGTTATAAACCGCTTCTAAATTTGCTCAATCTTCCTCCAAGATTCTCTAGAAATGTTGCACCCCCATACTTCACAACCATACAAAATAATAGGGATGACAAGAGTTTGAAAGAGAAACTTCTTTTTATCCCACATGACCACATCAATTGATTTACAGTTATTTTCAAGACCAAAATAAGCTTTCCACCCTCCATTAATCCTTTTCTCAATGCTATAGTTCCAATTGAGATTGTGATGAATATCAATTATGAGATTCTTGTAAGAAGTCACTTCCTCTATATTTATATTATCATAAATAAAATTTGCATAGGTGTCTTTCTTAGATTTTATAATCATGATTTTTGTCTTGTCGGTGTTAACAGTCATACCTATGTTAGAGCAAAAATATTTAAGAATTCTTAATTTCTTATCGAGATCAAAAGGACACATTGCCATAAGAACAATATCATCAGCATAAAGTAGGAGGATGATCATTATCCTATCTAAGATTGTACCGACGCAACCTGCTTCTTCTAAACACTTTTCTAGCTTATCAATGTAAATGCCAAAAAGGGTAGGGGAGAGGGGGAAACCTTGTTTAACTCCAATATTACAATTTATATATGTTGTTCACCCCTCATTATTCTTAAACTTGGCAATGACATTTTTGTATAACCTTATCGCGACAGCTATAAACTCAAAAGGAACGCTAAGCTTCTCTAGCCTATTCCACGAGTTATTTCTAGGAACTATATCAAAAGCATTTCTAAAAGCCACAAAGCAACAAAATAGGTCAGACTTATTATTACAACATCCGTCTGCAATGCCTAAGTGTAACGAGGTGATTCGTGGTTGAATGATTCCTTCTAAAACCTGCTTGCCTTTAGCCCGCTTACCTTCCATTTCTAGTCATTCATTGATCTTCTTTTCTGAGATAATACCATATAACTTAGCTAAGAGAGGGCTAATCATAACAATCTGATAATTAGAGGGGTCTTTTTTATCACCACTTTTAAAAACATGAATAATGAGGCCTTGAGTATTAAAGAGTTTATGGATGTGTGGAGTGAGGACAGGCCCTCCAATTTTTAAGATTTCCGCTTGGTAGCCTTCAATGTCTTTGGCTTTTCCATTTGTCAAACGCTTGACCCCAAAATCTATGTCTTCTAACTAGAAAATTTATTTAGTTATAAGAAGAGTTTGAATGTTATCTCTAACATCCACAGATTCATAAAACTATATATAGTTCTCTTTTAAAATATATCATATTAAAATAAAATATACAAATTAAATTTATATATTAATTAAAATATGGCATATTAAAATTAATTAAAATATTAAAACTATACACATGAAATTTATGTATTAATCACATATTAAAATTAAATTTGTATATATTAATTATCTATTTATTAATAATCATATTTATTATAATAAAAAATATTATATTATAAATATATAAAACTATATTAATTCAATTCTTTTAAAATATGTCATATTAAAAATAAATAAATAAAAATTACAAGTATACACGTTAAATTTATATATTACTTTCTTGAATTTCTTAATATGTCATATTGAAATAAAGATATCATATAAAAAAATAATTTTTTTTTTACAATTATACATCATTAAATTTATATATTAATTTCTTCTAGTTCTTAATATGTCATATTAAAATTAATAAAAATATTAATATGCCATACTAAAATTAATAAAAATAATAAAAGTATGTACGTTAAATTTATAATTTATAATTATAAAATTAACCATTATTAACATCATCATTATATATATTAATATTAATAAAAAATTATAAATAGATTAGTTAAATTTATATATTAATTATAATGAAGAGTGAAATAAATGTGATTTAGAGTAAAAATATAAAATATAAAATTTTTATTTTATTTTTAAAATCAGCGTAAATCTAAATCCTAGGTTCTATCAAGTATCCAGAGGGATCAAACTCTCTAGGTGCCACCATTAGAACCAATCAATGTAACTACTAATTTATGCATTAATATTAATGCACCATACACTAAAACCTATGCAAAGAAAAAACTCAATGTGCAAGTTAATGAAATGCTAATTAAATTCTCTTACTGAAATTCAATATTTTTCGATTTGACTACATTTACAATTATAATTAAAAAATAAAATTAAAACATATTTGAAAAAAATGTGATTTAAAAACTTTTTATTATTTAAAATTTTAAAACATTATAACTATTAAAACATTAACTTTCTTAAAACATTATAATATTATACTATTCTATAAAATAATTATATTTTAAAAAAACCTTATTTTTTAAAAACATTTTTAATATTCAAACATTATATCTATTAAAACATTATAATTATTAAAACATTATAATATTACTTTATTTCATAAAGTGACTATATTTTCAATTATATTTTAAAACCATATTTAAAATATGATTGAAAAAAATCTTATTTCAATATACATTTCTTTAAATATTTTTTATTATTATAAATGATTAACTTTTAAAAAACCATATTTTAATAGTTATATTTCATAGTCTCATAACTTAAAAACCTTATTTAAAACCTTTCAATACTATCCTAAATGAAAACATAAAATTGTTTCAAACTTAAAGATTACATACATTTTAATACTATCCTAAATATAACTTCAAGTGAGATCTAGGATCATGTTAATATGGTTCTCAGGTATTGAATAAATTAAAGTATATTATTATTCAAAACATCTACCTCAAACATGGTTTTAAAACCATGTGTAAGACCCTCCTAAACCATATACAATAAAACCATGGGTTGTTTAGGAGGCTTTGCACGTGGTTTTAAAATCATTTCCAAGACCCTCCTAAACCATGTACAATAAAACCATGGGTTGTTTAGGATGCTTTGCACATGGTTTTAAAACCATTTGCAAGGCCCTACTAAACCATGTACAATAAAACTATGGGTTGTTTAGGAGGCCTTGCACATGGTTTCAACATTTTTTGACTCATAATTAATTAATTAATTTATTATTATTTTGTTAGGTATGAACATTACAACATATCCTCATATTGGGTTGTTTGTGTGGCGGACATTGTTTTAGGGGGATAATTAAAAATTTTATTTTTTATTATTAATTTTAATTTTGTGTAAGCCGACATGTTGGGTGTAAAATTTATTATTATTTTATTGGTGTCATGTACAAACCCGACAACATCTCTCTCATACTGCATTAGAGAACACCTCGCTTCTCCCAATACAATAAAATTTATATCATATAAATATGATATTGACTTTATAATTTACAATAGATTAATTAAAAATAAAAATATAATAAAATTAATTAAAAACATACCTAAATTAAAAAAAAATAAAAATTAATGATTGATGTCGTCGTGACCACGATGAAAACATAATTTAAATCAATTAAAAACACAAATATAATAGAATTAATTAAAAAGTTTAATGATCAAAGGATCTAGAGAGTTTAAAAAAGTTTAATGATGGATGTCATGATGATTCAAACATAATTTAAATTCTGATGTATTTTTATATTTAATTATGGATGATATATTTAAATTAAAAATTTTATTATTTTATAATAATTTTGAATCTATGACCTTTCAAGAAGAAATACATAACTTTTATTTTATACTCCTGATTCGCCAAATTTATAATGGTTGCATAAAAATTTTATGTTACTGGTACTTTGTGAATTTGTGACTTTCATATTGTAGTAAACAACTTTGTTAAGAGATTGTTAGAGTTTAGAGTTTCATTTTGTTTGTTTATGTTGGAATCTTTTTATTTTTATGAAGAAGTGTGGGGAATTATTTGAGATAAGAAAGAACTTCCTCAACCTTTCAAATAGTATGACAATACTTTGATTTGTGCAAGTTGATTTTTTTTATTGTTTATATATATAATTTAATTGGAGATGGTTAACCATTTATAATAGTTATAGATTTACAAGGTGAACACTTGTTAGAATGGGTAGGGAGCTACTTGGAATTTGACATGTTCAATCAACACAATTGTAATTTAGAGATGATAGACCTCACCACAAGGTTAGTAGGTAAGTTGATAAATTTATGTAATTAACATTAGTCATCTAAAAGCTTAGTGGATAATGGTTGAGATTTGATAGTGGCCAATGATGTGGTTATAATTAGTTGAGGGATAGTGTCAATTGGTTATTATTGGTTGGGGGATAGTGCCAATGTATCGTGATTATCATCCACAAAAGGTTGAAATAGTGTCTACTTCTAATTTGCTTTTATAGCTGGACATATTTTATCATGTTTATATAGACTCTTGTTTATGCTACTTTATTATGTAGTGGTATGTAATGGATGTTTTGATATAAGCAAATATAATTTTTGAATTTTGATAGTGTTAGTGTCAACAATATTAATCTAGGTGGACACTAGAGGCCATCCACCTATTCCACTGATTTAGAATGGGTCCACATTTTGGGATTTTTTTTTATAAATTTCAAGTCCTAAACTTCCTATGTAATTTTCAAGTATTTCCTTTGTGTTTTTCACAATTGACATGGGCCACGTAATCTTTGTTTATTGTGTGGATTGTCAAACTCATAGAGCATGGATTAAGCTATGTAACAGTCCAAGAAATGCCCTAATATATTTCATATGTAAAATTTGTGCCCCCATGAAGTTGACATATTAGCTAGACTTCTTAGGGCTTACATTCTTTTTGCCACATCATTTTCTAGGGTTGGGGTATTAGATATATAGGGTCTTTTTCATCCTAGGACATCATACTTTATGTTAAAAGGTAGTTTTGACTTGTCTTCTTGTAAATGAGCGTACCCAACACATCTCCTCTTCAAACATAAGCTATCAACATTCTAGCAAGTTTACATTGCTTTGTATTACAACTTTTTCCTATTTCATTTAGTAGTATAATATAATTTTAATGAATTCTGGTTTCATTGTATTGTTGTGCTCTATGCAATATCTCTGAGTGTTTCCTTTTTATATTTTTTCCTTTCTTTTGTTCCCTATATTAGAGTTTTCTACCGATGACATTGCAATATCACAAATAGTCATACTCTTCAAGAGCATCATACTTATTGGACTTGTTCCCTCGAGTCAAAAACTAAGGACCACTTTGTCTTCAAATGCAAACCTATATTATGAGACTAAAAGGTGGTTCTTCTGTGTTTTTAGGAACTCTTGTGACTCACTCACAAGATTTGGCATATAAGAATAAAAGACACATAGCCTTCTTCTATTAAAAAATACTTGAATGATGGAACCATCTTGCTCCACATAGATCTTTAAAAGTGACCACTATTAAGTTGGTTGCTTCCTACTTTGAGCAGACCTCAAACATGAAAACACCTCATGTCGATTGAATCACTAATACACTGAACAAGGGTGTTAGATAACACAAATCCCTAATAAATTTCTCAACTTCACAACCATAACAAGTTCTTTTCAACATCAGATTATAGAAGTGTCTCAAAAATGTAATTTGGTTAGCTAAAGAACACATTGTTTTATGAAGTTTTTGGTTTGAAACTTACGATTTGGCTAAGAGTTTTCAACCCTGAATTTTGAGGTACGATCTTGTGTATGATCATGCAACTTAACGCAATGTATAATATAGAAGGTTACGGTACAACGAATCATAAAAGATTGGTATTTGAGATTGAGGCAAAGAGAAGGAATATTTTGGATGAAAAGGAAGCCATCTAGAGATTAAAAAGTAGAGCCTTATGGCTAAAAAAAGGGGATGATAAAACAAAGTTTCCACAATTTTCTAAATCACAGGAAAAACGCCAATTCTTTATGGCACTTGGAGAATGATTAAGGTGATTGGGTGATTGGTTTTAGAAAAATTGCATATGTTAGTGTAAATCACTTCAACATACTTTTTCAGTAGGATGACAGAGTTTCGGTAACATAGATAATGAGAGTGATTGCATTCTACCCCTCTTATGTAAATGAGGATCCAAATGACGGTCTATTGAAGGAGGTTACCATTGATGAATTAAAAGATGTTGCATAGGATTTGCAGAAGGGTAAAATCCCTAGGCTTTATGGATGGCTAATGGATTTTTTCACAGGTTTTATGGATTTATTTGAATTAGATCTCCTCAAAGCCATTGAAGAGTAAAGAGAAAATGGAACACCATCAAGCATAGACCATCTTGGGCTCAAAAAAATCCACAAGACAATATCATACTAATCATACTTTTATCCCTTCTTCGAGCTCCTTAAACTATGAAGAAGGCCCAAATGGTTCCTTTCAGTGGCCACACATATTGCATATAGTCTCACATTATGGCAACTTTCCCCCATTGGGTCGCCTTTGTTAAGAGTACTCTATGATGAGTCTCCAGTAACTCCCCCAAGTATCTCCCATTATAGCTATATCCTCAATTCCACAACTATGATTCCCTCCCCGTGAGTCAGTGTCATTTGTTGCCAGGGAAGCCTTGTTGTTATACTCTGAACAAAGGAAGTTTGAGTCCCTCGTACTCCCCTACCTATGTTCCCCATTCAGTGTCTCAATCACATTATTATTCCATATATCTAGTTGTCCCCCTCGTGCTTCTATCAAGGAAAGCTCATTTCCTTGTTAGTTGCAGGTCTCTCTCTATCGACGTCAACACATCTATTCCAGAGGATAGACCTAGAGGTCCCTGTATCTTGGTTTCATACACCTCATTGATGAGTTCTTTAGACCACTTGAAAGGAGTCCTTCGTGCCTTTTGGGTTGGTTGTGTCTCACGTGCTTGACTTTAGCTACATTATCGCACCATTGAGATTCGTACAAGGTATTGGTTCCTTCATTATTTGGTTGAAGACCTCGGTTGTCACCTGAATCTAGCACATTGGTGAGTCTATTTGGGACCCATGTACTTTCCTGTCCCTTGTGATATCCGGGATGCGTTGGCGACAGTGTTCAGAAGCCCCTCAATGTCATGCTTTCGTATATCTCCAGTATCCAATGTCATTTATTGTACCTCAAAGATTTTGACTCTCATTTATTGATCCATACAGTTGTGTACACCTTCAAATTCAATAGAGCATCAGTTGTTGTGATATTTCATTCCAGGAGAATGCCATTGTTTTTATGTACCATTTATTCAGATCTGTATTTGTATTCAGTCTCCCATTGAGGCCACCATTATGTACTTTCAATTATATGTATTGATCGACTCCCATTGTTTGAGCCTTGATTCCCATTTTTATATTGAGACATTGATACGAGCATGGGTATGCCCGCCTCGTCCATATATATGTCTAAAATTATATGTACCTCATCCATTTTTTAGAAGTAATACAAATAAAAATCCATTGCAGTTCAAATGAGGAGACTCCACTCCTCCGCAGTCCTCTCCAGTTTCTCCACCATTGTCACCATTTCTCCCTTGATCCTATGATGTTTGTCGGCCATACGATGAACTCCTACCCTCACACATCAGGGGGCAATATGTTAACACCAAAAATCGTCCACATAGCTCTCTATGGTCCAAACCATAATTATACATCATAACCCCACCATTATTCCCTCTATTTTGACCTTCACAATTAAATTCCACCAAAATCAATCCAAAACATTATTATTCCTTCCCCCATAAATACAGGGAAGATGGACATTTATTACAGCATAACCCTACTCTCTCCAAAAAGGACCAAAAAACCCTAAAATGAGAATGGGTCAAAAACCATGGAAAAATACCATGCACAATGAAATACCGTTGACCAATACCATGGGAAAGAAAGTCTTGGATCATCATATAAATACATTGTGGAGGTCTCCCCAAAAATACTTTTTATTCATTCCTTAACTTTTTTGTGATACCTTACATCTCTACGCTTTGTGAGAACCATTTTTTCACTACTCACATACTTTTGTCACACCATTCCACGTGTATGTCGAGCTTGCTCCATACCCTCCTTGATCCATTTCCATTTGAAAAGCATTGGTGGAGAAAATTAGAACCAGATCGTGAGAGTCGGCGGACCACATCCTCAAACGGCTACAGTGGCCCACTTTAAATGTATGTTGTTATTTTGTTTTATTAGTTAAAAGAAAAAACTTAAAAATATTTGTTATTGCTTGTTTGTAAGTCAAAGTTGAGAACCTCCTTGCACCATCAACTCTACCCTTAGATCCGGTTGATCTAAGGTAGGTGCTTTTACACGTAGTTGGAGAGAAATCTCCACTACAGTTTTTGGCGACTCCACTGGATCGATCGTCTTGGATCTCTATTTTTGCAGGTGTTTTTGTTGGTTTGTTTTACTTGGGTACCCTCAGCCATCACAGATCAGAGCCCCTTCCAGCTGATCCAAACCAGTCCATTCCCGATACCCGCTCCCTCAACTCTAGCCAACAATTTTTCCGTAAAAAACTCTTAGTTACGGTCTGATCGCAGTCCTTCGACATAAAGTTGGGACCCAAGTCGCACTTTTCTGTCTGATAAGCATGACCTAGGTCGCACATTTTGCCCCAATAAGTGTGACCTGGACCCAAAGTCCAAATCGCACTTGTCCAGGCTTCCGAAGCGACCTCAGTCGCTTCTATGACCCTGTTTGGTGTGATTTGTCGCGCATAAACCCCCGTTAAGTGCGACCTCTGTTTTTCTATTGATTTTATGTCTCGGTCGCAGTCATTTTATAGTATTGTGCGACCCCGACCGCGCTTGTTTCGACGAGTGGTGCGACCTGCATTTTTTCCAATTGTCAGAGGTGTTTGAGACCTTTTCCAAACCCCCTGTCTGTGTTCTACCCTTTCCTCGACTGTTTCCTTCCATATTTGATTGCCTATAGCCCCTTGGTTTGTTTTGTTGTCCTCTTTTGCTTGTATGTGATCCTATTTTAGTCGAGCTTGGTAGTTGAGACCCCCCCATGTGTTTTGTACACCTTATGAATTTATTTATGTGCTTATTTACTTGTATATGTTTTGTTATCTGGAAGAATTAGTTGTTGTGTTAAAAAAAATTTACTTTCATTATTGTTCTTTAATTTTCAGCATATGTGTCTCTGGCATGAGAACGCTGGAGTTTAGAGATTACACTTCACTTGTGCACACATATCACACCTTAAACTAAACGTTTGGTTCATGACCCCAAGCTGAGCCTAAAATTTATCTTAATTCAACCAACATTGTAACCTCATTTGAGGACCAAAACAATATTGCAGTTAAGTTAGGGCATTATGGATAGGCATCCAAACAACACCCATTTGTCACTTACATCTGAGACATAGTTGTTGTCTTCTAGGAAACCAAAATCCTCTAGTATTTGTTGACACAGCCACAACCAGTTAATCAGGGAGCTTCCTGCTCTGCAGGGGTAAGCCGCAACGAAGGGGTTCAGGGTGGAATACCGCACTCCATTCCGTACCGAAGGCTAACCCTTCATAGTCCTCCTCGTGCATGTCGAGGACCATATCAAGTGCCGAGGACCAAAGGGATGAAGCGTCAGGAAACCATCCCGAACGTGTCATGAACGAGGTAGCCTAGTTGCCAGTCTTTTAGGTATTTTTTACTCGATGTCCCTCTCGGTAGTGGGATTCTCTTATCCTTTGGTCCTTCCATTTCGTATTGTTTAACTATGGATTTCATCACCCAATAGAGGATATGATTTGTGAGGGGCTTCCATCTTGTAGCTAGGAGCTTTCTTGCACTTATACCCCATAGGTTAGTGCGTCATTTTATTTATAGGTAGTGTTGCTTTGTTGTAGACTCACCTGCTATGACACGATCTTGCAGTTTGGTTTTAGAGCTTGATTTTTGGCATGTGTGCCACCATTTATCAGCTCTCCTTCTGCACACTCGGTTGTAGTTGGATTTTTGAGCTTGCGTTTGCCACCCATAAGCATTCATTCATCATACAACACGCCATCACGTCACCATTGCTCCACCACATCACTCTCTGATACTTAACAGGCATACCCATCCATTCCATTCCTTGAACTACCATCGTCAGATCCATATTTGGCGTCGTTCACCACCTTCAGAGCCACACACTGCATCTGAGTGAGATTCTGATTCCTATCAATTCGAGCCTCCCTTGTTCACTGCCCCATCTAGCCCCATGGTTGGTGCACCTCCCAACCCCTTCTAGGGGGGATTATTGGCAGTGGACCTCATACTGCTCCCCCCACCATACCGGTATCCCTTCTGTTGGACTTACAGGTCTTGGTCCTAGTGGGCCCCTCGCCACTGCACACACTGTTCTTGTTTCGCTACCCACTAGTGGTGGCCCCACTCCATCCACCATGGTTCACACCATTTCCATATTCATGCATGGGGGAACTGGCCCTTCTACCACTATTTCGTATATTCACACCATTCCAGTGACTAATTCTACTGTCGGAAGTCAAGCCTACCAATCCCTATTTTCCTGAAGTAACTACATGCCCATCAGCCCCAGCACCATTGTTGGCCCTCCCAGAACTAGTCTAGGTCCTAGTCTTACATTCATGGCTAGTCTCAACCTGCCCAATTTGGCGAGGTTAATGAATGACCCTATTAAGCCTACCAATCCCTATTTTCCTGAAGTAACTACATGCCCATCAGCCCCAGCACCATTGTTGGCCCTCCCAGAACTAGTCTAGGTCCTAGTCTTACATTCATGGCTAGTCTCAACCTGCCCAATTTGGCGAGGTTAATGAATGACCCTATCTGTTATGACCCGTTGCGGCCTCCGATGCCTACCAAACTCCCTTCTGACATTCCCAAGTTTAAGGGAAAGGAGGGAGACGACCCTTAGAACCATATCATGTCCTTCCACTTATGGTGTTCCTCTAACAGCATAATGGATGATTCTATTTGATTGTGGCTATTCCAACACACACTCACTAGTGTTGCAGCCAAATGGTACATTGAGTTGTCCCATGCCACTTATCCTAATTTTTCCTCATTCGCCTCAATGTTCCTCCAGTACTTCCAGCTACCTGTCTGTTACGATGAGGGCGTGGAAATCCTATTATCCTATAGATAGAACACTACTACCCACATCATGGATCACATCCATGAGTGGCGTCGTCATCGTAGTTTCTGCAAAATCCAGTTAGATGACAGGATTTTCCTTGATTGGTTTCTTAAAACCTTACTCCCCCCTATCGCCAAGGATGTTGCATCTGAGCGCCCACAAATCGAGGAAGAAGCAATCCTCAAAGCACAACAGTTCGACCTTATTTATGCCCAATTGGATTACCTTTGCACCATCATACCTGATGCTCCTTGTGTTGGTTCCTCATAGCAAGATACGTCAAGGGAACCCCATGTGGTTAATGGAGTCATTGGCTCCATTACCCAGCACCCCCACCTATACATGGCCTCTCCTTCCATGCTGACTCACTCCGGTAACGCCCCTAGTGTTGACCAATCCAACTACACCCATGACTTTTCACACGTAGTGGCTCAGTCCGGAGCAACACCTTCATATGCATCAACCGCACATGTTCCTCACGTTCATAGACCTAATTTCCTAACACTTGCTTGTAATGGTCAGACGGTAGGATTTGCATCCCCTATTGCTCCCGCTTATTACCCACCACCTGTGCAACCCACACTTGCTCCAGCCTCGACTCCTCTCATTTCTCAAGGAAAGGTCTACGTTGAGCAAAAACTCCCCGATCAACCCGCCCCCAATAACCAACAAGGCCAGGGAAGAAGGCAGAGAGGTAGGAACTGAGGAAACAACCAACCTCAAGGAGGTTGCTAACAACCCATCCCCCCAACAACAGCATAGCCAATGCCCCTGCACAAAATCCCCAACGTCCACCTAGACCTCATAAGAACCCTTAGTTGTGAACTAACCATCCATGTACCATTTGTGACGTTTATGGCCATTATAAACATTAGTGCCCCAGATGCATCAAGTATGCCACCTATTACAATCCGAACATCAACGTGACCCTAATACTACTACTCCAACACAACCAAACCTAGCACCACAAGGTCCTCCAACTATGGTGCTACAAATCCCATTACTGCATCAAGGAATGATTGCAACCCATCCATTGGTACCACAAAATACCACAACCACTTCTTCGGGTCAACCCATCGATCCTGGTGTCCTTCAACTTATGACATTGTCGCCAAATGTCAACTTACACACTCGATGAAACCAATATGGCTCCACCATGGAAACCATTAATCCCTTTGTGACATCTACCTCCACTGCCCTCGATATGTCCTTGCATTTGCCAAGACTTTCCACAGACGGGACTTCTAAAGTCCCTAGGTTCCTTTTACATCGCATTGCGAGCAATACCACTACTAGAGTCGCTCTCAATTACAGTATCGTCGATGACTTGGCCCAATCTCCCTCTGTTATGTCCGCACTAGAGGCCTTGAGAATTTGTCATTCACAATGTAAAGCTTGTTATCTGTTTTAGGTGTCATTGACCCCTATGACTCCAGGTTGATCACTTTCAACTTGGATCAAGGAGAACCTCAAATGCCTTCATCCGTAGCCTTCCAGGTTCCTGTGACCGTTTGAAATTTAGTCATTCATTGATGAGGGTGCAACCACTTGCGTTATGTCAACCTTCGTTTGGTAGAAGCTCGAATCCCCAACCCTCCAACCCTCAACCACTGCCCTACGCACCTACAATGGCCACCCTACTCAACCACAAGGTGTTCTGACAAATGTCCCCATTGAGTTGGCAGGTAAAACTGTGTTGATCGACATCGAGGTTGTAAATGTCCAGTTAGATTATAACCTCCTCCTTGGACATAGTTACATGTACACGACATGAGTCGTTGCTTCCATTGCCTTTCGACTCGTGATGTTTCCCCACGATGGGAAGATTGTGACCATGACTAGTTGACGTACTACGATCCCAAAGGACCAGCCACTTTGGAGCATGTCCTCCCTACTATTGACACCACCATCGATAGCGCATCAAGCAAAAGAGCATCATAGTCTAGTGGAAAGATTCTAGTACACCTAAACCCATCATTAATATTTAAGGGAGTGAGAACCCTTCTCAATTGCATTATTGGCAAGTTTAGCTAATTCAAACCTTTTTACCTCCACCCTGGGATTCTTCTCCATCCACACAGCTCTCTCGGGCCTGAAAAATGCTTTAGCTGGTGCAAACACACTCACATCAAAGGGATGCAACCTGTGGGTGGTATGTGTAGGCAAGGTTAGCAAATCAATGCCCATAGTGTTTGTCACTTCAACTGTTTGTAGGGCTATGTGGCTTCCATGGCCATCGAATATCAACAAGTGTTTATTTTCACATGACACACCACCTGGTATAGATGTAGCAAAGTGGCACAACCAAATCATAAACAATTCTTTTGTCATCCATGCATTTTGATGTGCATCCATGCATGCCCCCACCTCACAGTTCTTGATATAATTTTTCAACCAACTCTTTCCCTTGAACAGATAAAACCTGGGGTTTGATGAACCGACTACATAAACACAACACAAAATGGTTATCCACTACCTACTTTTAGGCATAATTTTGAGTGCATTCCTGCTACCTCTCCTCGTGATTACTTACATGTCACAATTCCTTCCAACTTGTAAATGATTTGGACTATATAAATGTTTCTGATAGGCATTGGAAAATGTGTCATAAAACCTGGACACAATTACAAGGCACAAATTCAAGGCTCTGTCTCTATCTAGGCCTTCCACGGTTCGTAAAACAAGTTCTAGATGCCTTTTCTTGAACCCTTCCCACCATGACTTCTCTAGAAATCCATCTCTGGATGGATTAGGCCTTGATTGACATATTTGTGCAACATTTGACTTTAGTTGTATCAACTCCAACCAATGGCCCATATCAGACATATCCATACCCCAACTGACAACTTCTACCTCCTCTTGTTTAGTTATCACAGTGAGAGGCTCTTTCCTCTTGGTATGAGTTAGACTATTTAGCCAATAATGCATTGAGGTTGGTGCAATCCCATACTTGTTTGCAATTGCTTTCACAGGATACCCGTTGTATTCAATATCATCAATTGCCTTCATCATGTCATCTTTTGCCCAACCTCTAATAGCACTGATCTTCTTGATTGAACCAGTTTTATGCATTGCAGGTGCAGGTGGAGGAGCACCATCAGGCTCTTGCATGCATTGGTCTTCACCATTTGCATCTTCATTCTGCCCTACAACACTCCGTTGTGTCTTCCTCATCCGATGAATCATATTGTAGATATGCACCTCTAGTGGCTCGCTTCCATGTCCTCCTTGTTCAAGCAACATAATTCCCTCTTGTCATGGTTACCACAACCTAGGCGAGAACAAGACATGATTGTGATAAAACAAGTGAATTCAGATCCACATAAGGACCATGTAATAGAAAACACCAGCATAATAGGGAATTTGCTTAATCTTAATGACCAGATAAATCCCAAGTAGCTAACATTATCCCTATAGTTCATCCCCTTCACTGCACTTGTGCTTCTCTCAATCCAAGTGTGAATTGTTTCTAGTTGCGTGTGCACAACTCCCTGTGTTGTTTGTAACAGTTGAGAAATTGGATATGTTGGGGGAAACCAAATAGGTTAGTTGTTTAACATTTAACATTCAATATTTAATTGTCTCAGATTTAACATGTAAACGATGGCCACTTGCTTGGACTAAACCAACATGCCCACTTTGCATATTTATAGCCATTTTCTGCATGTGTAAAAGAACACAAGACACTATACACTACTGCTACTAAAGTTGGAGAGCTTTTGCTACCACACTCTCTCATGTCAATAGTCATGACAATATACTAACCAAGAGTCTAGGTTTGAGAAGTTGGAAGACAACTTTGGACTCATGACAATGGTCATGATAGTGTCCTATTTGAGAGTGACCTAGGTTAGAGAAGTTGGAAGCCAAATTGACACCAGAGCCTCAAAAAACCCGTAAGTGTAAAGTTGAAACTTTGGAGATAGTGTGAGAGCATCAAACCAACATCACATTTCATTGCACTACATAGAAGAGTTTAACTCTATCACACATTATTGAGTTTCATGCCTTGGTGTTATCAATTACTTTTCAAAAGCTTAGTAGAAAGTTACATCTCTACCAACAGACTTCGAGTTAGAATTTAAGCATTAGTGCATTTACTAAATACTAGTGTCCATAATTATGTCTACCAACCAAAAGAATATGTTAAATGGAAGATATGCAGAATGTGGACATCATGGGAGTGAATGTGCAATTTGAGATTCGGTAAGCTCTACTATAACATTAGTTTTTTGTATGGGCCTTATTTACTCTCTGGTTTTCCATTCCTAGCTAGTCCACATGCAATTGTAGTCCACAATCTTAGTAGTCGATGGTCTCAATAGGCCTAGCTTAACTCCTCCTCTTGATTGTCAAGACAAATGTTGGTAATTGTTTTCTTAAATAGAGTTAAACAAATCATAGTACAGAGTAGTCAATGAGAGAAATAGTTGAGGGGTTATAGTAGTAGGGGTTAGTTTGAACATGAATACAATGGCATATAAATACTTATAAAAGATTGAGTGTAAAAATAAATGAGCCAAGTGTCTTATGTGAGGGACTAATTTGCTAAGCAGTTCCATTTGTGAATTGAAAAATGGTAAAATGAGTTAGATTGATATTGATTTATAGTATGACATTGTTAAGGATGTATGTTGGATGTAACTGACATGGATTAAAATTTTGTTTTTATTAATGTGTGGTTGTGATTGGTCTTAGTGCAATCTAATGGTTGCCATGGTTGATCCTTTTGCCTCTAATCAGTTTAATGGATCATTGTGATTTTTATGAGTTTAATGGTTGATTAGGTAAGTTGTAAGGTTTGGTTAGCATTGCATTCACTACAGATTGCAATTTAAGCAAGCTTATATTCTTGTCAATAATCTAATTAGTGGTTGATTTTAGTGAGTTGATGACAATGTATTGCGTTGCGAAGGTTGGGACGTAGATGCATTCAACAGGTGAGGTTGAACACTTCATTTTGCTTACTTGTGCAGTTGGGGATGGGTACTAGATTAGTGATGTGCATGAAGGCTAGCAGAGATGTTCTATTTGTCATTCGTTGACATATACTTGATAGCACGAGCACTGTTTGGTTGGACTTTTTAGGACAGTTTAAGGTGTGAAGTTGTCTTTCACACATAACATTGTAGGTGGTGACAATGACGTGATGTTTTGTAAAGTTGACATGTCAAGCATTAACAATTAAGCATGAAGGCTCATTTTTTGGATAGTTGTAGGCCCAATCAATTTATGGGCAATTTTTGAAAAACTTTTAGACATACTGTATATATTTAATTAAGAAATTTAGATATTTAAGTGGATATTTTATTGTTTGCTTTGTGGTGTGTTGATGTGGCCTATTCTATGACCACTTCTGGTTCCTGCTCCACTACTGGTGTCCCTCCCCTAAATAATTTAATGACAAAAGAGATTGCAATGTTTACCAGATTTGCAAAAAGGAAACTGGAGGGAGAAAAGTTATTGTAAACTCCTTACAAGCAACAATATTCAAAGAGATGATTCTTTAAATATTGAGAATTGATTTCCACACAAATTTGCTAGATTATCATTGAAGTTCTTAGTGTTTTTATTCCCTTAAGACCTTGATTACCCTTATATTACGGACTAGACTAGTAACAAAGGTTTAGGTCTACATTAAAGGCAATTAGTTTCCTTGTAGGGTAAACATGCCTATGAAAAGTTCTTATTTGCAATACGACATAAGCTTGAAGCTGATATGGTTTCCCATTCTCTGATACTTTGGAGTTTTGAGAGGTCACAATTTCAAGATCAATTCATGTGAAGCGAGTTTTGAATGTCCAATGTGAAGGTTTCTCGATCTTGACAAAAATTACGACCTAAAAGTGAACCCTATCATTTCGTGCTAGACAAGTTGAAAATGATTAGTTGAAGGGAAGCAACAAGACCTGAGCTAGTAGGTGATATGGTTCCCTCAAAATCCTCTAATCCTTTGGAGCTTTGAAAAGTCACAATTTCATGATCAAAGCATGTCTAACCGATTTTAAATGTCCAATGCAAAGGTTTCTTGATCTTGACAAACAATACAACCTCAAAGTGATCCTATCGCTTTGTGCTAGACAAGTTGAAAATGATTAGTTTAGCTCTTAATGCCTTAGTAGATACCTCATAGCAGATGTTAAAAAATAATCAATGTTTACAACTCACAAGGAAAAAAAATGTCAATCCAAAATCTAGATTTAAAATAAACTAAATATATATATTTTATGGAATCCCTAAGGTAATTAGTTTGTTATATAACACGGCCACATCACAAATGGTATATGGTAGGCCAACTAATAAAGTACAAGTCATCAATGATTTAAACAAGTACCCTTACCAATAACATCTAAGCTAAGAAGAGATTTTAAACTAACATTAAGAGGTTTAATATAATTGATCTTAGCTCAGAAGAGATTTTAAACTCACATTAAAAAGTTTAATATGGTTGCAACGTGGAAGCTACAATGCAATGTCATACACACAAGAAGTATTAGCAATCATCTATTTTTTAAAAATATGTATTTTAACACTTTTTTTCAGAGGAAAAAATACCAGTCTTTGTTATTCATAGGAATCAAAAGACATTATACTTTTTACATCTTTCTTCTCAGAGAATAACAGTAAGGATCCCATCAGAACCTAAGCATACAAGATTCAGCCTGTAAAAGCATCCAACAAACAGAATGACAGAAAGTCTGATCATAGCAGACTTTTCTCATCATCCCTGAAAAATCAGGTCAAAAAATGCTGGGAAATCGGAGGTGATCCCAAACAAACATTCCTGAGCAAAACTTGCTGGTTGAAAAGTCTCAAATATGACAGACAGAGAGAAACTAATCAATGCTAAACAATCAAGTGTCGAATAAAACAATAAGAATTCAGCAGCTAAAAAAGCACAAATTGGCCATATTCTATGACCATTCCATCCAAAGATTCAGAGAAGGATCCATGTCCCATAGCCAAATTCAGAGCCTGTTTGGAGAGGCCATCAGCCAGCATGTTTCTAATCAAGGTGATTACCATAACCCATTTCTATGTGAAACTACTTTAAATAAACCTTAAAATCTATTTTAAAACATTAAAAAATCAAAATAAATATTTATATAAATGTTTATACCATGACCAAAAGAAAAAGTGAGTTATTCATAGATATAATAATATGATTAATAATGAATATTGAAGGGCCCATAAGCATTAGCCCACAGAGACCCAAAAGGCTTGGATAGCATGGTCTTTTGAGCTTACAAAGTCATGATGCACATAGACACATCCATCAAATACTACATTGTGTTTGATATGCATCCAATATTAAATGTTGTCACAAGCAACATGCACACTATAACCTTCTCTAGTGAATCAAACCTTGGTCTAGGTTCATTGTCAGTTGGGACAAAACCAATTGGTGTACCCAAAAGGGGCCAACATTACTTTCAGTTTCAGCATATATTGATTATGCTTTTAACCGTTACAACAGTGCAGCCTTCACCAATAGAAGAACCAAAAAAATCTCGACAAAAATTTACCCAAAAAAAAGGCTTATAACAAGAAAATAAAAATAAAAAACATGAATACAATAATGTCTTCTTCTATCACGGCAAGTGCACACACCCTTGGGAATCTTATCAAGAGAAATTTCACACCAAGAACTCTGATCAATTCTCCTTGTAAGAATACATGTCTATAATGCATGAATTGATCAATTCCAATTGTGTAGGAATATATATTGGCATGAGTTGTCCAAAAATGATTCGAGGGAATAATCTTCTAACCAAAAATAGGCCAACCCAAAAATGTTGTCCCATATAAATTTGTCATACATTTTAAAACTTAACATTTAAATTTAGCAAAGTGCGCATCTAAAAATGGGCATTACATACCTAACATTCCTTTTCAACAATTCCCTGCTTTTGTGACATTCTAACCTATTTCCCCATTATCTTAAATCTTAAATCCAGTATGCTTATTCTATTTTGTCTCAAATTTAATGTGCAAAAAGAAACAGAGAGGTTAAATCATCCATAAAACGACTGCAATGCTTCCCCTATTTTTAAGCAGCACACGTTCCTCAATAAGGACCAATTCCCTGTAATATGTAAATGTTATATAATTTGCATTTCAAAGAGTGGCAGTTCAGATATCTTGGAGTTTAACAAGAAACCAACAACGTGATCTGTACGATTCCATGGATCGAACTCACGAAGGAGAGAGGAGTTGTGCCATCAATAGGCAATCACTTTAGCTACATAGAGACAAACATTCTTTAAACTACAAGGCATTTCTAAAGCACACACATAAAATCAAATACAACAATCACCCCAAGAGCACCTTTGATTAACTCCCCCGGAGCAAGTCTGAAAGTATCATATCAATGTTGAAAAGTACAAGGATTATAGCTCTATGATTGCTACTATACTGAATTCCATTCAATTCAGAACCAATTGCAAAATTAAGTCCACAAATCTTAGGAAAGTCCTTGTGCGGAATACAGATACAGACTACATAAAGTCTTAAATTAGGTCTAAGTGCAATTAGCATCACTAAAGAGCTATAAATTTATAAATCATCTCGTACAAAGCTAAGCTCAACTGTTAGACAATTAGTAGACAAATCAAATTATGTTGTGGAACATATAAATCGGTTTAATCCATCTTCTCAGTCTTTCAGAATCCCCAAAATATCATCGTCGTGGAACAGATGAAACCTGAAACACACCCAATCTTTTGTAAGCAGACTAAAACAGATTGAAACGGCCTCATCTGCATAGGCAAAATATTCATACACCCAAATTAATGTTGATACATTAAATCAAACAAAAAACCCGTGGTATTTACTTGAATAACACAAACTTACTTCGCAAACTGGTGGGAAAAATCAAGGCATTGCAGTATGTCAATAGCAACCATATCTTTCTTATGCTATATTACTTCTACCACTGTAAAAATTCAAGGCTTCATGTTCAAACGCAAACTAAGAATAAGATAAAAACCATTGGATTAGAATTTTGCTTCTTTCAACTACAGCCAAGGGATCTTTGCTGAAAAGACACGAATCCAACACTGTAACAAAGGAACTAAATTTGATATTGGCGTGGCCTTTAATCCTGCCCCAATGTACACAGATTGGTGACAGAGGCCTTGGAAATCGTTAAGGTCAACCTAAACCTATGGTGTAGATATATATTGCTTAGTAAATGAGGAATTACGTCCAGTGGCTCTGCAGGGGGGCAATGTTAGCAAAGTAAATTAAGCAAATGACCATGATAAGGTTGGCCTAGGCCATGTCCTAAGGTTGACCACTGCATTAATTCAGCATAATAGGTTGCCTTCCTCGATCCCAAGGGGTTAGCCAATCAGTTATCGCCAATGTTGTTGAGCATTTGGCTAGTTCCATGCCAACAAGTGCCCAGTTCGAATCCCATTGGGAGAGGTGCACTAGTTTACGCCAATGGATTTACTAGGGATGCTATCCACAAATGTCGTTAAGCATTCCTTGGGTTTACCCACAAGGTTTCCCTAGGGAAAAAAGGTTGCCTTTCTAGGGGTACTTTTTGTTCTTTCTAAAGCCCATCAAGTAAATCACAATGAGATTCTCAATGACCCGGTCACCACAAATGTAATATCTCCCATATATATGCATATAAACTAATATAAGCCCATCAAGTAAATCACAATAAGATTCTCAATGACCCGGTCACCACAAATGTAATATCTCCCATATATATGCATATAAACTAATATAGCCTGAGGGGTTAGCTCAAATGGTTGTTGCTAATGATACTGGGAATTTGGCTAGTTCTGTGCTATTTTCTTTGCTATTCAAATTCTGGTTCTTTGAACATATCATTAATGAATTGAAATAAGCTATTTGTAACCAATCTATAAGAGATTAAAGAAGAGATTGAAACTTGGAGCAAAACCACCAAGATATTTGCCATGGCTTTACTATGATTTTCCTCTAATGAAACCTTAGCAGAAATGTGAAACTCGTTATAAGAAATTTGATGTAAAACTGGTAGTACTAAGTAGGAATCAGTAATCAGTTTTTCAAGGGTATAGTTAGGTTTACAAGGACATTTCTACATCAAAACTTTATGTGAGGATGACTAGTGCCTTCCCTGGAAATTTTATAGTAAGGATCATTCAAAGCCAGGAACAAAAGTTGACTTTCAATTGGAGGTATGTTACGCTTCAAAACTTTCTAGAACGGTAGATCAACAAGTTAAGTTCAAATTTCATGACTGGCAAGGATGAAAAAACAATTTTCATAACAACCAAATAACCTTTTAGATGCCACTACTCCATCAGGTGGCTGAACCAACTTACCTTTTTTGCGGGTGGAAACTGATTAGTTGGGGGCAAAGACATGTAGGGCAATGCTAGAGCTACAGTGTTTAATTCTAAGCAACCAGGATATGGATATGGATCCGGATTCCGATCCAGATTCACCAGATTTTTTAAAAGCCGGGATGTGGATACAGGAGGGTAATGGCAGTTATAAAAATATTTTTATAATAAATAAAAAGTAGAGTGAAGAATCAAAAGTAATCACTAAACACAAGTAGAACTATAAGTTATTGCCAAAAACGAGGATTTTCATGGATATTACTATTAGCCATTCATGTACCACAGCTGATAATTTGAGAAGATATAAACCCTGATTGATATTGATCATTTTGAAGACAATTTCAGCAAGAATATGAAGCAAGTCATAACAGTGTTTTTATGAGTCACATCCACATGCCCATATCAGCTGTGAATAAAATGGTTTTCTTGAAGGCTATGGCCAGACTAAATAACAGTGTGGGTGAAGTGAGCAACAATATAGCACAGAGATCAGCTCCTGACAGCAGACCTTGACCATAAAGATAGATCAAAGGAAAACCTTAAAAGCTGACCTTGATAGATCAGAGTTTGAGAGCAATCTTGACGTAAGGATAGATAAGACCTTGAGAAGAAAAGGGGTTTATAGTTTTAGCTTAGTTCTGGAAGTTCTTCCATTAATAAATCATTTTGGGGAGCATCGGTGGGTCACAACAGCACTAGAATTTTCAGGATCCATTTGAAAATTTCAGGATTTGTTTGATTTTCCACAGGATCTGTTTCCTTCTCCGAGGGATCTATTTCCATGACGGATCCTAGGTGGATCTGATACCAGAGATTTAACTTACCCTTATAGTTGGTAGAACTGATCAGTTAAGGGTGATTACATCAAGGGAATGTTAACCCTAGATTTTCTCCGTAGTAATCTGGATGGGTTAAGAACTTAAGACCCAGCACATTCCATTAGGCTGGTACGTAGACAGCATCTCCAAGGACAGTTTTTTAGAGCTAAAGTTGGTTCATACGCTATTGGGAGCAGGGAGCGAAAGCGGGAAGCAGGAAGAGGGTGGGAGCAAAGTGAAAAGCAAAATTTTCAAAAGCTTTTGGGGTGGGAGTGTTTTTGGGAGCGTTTTATTTAATATATATTTTTATATATTTTGATGTATATGTCAACAAAACCATATGCATCCATCAAAATTCAAACCATTATTTACAAATATGCAAAGTTTCTCATGTATATAGCAAGTAAGAGTGCATACAACCAAAATAACTCCGAGTGCAATCCATATCTGAACCAAAGTACATCAATAAATAGGCTATAAACTAGGGATTCTTCAAACACTAGTTTTGAAGCCACCAACATCAACCTGAACAATCAGCACTACCAACATCAAGATACATAGAAGGGTTGATGTGTTCGATTAAATGGCAATCCCATACCACCTCATACATGATAGAATCTAGTGGAAACATTGCAATCTTGAAATCCTAAAAACTGTTAAGCCTGTTGAATTTTGAATGGGATCAAAAATTCTACTTTTTGCATTTGAAGTCTGATGAGGTTGGAACCACTCTCAAACATCCTGAAACAATTAATGGTAATGTTGAAAATTTAAGTAGAAGGATAGAAAATGAAAGACAAGGAGAATCAATGCTACTGATGATTACTAAGGTTAGGTTTTTTTCTATTAGAGTAGTCTTTGCCTCTATATAGCATTAGTATGGACCTAGGGTTAGTTACCCCCACCCATCACTTAAATTCTATGTTGCACGGGGACCCGTCCCCCCCAAAATTTCACCCGTTCCCTACGTTCCGGGGTTCCGGGGACTTGGGAACTCCTCGGAAACGTCCCCAAATGGCCGGGGACTCCATTGGGGACTCGGGGACTCTTTTGCCGTCCCCTAAACGTCCCCCAAAAAATCGGGGACTTTTCGGGAACTTCCCCGACGTCCCCCGACCAATTGGGGACTCCCACGTGTCCCCTTTTTGGCACATTAAAAAAAATTAAAAAATTATAAAAAAAAAAAAATTAAAATTTTAAATATTAAAATTTCCAAATTAAAACCTAACATAAAATTTAAAATTTTACTATCCTAACATAAAATTAAAACCTAACATAAAATTTTACAAATTAAAAACCTAACATAAAATTTTACTATCCTAAGTTCTAATTTCTAACTCACCCTCACCTCACTCATTCGCTCCAACATTGGCGTTTTTTACCCTTCTCCAACCCGCCGGTCTCTGCTCCAACACTGAAAGTCTGCAAAGTGGAAACTGTAAACATCAACGCTGCTTCAGCTCGTGGCCTCCAAGTTCCAATGCTGCTTCAGCCCGTGGCTTCCATCCTGCTTCAGCTCGCGGCCTCACTGTGCAGCTCGTGGCCTCCAACGCTGCTTCAGCTCGCGGCCTCCACCTCATTGTGCAGCTTGCGGCCTCCACCTCTCTGTGCACCCGCGGCCTCCACCTCTCTGTGCACCCGCGGCCAGAGTATCATGCTATAGCTCGCGGCCTCCTCCTTCAGTTGGCCCACGCAAGCAAGCGAACCTGTGTGTGGATTTTATTAATTTTTTATGCATTGTGGGGCTGTGGGTTGGATTTTATTCTTGACTGTCCCCATCTTGCGTGGATTACAAATTTGCAGAGCTTGTCAAAGTTCCCACTGCTACAGGTATGTTAGTTAAAAAAATTTAAATTTAAATTTATTATTTATTTTTTAAACTTGAAAGTTAAAACACTGAAACAGTAAACTACTAAAATATATATCAGTTTAAACTTTATTGCAGCTTGATTCAACACTGAACAGTCAACTTCATTTTCATTTTTTTTTAAAATTTCAGAGCTTCAGTCTAAGCTTCAAAGTTCACACTATCATATAAATGGATAGCAACACTCCTGCTACTGAATCAGAGTTTGAAACAACAGGACCTACTGAAAACTCTACCACAATCAATCTGAAGAAACCATTGCTACAATATGTCAACAAAATCACCCAGAATAAGAGAAAAAATAGTGGTGGTTCAGAGGAATGGCAGTGCAAACTCTGTAATCACACATTTAAAGGCAGCTACACCAGAGTTTACCATCATCTTTTGGCCATTCCAGGGGATGGAGTAAAGGGCTGCTCCTGCCCATTGGAAAAAAGAGTTGAAATTACCAGACTTCACATGGCTGCCACAGGGGGCACTGTAGAGGTAGAGGAAGAAAATTCTATTTTTAAAAAACCTAGACTTTCAGGATTAAAAGAAGTCAATGACACTGTTGTAGTTGATCCACCTGAGGGTTGCAATGTATCTCTTTCAACTGCAACTAGAAAAGCTAAAAAAAATGCTATTGTGACAGAAATGTTCAATGTACAACGCAAGAATGATGCAGAGGATGCCATTGCTGAATTTTTCTTTGCTAATGGAATATCTTTTAATGCCACCCGGTCCCCTCAATACAAAGAGATGATGGTGAAAATTTGTGCTGCTGGCCCATCATTTCAACCCCCTGGTTACAATAAATTAAGGACAACATTGTTAGATAGGGGGGTCTCAAAGATGCAAGGTGTGATGGAAGGCCTTCGAAAATCATAGGTTGATTACGGGTGCTCAATTGTCATGGATGGTTGGACAAATATTCAACAAAGGCCAT